>CM029379.1:8585837-8908337 GCA_017165825.1 Hepsetus odoe | reverse complement strand
AATATGCTCGAACACATACATAAAGTTAAGCTTCTAATTGGCAGTTTTATATATATTAAAAAAAAAAAATCTCTAAAAATAAACAGTTATAACAGTAACAAAGTGTGGGCTACAAGGAAGTAATGCCAACATGGCGTGTAAAAATGGCTGACTAAGTGGCTAATGATTTTAATGGAACTATTTCATGAATATAAAATCCAGTAAATGTAAACAAAATGTAAAGGCTGAAAAACTAAAAGTAATAAACTGACTTAAAGTGGCCATAAAAAGCATCGATCCAATGGTTCAGGACAAAACCTGAATTTTTGGGTCAGCGATCCACAGCAGTGCAGTTCACAAGGTGCACACACACACACGCACACACACACACACACATGCACACACTCACACACCATCCTAACCCTGCCCACATCATCCTTCACACACACACACACACACACACACACATAGATAAACACACACAATCAGGCATGCATGCATTCACACACACACACATACATCATCCTAAAGCTGCCCACATCATCCTTCACACACACACACACACACACACATAGATACACACACACAATCAGGCATGCATGCATTCACACACACACACACACCATCCTAAAGCTGCCCACATCATCCGGTCTCCATGAACAACAAGTTCCCAAAAGTCCCAAACAAGTCCCAAAGTGGGCTCCAGAGCATCGGGAAGAGTTTTCAGATACAAGTGGATGCCAGCAGTACACTGCACATCAAAGAAAACAAAACCTTGCAGCTCTTTCAAGGAGAGCATTTTATTAATGTTCATGTGTGTAAATGAAAAGGTATTTCCCATCATTTTAGACCTTTGTATTGATTCATTCAGGGACACCGCCATAATGTAAATCAACGCTGGCTTTTTCCGATATAAAAAGGAGAGGAAAACTGCTGATCACTACAATATGTTCATGGGGAGCAATGCTCTCCAGTAGAATCAGGGAGCGAGTAAGTACAGATATTGGTGAGAATATGGAAGCTAATGCCTGATTAACACTAAAGCAGACAAACGGCAGCGCTGTGCACTGAAGCCGTGTGTAAGCCTAGAGCTCAGGACCGCACAGTGGCAGCCAGTCTGTGAATCTTTCACAAGCTATGCAATATTTAACAGCCTTAAATCAGTGTGTGGGAGAAAAGGAGAGGCAGCCCGGTAACCGAGACAGGCTTAACAAGCTAGTGGCTAATTAAGGATCCTTTAAGAAAAGAAGTGGGAAATTATTCGATAATAAACTACTGAAAATATTAAACTAAAGGTTCAGTTTATCTTTCTGACTTTTTGAATTGATCTTTTTTTTTCATATATATTGTTGGATGTGCCTTACACATAAAAGAAAGTGATATTATAATAAGCACACTCCTTATTGGAGACATTACTACAAATAAACCTGAAGATCTCTCTCTCTCTCTCTCTCTCTCTCTCTCTCTCTCTCTCTCTCTCTGTCTCTCTCTCTCTGTCTCTTTCTCTCTGCCTCTCTCTCTGTCTCTTTCTCTCTGCCTCTCTCTCTGTCTCTGTCTCTCTCTCTCTCTCTCTCTCTCTCTCTCTCTCTATATAATCTGATCAAAGTGCAAACTGTGTCATGACTCTGCAATAAATGATGTACTCAAATAATTACTCTGAGTGTTGTCACCAGCGCTAGAAGGTAGGAGGAGCATTGCTTGGTACTAATATTTTTTAACAACAATAACAATAACAACAAGAAGAATAATAAAAAGCTGGTAATACACCATGTTCTTCATGTTGTTCAAATCCACAATCACCTCGGCGACAAATGTTTTAGCCATAGAGAAGCAATATATAGATGCACCAAGAATGAACAACTGAGCCTCTGCATGCCTGATTAAAAGCATTCATAATGTTTCACCAGAAACATTTTTTTTTTAAAAAAGGCATAACAAGTCTACTATGAACATTCGTGCTGGATAACAGATGATTAATCTTTCCTCCCTCACAAGCTGTTGCAGAAGACTCGCTAAATAAATGCCTTTGTAAAACCGACAAATCTTTCACTCGCTGCATTTGAAGACTCAACAAAGCCGTGCTGGAATTTAGGATGATTACAGGTGATAACTGAAAGGTCCATCAGATGTTGCGAGCTTGGAAAATGGTCAGGAAACAGAGACAAAATAGCTTCACTGATCCATTTTAGCAAATTCATATGAATAGCTTTGCTGTGTTTGAATTTGACAGCTTGTGCAGATCTAAACAGCTCTGGAAGTTACACATAGTGCTGAGTATTCACCTGTGATGGACCTTTTAAGCTTTTTAATCCATATACTAAGTAAGGGGCGAACAAATGGCAACACAACTTGCTGATGTGAGCAAACAGTGGGCATCCTCATTAATCACAACCGCACAACACACAGCAGCACAACAGTCAAACCTTTTAGCCTTAAAGGCTCTCTTTGTGGAAAGTGAGTAACCTTGAGAACCCTTGCCCTCTACTACCAACCACAACCCTTTATTTTGGTAGTCTTTCCCTGCAGTTATCCCTAACTTCTCATAAAGACATTATGCTTTTCCCTGATACGTCCACTTTTTAAATAGGACTAAAGTAGAATTAAAATGTTTGTTTTATTATTTGAAGTTAAAATTGATTGATTGATTGATTGATTGATTGATTGATTGATTGATTGGTTGGTTGGTTGGTTGGTTGATTGATTGGTTGGTTGGTTGATTGATTGATTGATTGGTTGGTTGGTTGATTGATTGATTGATTGATTGGTTGGTTGGTTGGTTGGTTGATTGATCGGTTGACTGTTTGATTGATTTGTTATTGTTCATGTGTTTGTATGTTTTCTGCAGTTCTGTCTGTTCTGCCCCATTCCGATCCCCAACTTCATGCGTCTTAATAATATTTAGATCAATTATTAAACTCCATCTTCTTTATAGTAACTGCATAAACTGCAAATTAGCTGATTAGCTGATTCCATTGTATTCTATTATTATTTGTATAATTTGAGTAGTGTTTTCATTTCATTCACACAAACACTGAATAAAACTCACATTTAATGAATGATTATTTGCTACTTGGTTTTGTCTATTCCAACTTCATAAAAGCTAAACATCTTCATACAGAATATGCATCATAAAAATGTGTTTAAGTATTATTATGTTTTGTGATATTGCCAAATCCCACAAGCGGAAAGTCATTCTAAGCTCCTTCCTGATATCTGGCATCTTTGGATGGAAAACTTTCCCATTTGGCTTCTGTAATGTAGCACTGCTTTAGCTTTCAAGATGAATATAAGTGTCTTGGTTAAGAGCCTAGTATAGAGTTGCAGTGAACATAATAGCTTTTATGGAATCTCCCCCTAATGCACACAGCTGTATAGCATACCATTCCACATACTCTAGGAGTTTGTTGAGTAGACATTAATTGCAGAATGGTTGAAAAGGTCAGGATTAAAACATTTTAAATGACCTCCAGAAGGCTTTTCACACTTTGTGTACATTGTTAAGAGCTAAATGGATTGTTGAGTGTCTTTAGGGGGACCTATATAATTGCTTATGCAGGAAGAAAAAAACTTGACACAACGCACTAAGAAGATTCGGAGTGTTCAGTTGATAATGGAGGCTGCTATGGCAGCATCTGGCAGCGTCCATGGCCCCCCAATCATACTTTAACCTAAGCATCTGGTGGGCTGTAGAGCCTCAGCCAGCCTGCCAAAACTGTTCTCCTGATCCAATCTCCAATCTAACACCTGCTCAACATTGCTTCTCCGTGCTGATCAGGCCGAACTGTGAGAAAACGACATAATATGGCAAAACAACAACTGCCAAAGCCAAAAGGAGCAGATTTTCTTAAAATGAAGTTTGGAACTGTATCCTGAGAATATGTGGGATGCATTCTCTGGGAGCAATCTGCCAACACTATCAATCAAGAGCTATTACTTTTTGTTTGTCTATGCAACTGATTAGATTTACATGCTGTTTCAGTATTGACTGATAGATTTTAATGTACATTTATCATTTTTGTCATTTATTTGTATGAGAAAATATGACAGAAATGTGATAAAATGTTCCAAGAAATGGCTTGAACTGAAATTTTACAATAAAACGTGCATTATATTTGCAGTGTTGTTACAATATTTTATAATAAGACTATCCTTTCAAAGGGTTTTATGAAAATTAATTCATAGATGCTTGTCTCATAAACACCTTAAAATCATCAAGTGCAGTTCTTTCACGTGAATGTAAATGTTATATCAAATGAAATTGTTGAGCCTGGGAGGTAAAATGCTGACTGAGGAAGAAAGTAAGGTCAGGAAGCAGCTGACACATTTGGCCAAGATCAGGAAGATCAGGAAGATCAGGAAGATCAGGAAGTTCTGGGTTGTGTAGACGAACACTTTCTCACAGGTTCCCAAGCATTAGGTGATTGATGCCTGTTGCAAGTGTGTTATAACTGCCTCTTAATGATTTAGACTTATAAAGACCTAATTAGTAACAATGAACAAATCTTACAACCATTCTCAAAACATTTGAATGGATGGCCTCATCATAAAATAAAACTAAAAGGAATTCCCTTTTCTTTTATTATTGACTGCAATAAGTGCAATGCCTGGGGCTCGATTTCATCATGTCAGTTATAAGCCTGGTTCAAAACAAGCAGTTAAGAGGCTGAAAGGAACAGAACGTTCAAGCCTGCATTTTCCTCTTTGAGGAAAAGCACTAGTGCAGAGAGGAGCCTACTGTGGGCTCCTTCTCGATCTGTTCAGCTCATTCTAACGAATGATTTAAGGAAGCTGGTGAAAGCTGGAGGGCACTGCCATTTTCTCCGATGTCTAATTGGCTGCAATACAAAGGAGGCGATGCTATGAAGCAAAGAGAGACGTGACGGCTCAGTTACTTAATGAAGGCAGGTTACAAGGTTACAGGCCTTTTGCGGCCTACAGATCAGAGATAAGCTATGGCTCCAATGGTCAGATGTCAGAGTAGTCCAGGAAGGGTCTCTTCTGGAGATTTCAACATTTTGCAGTTTATCTTTGATCACTTTACATCATGTGAAAGCAGAAGTTTATGTGAAGTTTTTTTTTTTTTTACCAAAGAATTATAACTAATATAGGAGGTTCTCTATTATTCCTTTCATCATCAAAGTCATATATAATGTAAGGCAACTGTTTTCAGATTTTATAGAGAAATAAAAGTCAAAAGAAATAAAAGTACAGGGACTTCTTGGACAGCTCGATTTTACAGTGACGACACAGTATAGTGAGCGTCTCTGAATTTCTTCCTATGTTTGAAAAGCTTGATTTGTGTTTTTGGATATAAATTATAACGCTTCTCATCCATTGACCACTTCACATCTTAGTGCTTTACTTGCCTTAACATCAACTCCTCTCTTTAAGACCTCTAAAGGTCATTCTCTACTAACTGGCAAATAGTTCAACCAACACTCAAGTGGCCACAATGCAAGTGCTCTCTTGACAAGTGCTTTTAGTGCTGGTCTGCATAACTGACTCTGGTGGACTGATGGACAGGCATACAAACAGAGACATGGACATGTCCTTGGCCTTCCTCCACTGAAACACTGTGGAATGTGATATCCTCCAAAATCACAGGCACTTTAGAGAATGTATGACTGTGGCAACCTAAGAAGTGGTGTGTTAGATCAATGACCCTTTTCCGTTAGCAGCCCCCCCATACTGTCCGCACCACCTTCTGCAGCTTGCTATCGGAAATCTGGCATTAAGAATGAATGGAGTGTATCCAGATAGTATTAATTAAACAGGATGGCTATTGAGCTCTGGTGGCAGCCATATTAAAGCCTGGCTCTGTAATTAATCAGAGAGGCCCAGCGTGGTTCGCCTAATCCTGCCACCAGTCCACACATGCTAGCACTCCACCATGCCTCAGCGCACACGCACGCACACACACACACACACACACACACACACACACACACACACACACACACACACAAAAGTTGATAGAGGGGGTAATTGAAACACTGCTCAAGAAAAAAATTTGAAAAATACAGAGCACTTAAATAAAGAGCTCAAACTTTTAGTTTATTGACCTTTGAATTGATCGGTTTGTCCTTGCCCAATATTCATTTATTTTCAACTGAACCACAGTTTCAATCCAAATGCTCAATGTCGTTGTAATGCTTTAAGAATCAGCAGTACATACATTTAGTCTTACCTAAAACATTGCTAAAAATATGTGAAATTTGTGGATTTTTACTTAGTTTGAGCTTAAAATGAACAAGAACAACATCAGATCTTATTAATGGTCTGAATCAAGAAATCAATAGTAAATCTGCCATCTGAATGAGCTCTCACACTTAAAACAACTAGAGTTTCACAAGAAAATGTGACTGATGTGGAATTGCCCAGCAGCAAGTCATTTTTACTCACATTAGTTATGTTGGCTTAAAATCATTAACCATAGTTAAGAACTCACAAAGCAGTTAACTGTAATGGCTGACGTACACACAAAAAAAAACAAAAAAAAAAGTGCTAGACCCAGTTTCAAGCAGCAGGTAGCAGGTAATAAGCTGTGGATCCGCCACCTGATGCAAGACCAGGCCCTGAGACCATAGCTTCATGTCAATCGGCATGTTGACAGGCAGAGGCAGCACCACAAGGCAGTAAGAAGGAACAGTTAGGGGGTTAAAACACGTAATGGAAGGCTTAGGCCAAATTTACATTTACGGCATTTAGCAGATGCTCTTATCCAGAGCGACTTCCATGTCCTGATTACAGGGACAGTCCCCCTGGAGCAATACAGGGTTAAGGGTCTTGCTCAGGGACCCAGTGGTGCTAGTGCCAGAGGTGGAATTCAAACCTGGGACCTCTTGATTCTTAGGTAAGTACCCTAACACAAGACCACCACCACCCTAAATGTTACTGTTACCCAGATAGAAGGAAACATTCTCCTTGCATCTCTCTAATCCTTGTTCATTTAGTAAACAGTCACTTTTTCTGGGGCAGCAGTGGCCTAGTGGTTAGGGAGTCAGCCGTGAATCAGAAGATTGTGGGCTTGATTCCCTCACCAGTAGGTTGCCCTGAGGTTCCCTTGAGCAAGGTACAGTACCTGTCACTGCTCCCTGGGTGCTTTCAATAGCTGCCCCCTGCTGCACGTGCATGCATGGGTGAAACGCTGAGGTGGAATTTCAGTGTGCTGTGTGCTGATTCACAATGACATGGGTAGTCACTTTCACTTTTCACTTAACAACGTGAAATGATGACAGATTGTTGTGGAATGATCACTTTCAGTCTGGCAAGCTGAGAAAAAGGAGAATATTAACCAGTATAATGGTGTTACAGATTTTTACTACCACATATCCTACAACAGAACAATCTCCAACCAGTCCAACCAATCAGTTTCTTGCTTTCAGCAGGGAGCCAACTTTTCCATTTCCAGCTCTGAATGGTTGAAAATTTGGTGCCCAAACCAGACCAAAGCCAACTTGACCATTTCACCTTGTTTGTGAAAAAGGGGCTATTAATAGTGAACATGATATATATGAACATGATAGTGCTATGGTATTAAAACTAGCGCAAAACTACCTACAATGGATAATTTCTTACCTAGTTCAGCCTAGTCCAGTTTCCTGCCTAGTACAGAAGAAACATGCTCATTGCTGACTGCAAATTTTAGGCTTCTATTCTGCGATGGAGGGAGAGTGCATAAACTACAAGACAGTTAGGGGAAGATAGTTATGGGAAGAGAAAAAAATCCACTTTTTTTGTGTGTGTGTGTGTGTGTGTGTGTGTGTGTGTGTGTGTGTGTGTGGATAGACATAAATAACCGTCCATTGAATAATTGAATACTCTTAATGGCTGCGATCACTGCACCTCCTAATTATAACCATGGCCTCTATTAACAGATGTTGGCTCTCGCTGCTGGAGGGAGAGAAAAGGGATTAATATTAGGCTTGCCCTGCATCTTCATCAGTTGCCCTTGGAGACCAGCAGGGGAAAAGCGTAGATGTTAAAACGTCTGTCAATATCATAGAAACTATGAAGAAATTCATAGAAAGAGTTTCACCTGATTTTATGCAATAAAAAGTCTAACTTTATCCCTAAAATAAATAAAAACCTCATAATTACCCACAGCTCATAAATAGTAACCAGAAACTCTGTTTCTCACCTTCCTCATGACACGATTTTGTTTATTTATTTAATTAACACTACAGAAAAGGTCTTCATACATATGCTGACGCTGCATTTTCAATTATACAGTTAATAGATAGATAGATAGATAGATAGATAGATAGATAGATAGATAGACAGATAGACAGACAGATAGACAGACAGATAGACAGATAGATAGATAGATAGAAAGAGAGAGAGAGAGAGATAGATAGATAGATAGATAGATAGATAGATAGACAGATAGACAGATAGATAGATAGATAGAAAGAGAGAGAGAGAGAGATAGACAGATAGATAGATAGATAGATAGATAGATAGATAGATAGATAGATAGATAGACAGATAGATAGATAGATAGACAGACACTTTGAAAAGGCATTTAACTTTTAAAAGCTCTTAAGGTAAAAGCTGGATGATTTCAGGCCAGTCCCATGTAGAGTTAAAGTATAATACAAAGAAGTGGAAAAGTAAGCTTATGCAGAGTTCCTACACACTCAGACTGGGTCTAATGCTCACATGCAGAAGACTAGGGCCCATAATCACCAGTAACGGTGAATCTTTATGGCTGTTCATTTGCCCTGGTGTGATAAAGAGATTAAAGAGACAACTGGCATTTTATGAGGTTGTAAAGTGTCTGCTGTGATGTATCTGGCACCTGATAAATCAGTCCATAACAGTACCAATTTTCATCTGTCATGGTCCATTCTTATCAGGAATATTTTTTTTCCAAATATGGAACTGTGCATCTCTGTTCACAGCTATCTCATATGATTTTAATACAAAAGCTCAAACAGGCTGACAGTAGTAGAGGTGCATCCAGGAGGGGTCGTTTATCCTCTAATTAATAAATAAAATAAAAATAATTCTTATTGCCGTTTCATTTCAGCAGATTATCATCTCCCCCAACAGAACCTGCCTTAATTCTTGGTCTAATGATCATCAAATTCTAATTTAACCTGAATTATGTAATAGGTTTAATCCTTTTCTTTTTTTCTCATTGAACTTCATCAGCTTAAGTTGAAAAATAAAATGTCAGTCAACTGAAGTAATTTTTTTTCACTAAAGATAGCATCAGAATCAAAATCAGAAAAGCTTTAGTGTTCTGGAGGAAAATTGTTTAAAGGAGCTGTCTGTGCAAGCGTACGCCTGCAGCAACAAGATTTCTGGCACAGAAATTCTCACCAATGTGTTGCATACATTGACAAGTGACAAACAACAGTTCCCAGGTACCAGTGTGCACTGTGCTCATCTCAACTTACAGGTTCTTCCATGGAGATCACCATCTCGCCTACCCTACAAGATCCCCAATGCATCTTACCACAACTTGAACAAATTCTCACAGAGGTGAAGATTTACATGGAGCAAGTGATAATGATGTGTCCACATTCAGGATAGACTGTCCAACTACAGATAAGAGAAAGTGATGGGATCAGTCCTGTTCCAGAAAGGGTTGGACATTTTTGAAATCTATTTTACCCACACGAGACGAAAAGAGTCAATTGTGAAGCAAGGCAACTATCCAAAGCCACATGAGCAGAGACAAGGCATTCAATCTTGCTAGATTTACTTGACTCACTCCTTTCTCTTTTCCCTGTTCAGGGCTTAGTGCTACATTCTGTGGATGTGAATGAAAGTGGATTTAACAATTAGCTTACAAACAAGTCCCTGTAAGCTTTCACTTAGCTATGACTTACACTGACTTTGCCTTTCTAAGCCAGACAGCATCTAGAACTGAGAAGCTATATCACACTTGACAGGGAGGACCCTCAATGTGTCATCAATGCTCATGATATATGGTCTGGGCACCATGGTGGTACAAGATATAATGCTTTAACATATAAACGAGGACAACGTCCAGCTCCTGGATCTTGCAATGGAGTTTGAGTCTGCTGTTTAACAGTCATATTAATGCAATGGAAACGTATGGACGTGGATTATGCAGACCTGGTAAGTGGTGCTCATATGTCATCTGTTACAGTGTTTCTGTAAGACAGAAGACTTGGGACACATAAGCAACATAAGACAGGGTATTGAGAACCATTGGCTCTTCAGAAAAAAATATATATCAATATAATATATATCAAGCCAATTACTAATCAAAGTCTTTCCCACTGGATAGGGGGTGCTATTGCTTTACCTTGCACCAACTTATCTTTAATATTTGCCCAACTTACCTGTGTTAGCACTTGGTCTTAGCAATTGGTCTTTAAGATGAGCTTATTTGGCTGTAGAGTTAGTGTATCCCACAATGAGATATTGAGATGATTGTTCCTGAATCCAAGGTTCTCTGAAAGTTCTCTGAGAGTTTGGTACTACACTAGATTATCTCCCTTGTGTGAAGCAAGCAAGAAATTTCCCCATTTAATTTTTCCATGAGATATTCTGACACTGGAAAATATGGAGAAGGACCAGGAACAACAACTGCCAGAGCAGAGCTGCTAGTATTATGTGAAGTGATTCCTGGACTCTTATCCTATCAAATAACCTAGGTCCCATTCATAATCTAAAGATTTAAAATTCATTTTTTATTTTTTTATGATTCTTTTATTATTTATTTTGCTTGAAAACAATGAGTACCTGCAGTATGCACACTTCCTGAATTCTGAATGCACAACTCATCCAGTGTTGTGTCAATATGACAGATGAAGCTCACGCTTAACCTTTCTGCAGCCATTTGGAGAAAGGGCCAGTGGTATACTGATGTGATGGAAAGTGAGTACGTGTCAGGTAAGTGTCAGAGTGTGATTAGTGATGCTTAGAACAGGTCACACTCCAGTGATAAATTCACTCCCTTAAGGTTTCCCTAGACAGGCCCAGTCATGGCTTGTCCATGCCCATCTTCATGAGAGGGAAAGGCTGAGATACGAAGAGGCCCTGATGTATGATGTAGCTCACATACACTCTGTATGCACACATGCACAGTCCAACTCAATCTGCAGCCCTCGTGTGCATCTCTCACATTCAAATAACCGTAAGGCGTGTCATCTTATGCACTTATTAATTTGCAGCATTACTTCAGTGCTGTCCTTCGAGCAATGAATATCATTCTTCTTTTCAGGAACACTAATTTAATAGAGCAGATACATCAAAGACATCATGCCCTCTTGTAGATTCATTTTTCAAAAGAATTTCTTCACTGCTGATGCTATAAACCAAACATTTTATTAAACTATACACAAAGACATAAATAAAGTCCTGTACCAAAGGCTAAACAGTTGGGTGGTTTTGTTAAATTGATACTCATTTCAAAGAAAGCCCCCTCACTCAGCGGTATTCATGGATTCTCCAGGAGTTGGACAAGCTTAGAATGTTAATTAAAACTGGGCAGCATTATAACCTCTTCAGAGAGAAATTACAAATCCAACTGTGAGGAATAATCACTAAATAGTGGTTTTGCAAAGTTGGTTTACAGAGGCTCATGAGGCTACACCCTGTACACCTTAAACATCTCAATTCCACATTGTCCAAATACACCACCACTGGCTTGCCATGTCTGGTTAGTCTAAATTAGAAGTGAGAGAGTATTTGAAAAGAGAGAATAGAAACAATGTCTGTGCATTCTGATGGAAAATTTTTCCAACCTAGTGCAGACCTGGTTCTCAGGGACACCAGGACAGTGCAAAATTACGCCCTAATCCCTTTGTGCGGCAAAATGATTTGGAGTTAACATTTGGACTGTTTGAGAGACATTTCTGCACATAATGTCTACACATGTTCTCAGATTCACAGATGCATTATGTTATGACTTGAATGTGTGTGTGTGTGTGTGTGTGTGTGTGTGTAAGTGGGTACTTCTTTCAAGAATTAAATATAGAGCCTAAGCTATGTAATCACATTAAAATCTTTACTTTAGTAAAAATGGGAATCTTAGTGCACAATCTGGCAGGATGGTTTGCTACAGCAGTAATAATACGAAGCAAAAACAAAGAAGATGAATACTCCTGGCAGTTAGCCTGCTGGAAAGATAAATACTAAGAAAACAGGGTGAGAAAGAGGGTGAGAGAGGGGGAGGGGGTGAGAATAAGAGGCATGAGGAGGTGTGATGGAAAAACGTACTGCAATAAATGACACCAAAAGGTGAAAGAAAGAAAGGAAAAGAGTGTGCCACACAGCAGTGGAGGGTTGGTGGAGACAGGGCAAGAAACCAGCAGCGAAGCGGTTGTGGGAACACGCCAGAGGGAGCACATTAAGGAGAAGAGTGGCTGGCGTTTATATGGTAAAGCCAGTCACGCTTCTAATGAAATGTCAGAGGTGGGGAATTTAGTACAGAGTGACACGGCTGAATTGTAATCGCAGGTGGATGGGTGAGTGCCTTTTTCCCTGCCAGCCTCTAATGTGATTTGAGGACTAATGGAGTGGCCTTGTTCTTACTGAGGACCCAGGGAGGGTGCACGGAGAAGACGTTTCAGAGAAACAGCTTCTGAACATGTGATTAGGAGTTAGTGGGGAGCTAATGGTGTCTCAGAATCCAGTAAGAGTGAAGTGGCCTGGAGAAAGGGAGGTCTAATTATCAGGGATGGTGGGAAGGAATGAAAGAACAGGGAGAATGGGTAAAGAAACATTTCAGAGACGCAAGAGCCAAGAAAGAGAGGGAGACAAATAGAGAAAAAGAGAGAGAGAGAGAGAGAGAGAGAGAGAGAGAGAGAGAGAGAGAGAGAAGAAAACAGAATAAAATTGTCAGCTAATTAACAGACATTACTGTTCTGCCTGGCTTCCTTTTCGCCGACGAGGGCGCAGCACGCACTTTCATCGCCTCCTGTGACATTTCCATAAGCGAGATTGAAGTTAAGATAACGGGTGGAGGAGAAGAGGGGGGGGTAATAATGCTTACTCAGAGATAGAATGAGGAAAAAATGGAGGAAGGAAGGAGACATAAGTGTTCTTCAAAGCCAGAGAAAATTGCCATGAGGTATTTAAAAAGGTAAACCTACAGTAAGGAAACACACAAAGCTCAATATGAACATCACATTTATGCAGTAAGGATTACGAGAAGAACTAAAAATATTCAGCAGCATCCTTTTTAGATTGGAATTGTTATATTTAGTTCAACAGATCAAAGAGGGGAATCGTACAAAGACGGATTTCTAAGTTAGTCAGATATACTAAGCTTAAAGCTGAGGATTGTCCAATAGATACAAGCCTAAACTCTTTTCCTATTGGACAGCAGTGACTTTAAGCTTATCACCCAAAACTTGGAAACTTTTCTGATATTCCCCCCAAACAAAATACTTGTAAACACACAGGTTGATGATACTTGCAGACCTGGACATTGGGGGAAGTAGCTCATTTTATGTGAGCATGAATAAAAGACTGAACAGTGGCAAGAGGTATTTCTCCCAGCTTTAAAGTCAAAATCAGGTAAAGCAGCAAAGGGAAAGTAAAATATATACCTCTACTAGCTTGGCACTGATTTTCCACTGTACTCCTAGCAATTAAACTTCATTGCATTATTGTAGAAGTGGCAATTAAATGAAAAACGGTTACAGGTTAACTGAAGCTTTCTTTATTTAATAATGTTATTTTATGTTCATTTCAATAATTACATTTTTGCATGTAAAAAAATCAATTTGCAAGATCAAAAAAACTAATGTATAGGTCCCTCAAGAAAGTGGTGGTCACCTGAATGAAATGACAAAATCTCAAAAATGGTTCTTCCAACAATACATCAAACGGGTCTTCAGGGAACCAAACAATGGTTCATTGTGCAAAGCAATCATACTCTGATGAAAACTGTGCTATAAAGTCTAGGCTAGTAATTCCTAATTATAGAAAATTCTCCTTAACAATGAGTGGAATTTACATGGTGGGTTAATAGACAAACACTCTGAAAAGTGAATATTTGTCATTTTCCAAGTTACATTCAAAGACTTTGATAAGTTAAAACACAAGGACAGGAACAAGGTGCTGCAAAATCCATATATATCCATACACCTAATCTTATACAAATTAATGAAAATCCTACAAATTAATCCCCAATGTTCATGTTAACACACTGTAATTTAACCCACCATGTTCTAGCCTGATTACTCTGTTTCCAGAGAAAAGTGACTCAATAAACAGGCTGTGTTTTGCTCTGCCAGCATAATGATGGTGGAGGAGACTCTGTAGAGCTTAGCAGACTGTTTTTGTTAAAACTGGTGTTTTGCACAGCCAGGACTCTGGCTGCATCCCTGTACTACATCACCCACAGGGAATACCACACAAGCAAACAAACCTAGCAGAGGGCTGGCTAACAGAGTATACATTTTCAGCTATTCATCATGGTAATGCTGATGAAAGGACTTTGGCTCTGGAGGTGACAGATGCAAAGACACACAATGGGCCTACCTGTCCCTGAGGTGGGCTGGCAAATAATTTCAGGAAAACCTGAGAGACAAGCGTCGTGACTGATGAATTTGCTGATTGTTATACAGCTTGAGAGGTGAAAGTGATGATGGAACGATGAAAGAGAAGGGTAACTCCTAGCAGCAGAAAGGTCAATTTATGAAACAGCAAAGCTCACTCTTCATTAAAATGTGGCCAAAAGGGTTTGAGCAAAGCTACAGAAGAACCGTTATTGCTTCCGTAAAGAGCAATATTTGAAGAAATATGTGAATGTAAAGAATCTTCTACAGGTTCAAAGAATCTTTCACACAATTTATGCAAAAACGTAAGCCTAACGTCAAATATGGGGGGAGGTTCTTCAAAATCGAGAATATTCATAAATATCATTTGCAAAAAAAGCTTACCAAAGAGCCATGAATTAAAAGGGATAAAAAAGTGATTGAGCAAATGACCCTTCCTTTTTAAAAATGGGTCCCAAACATGGGCATTTTTATGAGAACTATGAACCTCAGCACATCTCTCAGAGCTGAAAATTGCCACTAAGACAAGCTAGCTAATGGAGTCCTGAAAGAGTCGTCATCTACTCCTACCAGAACTTTTCACTTTCTCAGTGGCCTGCCAGTAAAAGACATTTAGCTAGCGGGAATTGTGGGTTTAAGAGTAATCTGATCAGAGATCTTCTGTTGAGAATGTTGCAAATGGAAGCCACTAATGTGTCCTTCCTTACATAAACAGAGGGGAGCATAGAAATGCTGTCAAATCATTTGCACTGTGGCTGTTCAGTCATAAACTGCAGCAAGCAAACAAGATCTACAATATATACAAATATATGCAACATTTCATCCAACTTCTTAGGGTTCCTCCTCAACAAAAGCATCTCGCTTGAGTTTTGGTGCTCCAGTAAGCTAGAGCAAATGTTGAACATGAAGTACCTCAGTAGCTTTTTCTGATTCCTCTAAACTAATTATACCCTTCAGCTACCCAGGCAAATTAGATTAGAGCCTGGGATTAAAAATGAATGGGGAGATCCAGCCAGGTGAAACGGTGAGACAAGGAGCAGTGAGGGAAAGCAATTAGGAGAAACCATAGCCATGCAATGGTGTGTCCAGAGGGGAGAGCATGGCCTGGTAGTGGGTTTCAGCCCTTGAGCTGGAGTTACACACTGACCCCAGCCTGCCGTGGCCTCACTGGAGGAGACTACCCAGTTTATACCCTCTTATCTCTTTTTCCAGCCAAACATTCAGCCAAGGGTAAGATAGAGTTCCCGAGGTGTTAAGGTCTTTAAGGAGGTCCTCTTGAGCCTAGTGTGTCTTGGATCACTGTTTTTCCTAATGGCCGCCTCCATGACGGAGACAGTGAGATGCAGGCAAAGCTATTCTACATGTGTGCACAAGGGCAATTAGCCAGATGAGTTAAAGCCATCTGACACCAGCCTACGTGCATGAACACTAAGTTCACCGAGGCGTGTTCCATGTATAGAACTAATGCCAGCACTGGAGCCTGACATGCCACCATAGAAAAAGATAGTATGAGTCCCAGGGGGTTTCCACAAGTTTTCTCTCTCTACAGACGAATGAAGCATTAGATGGTTCTGTGCAAGAATGTTAGTGTTAGAGGATCTTTACCCATAGCAACTCAACCAGCAAGCAAAAAACTGATTTTAGAGGATTTTCTCCCCTTAATCTCGGTTTAAATCTACTGCCGTTTATGTGAAAGTGAAAAGTGAAAGTGACTACCCTTGTCATTGTGAAACACACTTAGACATTCACTAAGCAACCATGAAACTAAAATTCAGTTAAATGCACCTTAATTAATAAAACCTATTAATCTAACACTCAACCCAAAATATAATCATTACCCTCACCCAGGTCATAAACCTAATCTGGGTGCTAATCTTAACTCTTAACTAACCTACCTTTTCGAGTTTGACCAGATAGTTTGTTAATAATTCAGAAATCTGTCATTTATCTATAGGGAGCCTTCCAGATAGAATGCAAAAATGGCATTTATCAGTAAACACATGGTGTTACATGTTAATGTTGCTGAACCTGAAGAGAGATGAACACTTCTATGGTTTGTGATAGAAAGTTGATCAAAAATTCAGGCATTGTGCACACAACCACAGCATACTAGGGCATTGGAGGCTTGGTGCCCAAATGCCATAGACTGGGAAGAGTTTTCATGAACAAAGCACACACTGATCCCAACACCACACACTCGTCCTCTATAAACACATCCTGTGTGCTAACTCGAATGCCAGTGCAGTGTACATAAACCATATACTGATGACTATCACTGTCACTTGACCTGCAGCACATCCCATCCCACAGGGCAAATGAAAGAGTGCAGAAGTAACCACTGGAAATTCTTATTAAAATGCAGAAATTTGCATTTCACAGAATTTCCCTGTATTTTTCTAGAAATTTCTGGTCTTAAAATTTCAAAATTAGATTTAGAATTTACTTATCCAACGTAAAATTCTAGTTATAAAAATTAAAACTATATTTTAAAGGAAACATTTAATTTTTTAAATATCAAAATCCAATATGATTTAAAATTTTCACTTTTTCGTTTTACATATTTTAGAATATTTTATTAATAAAGGTGCTTGATTAATTTAGTAACTAACCCCTCTATCTAACTACCCCCCTAACGAACCCCTCCTTCCCAGCTGACTCTCACAGGAACTGGGTTTGATAGATTGGGTTCACAGTTTACAGGTTACTAGCACTGGCAATAAAACATAGCATTTATTTTCATGTAAATCTACTGCAAGAAATGTTATTTTCACCTCAGCTGTTGGAGTATATCTGCTTAAGGTTTATGGTGTTTCTTTTTTTTACACTGCATGCAAAGGTACCGATCACACTCTACTGAGCTCCACCTATCAGAGAGGAGAAAGACCTGCTGAATAATTAAAGAAGCTGAACAGATGTGGAATTGGCACCTGTTTGATTGGGCCACATTGGCCAAATATCTCTGTATGGAAAATGTCAGTGGAAAAACCTGGCAGGCCTCAAGATGAATAATTAATCCATATATCACTTTATAGACTTTTTAAAATCATTAACTTCTCTATACCTTGTACACACAGTTACTGTTGCTGTTAACAAAAGTACGTTGATTTCTTGAAACATTCTCCCCCCATTTAAATATGTAATTACACAAAGTTCATCATGCCCACGTGGTTGCAAGAACTCTCTCAGTCACACAAGAACTCATCCAGTCACTCGATACTACCAGTGCTGGGAAGGAGTCAGCTAGCACATGCATTCAATTGCACATTTTTGTTTCTGCTGCAAACCAAAACCACTAACCCATTCTGTTATCAGCTAAAAATGCCCACACTGCCTGTGCTGAGTAATGCTAATCTGTCCAGCCAGTGCAAGGCCATGATATGTTCCCTTGGAGAACTGACCATAGATGTCTGTAGCATCACTGATAATCAAAGCTTAAAGCTCAGTCAAAAGTGCACACTGTCAACTTTCAAAGTAAACTGGATTGTTCCAATAGAAGAAAAGCTGTTGATGTGTTGATGTGTTTAATGAAATGAGGAAAAAATGAAATAAAAAAAGTGAAAAAAAAAGAGTCCAAGCTGTAGATGGAGCTTTTGTGAATGCAAATTCTATCCATAAGTATTGAATTTATGTCTACATTGAGAGCTTATTCATTTCCTAATTACATTTATAGAAAAACGCACCATAATCTGCAACTATGTAACTTTCCCTTATATTAGAAAAAGCAACCTCAAATTCAAGGGCTTGTCTCTGGCTCTCTGAAATAGTTTTAAAGATAAGCATTGTGAAGAACTTTCCATGCGTACTGTTTCGTTTAAGCATGTCATCACACACAGCACTCCACAAGATCACCTGTAGGAGCACTTCTTTAAACAACAGCCCAAAAGACATATTGCGAATGGCTTATGATGACCCTGACCTGGTCCAGACTCAATGGCTGGTCTTAACGAGAGAGACGGAGATAAATAATGGCGTGTTTTGCTTGGCCTTCATTACTCAAGCACTGAAAAGTTACATGGATGTTTGCTTAGCAACTGGTTGAGGAGAAAAACAGTACACAGTGTTACAGTCTCCCCCTCTCCCCCTCGCTCTCTCGGTTTGCGTCTATCTGTTTAAAGTTGATCATTAAGTCTAAAGGACACAAAGACACATGGTGCAATAACTGGCATCAGAATGCAACCATTTCTCCTGCTGACACAATTTAAATGAAGGGAAATACAAACGAATGCCCACGTATTTTCAAACGATGCCATTACCATGCAGGAGAATAGCAGTTCTACTGCCAGATGAAGATTTCTCATTTCGGTCTATTGCTTTAGTCAAGGTTTCCTGCGTTCACAGGCACCTCTTTGCTCTGATATTTGACATCCTCACTCAGGAGTCAAATCTGGAGAGCAATAAGGCACGTTCTTATTCAGGCAGGCTGAGGAGAGGACAGTCATCAGGCAGATAGGAATGAAACAAGCTGGAGTTTTAGAGAGCCATAGCTATAATAGGGGTTCAACATCATTAAATCTGAGGGGCTATTAAGCATCATACAGGCCAAACTTTCAAAACAAGCCGTCAGCTCCATCAATCACCAGGAAAGCATGAAGAAATAGAGGAATAAAATAAAATATCCTGTTTATGTGAGTGTGTATGTGTGTGTGTGTGTGTGTGTGTGTGTGTGTGTGTGTATGTGTGTCTGTGTGTGTGCTTTGCAGGTTCTTCTCAGTCTCCTGGCAGACATAAGTGAAGCTTGATAGGAAGAATACAATACAAAGAGAGAGTGAGAACCCAAACAAGAGGACTGAAGTAGAAGTAACTGAGTAGTAGAGCCCATCATGAAAAATAAAACAACACCTAGAGCTAAGAGCAGCCACACCATCATCTCCTCACACTGGAAAATTGGTGGATTGTGGAGTGTGAAAGGAGAAAATTGATGAGACAAAGTAAGGGGAGGATAAAGTACAAGTTTAAAGTACAAAAACAGAGCTCCAGGACAAGACATCCCATTCCCAATCCCATAATTATTCTAAATACATTTCAGTCCAAAAATATTTAAAAGCTTTTAAAGTGATTACAAGTAACCTATGAAATGCATTAGCCAGTTGTAGTGAGTGTTGAAATGTTAGACATCATTAAAATTAAATTTTTCCATCACAGCCATCAATAAGCCCCCTTCTCCGCCATCACTCAGTGGGAGTATATCTAATATAAGCATCTGTTAGCAGATAACCTTGGCTGTTAGTACTCTCCTTCAAGAGTGTTGAGTCTTTTCTGGAACAGTGGGACGTGCAAGCTTCCATCCCTCCATGCATATAAGCATTGTGTGATGGATGACACCAAGCTCACAAGTGGACAGGACTATAAAAAGAAAGATTCTAAAATGCTCCTTGGCTTGGATGTACAATTCTACTTTAATTTCTAGTTTTAGTTCAATTTCTAGATTTAGTTCTAATCTAGAAACATAGAACCTTTCTGATACCTTGAGATGATGCATAAAATAATCATCACACTTGCGTATTCTATTTACAAGTGTTTGTTTTATTATTACACTGCTCCAAAGAGCTCTTTTGGCAGTTTTAATTTATAGAGTGCCCCACATTTTTAGAGGCCGATTAACAACAGAATCTCAGCACTACTTCCACCATCAAAAGATTGCACAAAGAAATGTCCTTTGCATTTGTATCCATTCCCCTCAATTTTTGAAACAGAGTATTTGCCATTACATCAACATTGATTATTCCTCCCAGGATGCTATATGATTCTTCAGACTAACTCCAGCAAATGGAGTTGAAACATTCAGGGGCATGAATCACCCAGATGAGTGTCCAGTCTCCAAAGTGACTTACTGACAGGACAACAGGGAGCAGTCAAGTCCTTCATTAGTACTAAATACTGAAAAAGCAATAAAATGATTTGCATGTGTGTGTGTGTGTGTGTGTGTGTGTGTGTTGCACTGCGAGTGGAGCAGCTGGTGCCTGTAACCTGATGAGTAACATCACCACGATTCAGCAGTGCATGCTGAATCCTGAATGTGGCCCAACAACTCCACATGCAGCACACACTGCACCAGCCTCATGGACTCAGAGCTGGTGGAAGGCATCCCGGGTAGATGCCTGTCTGTCTCCGCCATACCACGGGGGCCTTTTGTGAACCAGGACTCGCATTTCAAAAAACCTGGCAGAGGCTCCAGCTCGGGAGAATCCGTGGCCAGCATAGTTGAGAGGAGGCACCATTCCGTCAGCGCTGGCCGCTTCATTTCGGCAGAGGCTGGATCGATGGGGGATGCAAAGGGCCTGTGCTTCACTGATCTTTAGACAAATCCTACCGGGGGCCAAGCACCACTCTCATTACTGCAGCCTAAATAAACCACTTTCTCCCCACAGCCTCTTTTCCCTCTCATCAGCTTTCCCTCTGTATTTTTCTCTTTCCATGTCACGCATGCTACTTTCATTTCAGAGATCTCCACTTCTCCACGTCTCTCCCTCTCTCTCCTCCACTTTCATTCTCACTGTTTCACTCCGCTCAAATTGAATATTTCTCCTCACTTCCTTTGCACTCCCTGTCATCTGCCTTCTCTATCTCTTTCTTTCTCTCCCCCTTTCTCTCTCTCTCTCTCACTCCCTCTCTCTTCCCCCCCCCCCCTCTCTCTCTCTTTCTCTCTCTCTCTCTCAGACTCTCATTTCCCTATGTTTCTCAGTATTTCCGTCCCACTTGATTGCGCCCTCTTTTTTGCCCTCCCTCCCCCTTTCTTTCTTTTTCTATCTCTCTTCTATCATTTGAGTCCATGCTAATGCACTATTTCCTCAGGCTGAACCGCAGGGGGGGGAAAGGGCCCATGTTAATTATAAGGAAACTAACCCTTTACAGTAAATATGCTAGTCTCTGAACTGCTAATGGAATCTGTCAGTGCTGAACAGCAAACAAAATGCCAAAGTTCAGCCTTCAAACCATGGACAGGATGCTGCACTGATGTTTTAACCCCTTCGAATAAGATCCAAAGTCCAAGCAGAATGAAAAGGTGCTGTTCAGAATGTGTTAAATCCCTTGTTCTCTTATAGATAGGATTTACAGTATCTATACAAAGGCCCATGTCAGATTTCTCTAGTGTTCTAAGATCTGTAAGTAGGTTTTAATTCTCCTCAGGCGGCACTTCAGAGGTTTCATCCTGTCTTTAAAGCAACCGTTTGATCTTCTCCTTCTCACAAAGCTCAGCTTAGCTGGAAATCATGGTGACACAAAGTAAGATAGCATCTATGTCTAAATGCATTGAAACTTGAGTTTCATTAAAAACTGGAAAAAAAAACTCAAAGAAAGAGGGTTTTCACTTTTAAAATGGAGAATGGGGTTTTTCTTATTTCACTTTATCTGCCTGCCATCCTAATAGCTGCATTCGTATTTCTTTAGCTGCATTCATGTTTTCTTTTTCATGGTGGCATCCACTGTGAATAAGATTCTGCAACACAGTTACACTCCTGGTCAACTTGTATCTTATCCATGTTAACTAAAAATCAAGCGTAAAGCTTTTATCTATGTAATAATTCTACCTTCTCTTTAATCCAACGGGCCTTTATGAACTAGAGGACTCCTTTCTGTAGGAATTCCTTCTGTTCTTGTTCCATTCTAGGCGCTACATGCTTGCCGCAGTGCTGTATCACTGCATTAGCATCGCTTTTATCTGCCGAGCCAGCTACCTCAAGGGTAGTATCAAAATAATTCAGCAGGTGCTTGTCACCATCAGAGCTGAATGCACAATCCCTCAGTGTAAAATCACCAGAAAAGAATATATTTAACAGACGAACATAACTCTAAGGAGCAGGTTTTGTTTTTATTTCTTTAGTTACAGAAGCAGAAGAAATATTCCTACTTAAGATCGAGCTGCTCTGATAATAGCAGTTCACCTAATTGCCTGTAAAAGTATTTATTTCTTGAGTCTATCCCAGTCCTACCGGAGCAGAAGGTGGGGAAACACCCTGGACACATGGCCAGTCCATCGCAGGGCAGACACACAAACACGCACTCACATCCTGGGGCAATTTTAGAATCTTCAGTCCACCTGATGTGCATTTCTTTGGACGGTGGGAGGAAACCAATGCAGACACTGTGACAACTTGCAACTTGAATATGCCTGGGAATCGAACCCAGGACCTTCTCGCTGTGAGTCAGCAGCGATATTCACTGCGTTACCGTCAAGCACCGCAGCAAAAACTACTACTAAAACTACTCGTCTTTTTCTTTTTCTTTGCATTATTTCTGGGTTGACTAGGCTAGCCTTTCAGTTACAGCTACCTTCTTGTTATTCCAGTATGAGAAAAAAGACATTTTTACTTAAATGAGCTATTTACTTAAAATTAGTGAAAAATGGGAAGCAGTATTTTTTCTATTTCGCCCTGCCATCAGCTATTAAACATTAAAAAAGTAAAATCACAACAAAGAAAACAACCTAACATATTTGTTTCTAGTTCACAGTCATATATGTATTTGAGAAAGATTCATTTTTATTTGCACAAGCAGCCTACAGTAACATCCTAGTCTGTGGTGCTTTCTCTTTGTCTGTTTTTCCTTTCTTGTTTCATGTCTCTGGCCATGTGACTGTGTTTTCGTTTTGCTTTCCCTGCTTCGTCTTTACTCCACCGTTATGTCATGTCCATCACCAGTTCCTGGTCTGTAACTCTACCCTCTGATGATTCTCCTGTTTGTTCTTTGTGCTCCGCTGTATTTCTACCCCTTGACCATGTCTGGCTCTTTGTTGAGCTCTGTTTAGTCACAGCGCTGGCCTCCTACTTTACGTTTTAATGGATTCTTTGTCTCCACCATGTAATGCGTCTTTCCATGAATTATTATTAAGCCACCTTGCACATAGACCCTGCTTCCTCTCCCTCTTGTCTGTTGTCACACCTACACACCTCTGTGACAAGTGAAAGAAAATAAAATGTCTCTAACCCTTCCTGGTGTTAACAATTTTAAACAAAATGGAAGAAGTGCAACTGTAACACATGCAAAATAAATAGGATTTAAAGAAAACACTGGAAATATCAGCAAATATAACAAAAAGTCACTTTTTGGCACAAAAACAAGGTGAATCCATAGAAATATTTTACTGATTCGCTGATGTTGCTCTGGGAATATGACAAGACGAACATCTCAGTGAAAATTTGCCGATGTTGCTCTGGGAATATGCCAAGATGACAAAAAATGAACAGGTTTCCTGAATCTGAATAACTACATAAAAAGGTGAAAAATTTAGCCTTTAGAAGGTCGTGCCCCACTTACTTTTATTTATTACCTTCCTCCTCTGGACTTTTGTCCACAAACACAGCAGAGCTTGGCCCAGAAATACTGTCCCCTCAGCCCATCATTGTGTCATTTTACTGCTTTGAATGGACACCTTCCCCTTGCAGTGTGTGTACAGAGCCATGCCCTGCTGACAGACACATCTTTGGAACAGTGAGCGAGTTGTCTGCCTCCGCAACCTTGCTGTGCAGTCACCCTTTTCAGGTAAGAGACAGGAAGACATGATCGGACATTCAGAAGAGCTGACTGACAGGCCTCGTCTGTGCTGGTCGATGGAGGATAAAGACTCTTTCATGCTCTCCTCCTCCTCACCCTACTCCTCTCCTGCCTGTTTTCCTCCATCAGTCATTCTATCTATCTCTCTGTCCTTGGTGACTGGATCCCCACGGAGTCCTGATGAAGTCATCTCTACTTTTGATGTCTAAGGTAAATCTGAGATAGGATCCTATGGATAAGACCTTATGGCCTCTTCGGGTCCATCGACAATAAAGTTGTACACAGTATAGCTGTTTATACTGCTCTTTGCACTGGTGTTGGAGGGTCATTGTCCAGCACAGTTTGATCAAGGGTATCTCCGGGTAACCTACTGGTCTGAGAGTCAAACCCAAAGTTATATACCTTGCATAGCTTTACAATCAGTATTGTTCATACGCCAATTATCACATTCATTAACCCTAAGAATTCCAAAGTCATTATTTTCATTGTGCTGTAAATTCCTATACATCACATTTATATGAAATGTATTTTATTTATTACATAGTTTGTCAGGTAATACATTGATGTAAAAATGGTTCTTGCTGTTCTTTATGTAAGTGTGAAGGGTAGTTTTCTTTCCGCAAAAGAAGATTCACAATAACTTCAGGTTTATTATAAATGATCTCCTCCTTTGGTTTCATTCAAAACTAAACTTGCAAAACTGCACCTTCTTTGTTTGTTTCAATAAACTCATTTAGATTAATTTAGTAATATATAAATTAATCTGACATTTAATCATGTAATCATTTACATGTTAAAATGAACAACTATATATATATATATATATATATATATATATATATATATATATATATATATATATATATATATATATATATATATATATAGTTGTCATTTTAAAATAAAATTATCATAATACTAAATAGATTAATTGATATTTAAAATGTCTGTAAAAAAAAATATATATATATATATATATTTTTATTTTTTTATTTTTTTCCCTCCATGTTTAAAGTGGTCTGAGATAGTTGCTCATTTTTAATTCAGATTTATATGACTCATATTTTCATACGAAATCAGTGTGTTTTACATTGTTGATAAATTCAAATAAATGCTTTTTTGAGAAGCTTCAAAATGACTTCGGGGTCTTGAAAGGCAGAGAAGGATCAGTAAATGCTCACCAAACATTAGCTTTTATAGGCACGCCCCAGGACAGTAGAAATTCCACAAACAATTTCAAGCTGCAACAAGCGAAAACATCTGCCGATGTGCTGCTTGCTGATGTTAGAAGCTCACAGAGCCACAACAAACTTTATAATTTCTGTAAATAAAGTTACATGTTGTTGATCATTTATACCATGCCAACCCAACTTCCATTTGAAGAGCTATTTCGCCATGGTCCTGATGGCTGTAGCAGAATCGGAGCGTGTCCTTCAGCCATTCTGGGCAGTGCAGTGTGGGATTGAGAGCGAGCTAAGACGCAGACTCAGAAATGACCAAGAGATGTGCTAATGTACAGCCAGACTTTCAATCTATAACACAGCAATATGGAGCAATACAAACATGGACAGGGCAACAGTCCAGGGAGATTCCCTGTCTGTTGCTTACATATACTCACACTCACAAGCATTCACAGCTTCACAGAAGGTGAAAAAAATCTCATTGAACCTGAGAGTTCATAGCGCAGATTATGATGATGCATTTAGACTTTTAAGGGTCACATGATGGACTTGAATGTAGTTATATTGTTGCAGGCTAAATTGCAATTTGATGCAGCGACTCTAAATAAAGTCCGCAACAATTTCTATCTAGGCCAAAGTTTGATTGAAAGGTAAGCTAGTGCAAAGGTTTTATGAAAGAGTTAATAGTGGGGACACAGAAACTAATTTAATCCAACGAATTCCAACTCTACCCATCCTTGTCATTGTCCCAACATAACCAGCATCTGGATCATTGGTTCAACTAGCTTAGTTATGTACAACTTCACCTATTTCATGGACAACGGAAAATATGAACACACATGGTAAAAGTAAAAGTAATATCCTATAATGGATTTCACTCTTTTTCCTCCCTACCACTATTAAGTCTTTCTTTCCATTCTCTTTCGCCTCACTCCTGGCTTTCCTATTTATCTCACTCCGCCTGCTAACCTGTCCATCAATCTCTCTCCTTTTCTCTGTCTACCCACTTAATTACTGCACCATTCAGATTTTCTCTCCCACTCTTCTGTTCCCTCTCTCATCCTCTCTCTGTCCATAGACCACCCCAGTGAAGATGGAGGGAGGACAGGAGGAGCGCAGCACTAATCTGCTGTGAAATTGGGGCAAGATTGAGGCCTGCAGTGCTACGCAGCATCTATTTTACTCTTTCTGGACCTTACTGGCCTTTGAACCTATGCCCATGTGGGGAAAAAGGAACAAAAAACAGACCAAATGAAGGTTTCACATTTTAAAGAAGGATTGTGTCAGGAAGTTCCATAGACAAGCACAATTTCCTAGAAGGTGTTCCTCAAGCCTCTCTCTACCCTACGAACATTTTATTACTGCTCAGAAGAGTTTTATCACTATGGAAATGTCATACATTTATTGCAGCTATTTTTCTAATAATCTAATTGGATCTGAATAGTTAAAACTCACTTATGAAGCATCATAAATGTAAGAAGACTCGCAAGAGATAAAGTAGTCAAAAGTGTGTGAAATCAAGTGGCATAGTGATACCACGATGATAAATCTAATCGAGGTTTAGAGCAGCTGGAGTGAGTAGACAGCGTCAGAGCAGCATCGTCCACCACTGGCTCTCAAATGGCCCTGTGTCGCTTCCTCAGGGTCATCAAGATCTCATGTACGCAGAGATAAGAACATGCTACGATACCATGCAGTAAAATCATGACAACAAACACATCCTTCTGGTTTCTGAAATCTCCCCTCAAGTCCATTTTTTAATGGACTTGAGTCTTCTAAGGCTGGACATTGGAGGACTAGTGTGTAGCAGCGTTTGTGATCTCCTTGTTCAAACAGTCCTTCCTCAACCCGCTGGTTAATCATCAGCTTTGGTGGATGTTTATAGAACTAGCAAACTATGCTGGACAAGAATTTGCAGCTGTAAATGCATGGCCACCGCCACGAATAGCACCAGAGTATGACTGGCAGATGATGATAGTGTGACTTGACACAAAGTGATGCAAGGAGATTCCAAATTAGTCTCTGTCTCGTTCAGTGTTCCTTTCCTGTTCACTTTCTTTCATCATACAGTCCCACTCAGCTTCTAGTTTTCTCTCTTTTAGTGAGCTTTTTCTTCAGTCTTTTCTCTTTTGTACCTCTCTCACTTTCACTCTTTCTTTCCTGGTGCTGGCCTTTGACATTATCAAAGAAGAACACAACTCCACACACACACACACACACACACACACACACACACACACACACACACAGCTTTTTTCCTTGTGTAATTCAGCCAGTCTCATATTCCTTAATGTTATCCTTTGTCTCTCTCTCTCTTCTTCTCTCTCCTTTTCTTTCTTCTTACTTCTTTCTCTTTCTTTCTTTCTTCTTATCTCATTGTCCTACTATCTCTCATTTCCTGCAGCTTGTGTCATATTATTTTCTTCTCTTCTCTTTCTCTCTCTCTTCTCTTCTTTCTTCTTTCTTCTTCTTCTTTCTTCTTCTTTCTCTTCTTCTCTCTCTTCTTCTCTTCTTTGCTCTCTGTCTGAGCCTGTTTGACCTGGCTGAAATATGTTTCAGGCTTCTCGGCAGGTCACAGATGAAACTCCCTTATTACTGCCCCCAGCATCCGCAAACAAACACAACATCCCATGCTGCAGCAACTGTGCCTGGCCTGAGCACAGCAACAGGAAAAGGCTGTAACAATAATACAAGACACAAACACACTTCTTCAAATCTACTCCACAACCGTATAGCAGTTCAAACAGCAGAATCAGAAATTAAATCTGAGCTTCTTGATGAAATTGAAACCTAAAGTTTAACCTCCTAAAACTGTAGGCTTCCTATTTATTAATCTGTCTGCAAAACTTTTTGGACACAGAGTCGCGGCTGAAGGGGCCAGGGTGATGGTGTTTGTGCGGCATTGTGAAAAGGCATGTGCTGAGGTGAAACAGAACCCTGTGGGGTTTCAATAAGCTCTGTCACCTCAGCGAGCACGCTACACGACTTTTTACTTAAACTCTGAACACTATCTGACACTCTCTCTTCTTTCTCTCTTCTTCTTTTCTTCTTCTCTTCTCTCTCTTCTTTCTCTCTCTCTTTCTTTCTTCTCTCTTCTCTCTCTCTCTTTCTCTCTCTCTCTCTGTAGTGGAAACCTGCAGGTAGGCAAAGATGTTCACCTGAGCTCCTGTGCAAGTAGACACCAGAGTGAGACTTGGTTGCAGATTTCATCCAACTGGAGCTAAGTAATATCTGCTAACACTAGTGCCAGCCAACCATACATGTATAACACACACACAGTACACACACAGCCACACACACACACGCTGGAATCCAAGTGGTTGCTCCTACCAGTTCAAGAAAAATTTGTGACAAAAATGAAAACACTTTACGTTAAACAGCAGAAACCTCTGTGCACAGTAAGGATCGATTAAAGCCACTAAACTACTACGTATCATCTGCCAGGCTAATTTAAAGATATTTCTGATGAGCCTCTTAAAAAAACATCTAATTAAAATCCAAGCCTTTTTTTTTTAATGCCAATCCCCTTTGTTGCAGTTTTTTTTAAGAATGTAACTCCAACTGAAGAAAACATGAACCAAACTCAGTAGCAATGTTTTATTACATGCTTGCTGTCAGGTTTATTACAGCACTGATTGCAGCATGGAACAAGAGAATTGACTTTGTTTAAAGCAATGAGACATTTATCCAATGAACAAAAAAAAGACAGATAAACCAAGAAATTTGATGTTTTCAAAGTCTGACTCTGTCCCTTGATGTTGGTGAACTATTTTTTGCAAAACTCTGACATTTGTTCAGGATGGAGCAGGCTCCACAGGGCAGCGCTGGGTGTGCAGGATGGCTGGAGTTTGCTCCTGCTGGGCACGGCGAGGATGTGAAAGGCAGGGGTTTGAGCTGAAGGAACAAGCAGAGTGGTCATGGCCTGTGTGTACATTGCAGCTAAAAATACAGCCCAGCCAGGAACAGCAAACATGCATGCAGGACCCTCTTTCTGCTCCCTAAAAGTGTGTGTCTGTGTGTGTGTGTGTGTGTGTGTGTGTGTGTGTGTGTGTGCATGCATGCATGTGTGATGAGAGAGAGAGAGAGAGATAAGAGAGGCAAAGCTAAAGAGAACTAAAGAAAATGTGAGAGACAGAGAGACAGGAAAATAAAAGTATGAAGTAAAAGGAGAGAGAGAGAGAGAGAGAGAGAGAGAGAGAGAGAGAGAGAGAGAGAGAGAGCAAAGGAGAAAGAGAGAGAGAGAGCAAAGGAGAGAGAGAGGAGAGAGAGCAAAGCAAAGAGAGAGAGAGAGAGAGAGAGAGATAAAAGGAGAGCAGAGAGAGGACAAAGAAGAGAGGAGAGAGGAGGAGAGAGAGAGAGAGAGAGCAAAGAAGAGAGAGAGAGAAAAGAAGAGAGAGAGAGAGAGAGAGAGAGAGAGAGAGAGAGAGAGAGAGCAAAGGAGAGAGAGAGAGAGCAAAGGAGAGAGAGAGAGAGAGAGAGAGAGAGAGCAAAGGAGAGAGAGAGAGAGAGCAAAGAAGAGAGAGAGAGCAAAGGGAGAGAGAGAGAGAGAGAGAGAGAGAGAGAGAGAGAGAGAGAGAGAGAGAGAGAGAGAGAGAGAGAGACATAAAAGGAGAGAGAGAGAGAGAGCAAAAGAAGAGAGAGAGGAGCAAAAGGAGAGAGAGAGAGAGAGAGAGAGAGAGAGAGAGGAGAGAGAGAGCAAAGGAGCAGAGAGAGAGAGAGCAAAGGAGAGAGAGAGAGAGCAAAGAAGAGAGAGAGAGCAAAGGAGAGAGAGAGAGCAAAGGAGAGAGAGGGAGAGAGACAGAGAGCAAAGAGAGAGAGAGAGGGTTGAGCAAAGAGAGGAGAGAGAGAGAGAGAGAGAAAGACAGAGAGAGAGAGAGAGCAAAGGAGAGTGGAGTGAGAGAGAGAGCAAGGAGAGAGAGAGAGAGAGAGCAAAGGAGAGAGAGAGAGAGAGAGAGCAAAGGAGAGTAGAGAGAGAGAGAGAGCAAAGAAGAGAGAGAGAGAGAGAGAGAGAGAGAGCAAAGGAGAGAGAGAGAGGAGAGCAAAGGAAGAGAGAGAGAGCAAAGGAGAGAGAGGGAGAGAGAGAGAGAGGACAAAAGAGAGAGAGAGAGGAGCAAAGAAGAGAGAGAGAGCAAAGGAGAGAGAGAGCAAAGGAGAGAGAGGGAGAGAGAGAGAGAGCAAAGGAGAGAGAGAGAGAGAGAGAGCAAAGAAGAGAGGAGAGAGCAAAGGAGAGAGAGGGAGAGAGAGAGAGAGAGACAAAGGAGAGAGAGAGAGAGAGCAAAGGAGAGAGAGAGAGAGAGCAAAGAAGAGAGAGAGAGCAAAGGAGAGAGAGGGAGAGAGAGAGAGAGCAGAGGAGAGAGAGAGAGAGAGAGAGAGAGAGAGAGAGAGAGAGAGAGCAAAGGAGAGGAGAGAGAGAGAGAGCAAAGAAGAGAGAGAGAGAGAGAGAGAGAGAGAGAGAGAGCAAAGGAGAGAGAGAGAGAGAGATGTAAAAGAAGAGAGAGAGAGAGCAAAAGGAGAGATAGGAGAGAGAGAGAGAGAAGAGAGAGAGAGAGCAAAGGAGAGAGAGAGAGAGAGAAAAGGAGAGAGGGGGAGAGAGAGAGAGAGTAAAGGAGAGAGAGCAGGAGAGAGAGACAGAGAGAGAGAGAGCAAAGGAGAGAGAGGAGAGAGAGAGAGAGAGAGAGAGAGGGGAGAGAGAGAGAGCAAAGGAGAGAGGAGAGAGAGGAGAGCAAAGGTAGAGAGAGCAAAGGAGAGAGGAGGGAGAGAGAGAGAGAGAGAGACAGAGAGAGAGAGGAGAGATGAGACAGAGAGAGAGAGAGAGAGAGAGAGAGAGAGAGAGAGAGAGAGAGACAGAGAGAGAGAGAGAGAGAGAGAGAGACAGAGAGAGAGACAGAGAGAGAGAGAGGAGAGAGAGAGAGAGGATTTATGTCATGTTTTTAATTCTAATTTCAATTGATGGGGTGAGCATGTCTATGGTAAACCTTGACTCATTTGATCATTTCCAATAAAGTAAGGAAATGATCATGTAGCTTTAGCTTCACCTTTATGTGGCATCTGTTCACCTGATATCCAAACTGAACGAATGATCAGAACAGCCTTCAAGCAGAACTTAATTAATAATGTGATTTCTGCTGGATGCAAAAAGTAGTTGCTGTCATATTGTAGCTGTATCTAGATTTGTTGCATCTGGGCTATTTAGTCTGGATAAGTTCACACCTGTTGTTCTAATGGAGGTTTCCATGGCAATAATGGAGTCAGGGATTACACTCAAGATGTAAAACGTAAAACTAAACTCACATTGCATTATTTCCACATGAATAAAACATATCACATCCACAGAGTGTGTTTCTCACTCACTACTTTTGTCATCTATTGTGTTCTTGTAATATATTCAAATGTGTGGATATGATGCCCATTGGTATCACTTAAGAACCTGTTCACACCTGGTCACATAATGTGACCTATATCTGGATTGTTCTAATACAGGTTTACATTACAGAAATATACTATTATACACAACTTTTATAATTACTAATCATGAGGTTCTAGTCTAAGTCTAAGAAACACAGAAGATGCCAGAAGATGACTGCAGGTGAAAGTGACTATTTGTGACTGTGAAACAAAGTCAGCAGATAGTGAACTACAATGAAATGCAACCTCTGCTTTTAACCCACACACACTGTGCAGCACGGGCAGCGAATTGAAGCATCCAGGAGCAGTGATTGGGACGATACCTTGCTCAAGGGAACATCAGGGTAACCTACTAGTCTGAGATTCAAACCCATGACTTTTCAGATCCTGGGGCCTAGTCCCTCCACTGGGCCACTAGGCCACTGCTTATTATTTCACAATAAATAAAATAATTCTCAAATGAATTAACCACGTGCATTAAATCACACCGGTAAACGACAAGGCAGGGTAGAGTTTAAGAATAAAGGTTAGTTTCCAACCTACCATAACTTGCATTTTATATGTACCACAAAGCAATCCAGAGAGTGGGAACTATGGTTAGACTAAGCCCCATAATGGGTCTCGAGTCCAAGACCAGTACCTTGACCTTGAGGTACCCTGAACAAGAAACAGTTCACCACTATCCTCCAACTGCTGGACGATGGCTGTCTTCTCTCTCGCTGCACAGCCGGTCGGGGGCGCGAAATACAGAAGAAGCGCTAGCTGTGGTGCACCATGTGCTGTGCTATGACAAAGTGAAGTGACATTTAGTCACTTTCACTTTCAGATATAATCCTGATGCTAGAAATATGGTCTAAATTAAATGAATAACTTAATTCAGTACTGTTTCTGGGTTTGTGCCTTGTAGATTTGACAGTATGTTGTTAGCCAGATCAGCGAATGTAAAAAAAAAAAAAAAAGGTCTTTGTTAGAGTGATGAAAACCAGAGGAAAGCACATGAGGTGTAAAAATAACGTCACCACTTTATCGTTTTTCACACGTTGTTATTAATGCTCGTCTTCATCTGTAAATTCTATAGACTTTCCTCGCATGTCAAAGGCGCACACAGACCGAACAGACACACCTGTTTAAAGTCAGTCCAGACTGTGCTGCAGGCCAGGGAGAGCAGGGCTGTAAGCTAGAGAGGAGGAAAAGCTTCCGGATGACAAATAGTCCTTCAAGGGCTCATGGATCCAGTGTCTGCTGGTTACACCAATAGGCCTCGCAATCAATATAGCAATTGGGCTAATAGGAAGGCAAACATCAGGCAGAGCGGAGAAGAAGAAGCAGGTCAGAACAGTGTGGCAGGATCAGCTTCCATATTAAAACACAGCTCTGAGTAAACACACACCCACCCTACATACAAACATCCAGAAAACTGACCTCACATCAGGTCAGCCTTTGGCTTGTTGCTGTCACCGCTGTATCATCTCTCTCTCATATCATCGACACACTACTCTGCATGTTCCTCTGGACATTTCAAACACTTTTTATAGCAGCTGGTTTGACATGCTTTACAGAATATTGGCTAAGATCCCAGACAACCCAAGAAGAAAACATGGCAGAATGAAATATTAGACGTTTCTCAACCTCATACTTCAAGAATGTGGAGAATCGTCTTAATGACATTTTTTTGCCTCTAAATCTCTAACTTATAATGAATTGCAACATATAGTTGTTAAACTAGAAGATATTTTATATGTTTGCCTTTAGTTTCCTTTATATTTATAAAACGGGTCCTGGTGCGGTGCGGTTATCAGATTTGGCTTACATGTGAAATGTCCCCAGTTCGAAGCTTGCTGGAAACATTATTTGGGGCAGAAGTAGTCTTGTGATTAGAGACTATGGTCTGAATCCAAGACCAGTAGGTTACCCTGAGGAACTCTTGGTAGCGTCCCCATCACTGCTACCCGGGAACTGGATCTGGCTGCCCAATGCTGCACAGTGTGTATGGGTGAAAAGCAGAAGTTTCTTTTCGTTGTGGTTCACTGAGTGCAGTGCCGTGTTTCACAATGACAAATCGTCACTTTCACTTTCACTTCATGATCAATTCTAGTTCTTTGAATAAGAAGGGGGGGTAGTGGTGGCCTAGTGGGTCGGGCGTCGGCCACGTGATCGGAGGGTCGGGGGTTCGATCTCCTTCCCAATGGGTTGCTCTGAGGTGCCCTTGAGCAAGGTGCCGTCCCCGTCCCGCTCCTCCCTGCGATGGGCTGGCGACCTGTCCAGGGTGCGTCCCCTGTCCTCGCCCTGTGTGTGCTGGGTTGGACACCAGCACTCCCCCGCAACCCCGTTTGGGACAAGCGGCAGAAAATGGATGGATGGATGGATGAATAAGAAGGAATTTTTTTTTTGTACAAAAATGTTCTAGGAAGGATGCCATTGCAAAGATTCTTCAGGGAGCCAAAAAGGGTTCTTGTGTTGCAGTAGTTTTGTAGTTCTGAATGTTTTAATTAGCATTTTTCTTAAGACTTTCGGTAAAGCCAAATTTAATTAAAAAATAAGCTAGTTTTGCTTATTTTCTTTAATATAGGTGCAATAAAGGTAAATATATATATATATATATATATATATATATATATATATATATATATGCAATATAAAGTGCATTTCTATATAAAAAATAAGTCTTGTCATGACTTAAAATGACTGAATAATAAATCAATAATATATTTAGTAATTAAATAACATATTTGTGGTTAAAAGGGTTAAAAGTCAACACTAATCAAGACAGTATATTACAGAATAAATTCTAATAATTTGTAACAACAACCATGACAACAATAATTATTATTATTGTTGCTGTTGTTATTGTTGTTATTGTTGTTATTGTTATTAATCAATTGGCAGAATTCAGTGACCATTTTCTCTGAATGTTTTTGTCCTTGCAGTGTCCAGTGAGTTAAAGTACACTGATAGCCAGTTGCGGCTAAACTTTAGATTAATCAGGCTGCTGTACAGATGTTACTCTGTCCAAATATGATGTCCATCCATTAAACACACATCACACGTTATGGCAAGTCACTCATTCATAACCGGACTCTTTGCTGTGATGTGCTTCAGTTGCGGCAGGAAAGGGCATGTGAGAGATTTGCATGTGATTTGCATGAGAGCAGCAGAGAGTGAAGCAGGCTGAGATTACTGTGAAGAGTGTGTGGACTGAAAGCAGGCCTGTGTGTTCTTAGACAGCATCTGCCATGGTGCAAGCAGAGCAGCGCAGAGCTGAATAACACAGAGAACACCAACCATCAGCCCAGGTCACACTCCTCCATCTAGCACACCAACACACACACACACACACACACACACACACACACACACACACACACACTTGCACACATTCACATTTTCTCTCTCTGCATATTTCCCTATTCAAATAAGGAGATGAGGCACAGGGACTTTCACACTGCAACAAATGCACAAGTTTGAGTGAGAGGAAGGGAAAGATAGATAGATAGATAGATAGATAGATAGATAGATAGATAGATAGATAGATAGATAGATAGATAGATAGATAGGCAGACAGGTAGACAGACAGACAGACAGAGAAAGAGAGAGAATAGTATTTACATCACACCCCTCATGCATTGTGTTGAGAAGAGTTCTTTCACACCTTTCATCAGTTCAGCAAGATCAAAACCTAGTTAGTCCCACTAGCTCACAGACCTAAAGAGACGGTTTTAATTCCTCCGTTCGAATCGCTCCAGCGTCTGCGCTGTTAAAACTCTGAGCATCTTTTCATCACACAGCTTAGTGCTGGAGTGAGAGGAAGCCTAACTATCAGGTCATGTTTCTTCCTCTCACTTCTTAATCCTACAGCACACCTAGACTTCAGGGGATGAGAGAGTAGTGAGGTTGCAATGGTGTCAGTGTGCGCACATGCATGCGTGTGTGTGTGTGCGTGTGCACGCATGTGTGCAAGGATGCGCTCTCCCCTCCCTCGTGTTTAGTGAGCAAGCACGGCATCATTGCGCAAGTAATGAGGCAGTCAGCCGGCAGACAGAGCAGCCAACAAAGCAGTCAGCGTTCATTATCAGCTACCACAAAAACACACTCACTCCCATAAACACACTGCTGTACACAGTCAAAACTCTCACTCTCTCACGCTCTTCTTTCATCCCATTCTATCACTCTATCATTCTCTCACCCTCCTCTGTCTTTCAATCCAATCATTCTAACATTCTGTTTCTCTGTTCTGTCATTCTGTCCAATCATTCTATCACTCTATCACTCTCCTCTCACTGTCTTCTAACATTATCACTCTCTTCTATCATTCTATCCTATCATTCTATCATCCTATCCCTCTACCACTTTCTTCTATAATTCTATCCTAATATTCTATCATTATATCAGTCTTTCACTCTCTTCAATCACTCTGCCCTATCACTCTATCACTCTATTGCTTTTTTCAATTACTATCGTTCTTTACTCTATCACTCTCTTCTCTCATTCTTTTCTATTGCTCTAGCACTATCACTCTATTCTATTATTCTGTCTTTTCAGCACTCTTTCACTCTCATTTGAGTCACACTATCACTCTGTTCAAGATTTATAGTGCTCCTTTGGTTAAACAAATTTATTTGACTGGTTTAAATAAATTTTACTGATTTATTAAGGCATAATAAAGTGAAGTAATAGGTTCATTTACTTTTACGAATTTTGACCGTCCCCAAGAGTTTGTCAGTGCTCTGAATTTTAGTGATATCCAGAAAGACTCACATGTCATCTTGATAGAGGTATGAATTTGATGCTGTATTATTCAGCAATAAGTCCGAAATATGTTCCTGGGACAGCGGTGGCCTAGTGGTTAGGGATTTGGCCACAGGATCAGAAGATTGTGGGTTCAAACCCCTAACCAGTAGGTTGCCCTGCGGTACCCTTGAGCAAGTTACTGTCCCTGTCACTGCTCCCAGGGCGCTTTCATAGCTGCCCCCTGCTGCATGGTGTGTGTTTGTGTGCATGGCTTAAATGCAGAGGTCCAATTTCGTTGTGAAAAGGTAAAGAAGTGCCAAGTTCTTAAAGCATCTCTTCTGTATTTCTCAAGATTTGCTAAAAAAGTTACAATACATAGTTTGACAAACAGTTTATCCTCCAAAAAAGAGCAATGTAAAGTAAAATGTAATTTTTTTGCTTTTAAATGAATACCCAGTTAAAATACAAGCTTAGTTAAAAGAGATCTGAAATTTTGAACTGCTACATAATCCATCTATCCATCCATTTTCTGCCACTTGTCCCAAACGGGGTCACGGGGGGGTGCTGGAGTCCAACCCAGCGCACACAGGGCGAGGATGGGGGACACACCCTGGACAGGTCGCCAGCCCATCGCAGGGAGAAGTGAGACGGGGACGGCACCTTGCTCAAGGGTACCTCAGGGCAACCTATTGGGAAGGGGTTCGAACCCCCGATCCTCCGGCCAACGCCCGAACCACTAGGCCACTGCTGCCCCAACTGCTGCATAAGATATATTTAAATTTTTGCTTTAGTTTTTATTCATATTTATGATATAACCACATGTGCTTTTCTTTAATTAAGATACCTGAAAGATAGGCCTGTAGTTTAAGGGCTTATCACACTCCGTTTGATCATGTACTTTCTGACACTTAAGGAGCAGAAGTGTTCCTGACAAGCAACTGCAGCTCTTCCCGAAGAAAAGAGCGCATGGACGTATGTGAACGTATACAGCCGTATCCACGCTGCACAACACAGCACAAATAAACATGCATCACCAGCAGAGACTGTCGCAAAGCCTTGCATGTAAAATCAAGGACATTCCAATGGGACACCAACGTCTTCACAGCAGGAATTCAAACACAAAAGGCTGATCAGTCAATTTTTTAAGCATGTCAGCTAAACAAGCCTTCGTCACGGACATATAGCTCAGTGCTAATTAAATTTTATGAATTTGGTTGTAACAAGACATCAGTGTTTGAAATGTGTTGCCATGGCAGGCGCTACAGAATGCCAGAAGGTATTCCAGCAATCCAAAGGTACAGAAGCAGGGGAAATGCATGCTGTGTAGCTGTGAGAATGCCACCACTGCTGGGTGAGTCATTAACTGTTTGGGGGACAAATAAAATAAAAAGAGCAGAGCATAAAATTATATCATTTCATACACTCTCGCCCTACTAAATTACAATTCCAGTGGTGGCCATGTAGTTTGAAACCAGGCCCTTGAATTGGAAGGTCGTGGGTTAACCTGAGGTACCAATAAGGCAGATGGTGACCATTAAGTGGAAGAGATAAGTGAATGTACACAAAGAGGGGATTCTATTAAAGTGGCCAGTGAGAGTAAATCAAATTAGGTTTTGACGAGTTGGTGTATCAGATCATGTCTTCAGAGCTGATGTCAGCATTTTCTTTAGCTTGGGCTACCATGCCTTACCACATACACACACACAGAAGAGTGGAACTTTGCTGTTGTAAGCCATTTCCAAAATGATTTGAATAGACCTTCTCCTGTGGAACTCTGCTTATCTATTCACTCTCTGTCATCTGCCAGCTCCTCTTGCATCAACAGCAGTCATTCAACCATCTGACAGAATCGATAATTATGAATAAGATAAACCAACTCATTTCACTGATGCAGGTAAAAACACTGACTGTCAATTGAAAAAGATGGGTTATCAAACAGGACATCATTCCTTATAATGGCTGATAAAGATTCCAGTGAAACAGCAGAATGGCAGAATGGTCGCCTACGAGAGCCAACGGGTGAACGGGGGTTTGGGGAGGGGGTGGCCTCAGTCTCTTGTTTGTGGAATGCTAGTGGCAGGTGTCCTGGTTGGATACAAAAGCCTGGTTGCAGATGGTAATCTACACCACAGTATTTAATGGAAATGAAAACTGCTATTCCTAGGCAACTGCTTCTCCTTCTAAACTAATTGATGAGGAGGCTCAATGTAGGAAGCTACAACCCTCTAAATGGCCACCCACACCAACCTGGGGGCCATTTATTGGGATAATAGTGAGACAAACAGACAAATAAGCCTGAAGAATATAATACATTTATAAAAATTATAATATAAAAAAAGATCCTCATTGGTTACTGGTTTGCATGTCTAGTTCTGGGAATCTCGTGAACGGGGGTGGCAAATGCCTGAAGGGAATGAAAAGAGTCCAGCACTATTTGGAGATGCATCTAGTAAATCTGGCAATTAACTGCTGATTCAGATGAGGTGTGCTTGAATTGGAAAATCAGCAAACTGCACTGGATGATGGCCCTCCAGAACTGGCCACCACTGACCTTGAATCTTTATATGATATCGGGGCTCTTTTAAACTTTACCATTTATATTATTTATGGGCATTAGCCAAAGGTTTCCTTAAAATGGCATTCCCAAGGAGGGCTTTGATAAAAAGTACACTTATGTGAGAATGCTGCTCAAAGACCTTGGCATTCAACCCCATTGTTCCTCCGAATCTGATTGGAAAGATGAACCTGGAGGGTTCTTCCTGTCTCTGGAGGGTTCTTCATGTCTACCAGACCTTAGACAATCAAAATAAAAAGAAACATCTCCAGTACCACCAATGACCAATCAGCAAAGGGTCTGTTTTGAGCACTGCACCACCTCAACCTGCAAAACCTTACAGCAGACAGTTTCTCTCTCCTATCTCTCACTACATACAAGCCTCAAGCATTGTAGTTGACCAGATACAACCCTCCTACATTCCCTCCTGTTGTCCCTCAAAATGTTCTTCCACATAAAAGTGTTCACTCCCAGGAAGGGAAACAATTTCTTACCCACAGGCCACCAGACTCAGAACTATGCTCCCCACTTTCAAACACACTCCTAAACACACACACACACACACACACATACACATTGTCACACTCTCTCCCTTTCTCACTTTCACAGGTAGTGCATTTACAGTGCAGCTGAGCCTCTGCCACAGAGTGATTGATTAAGTGCCGGCCAGATCAGCGACAGGACAACTGAGCATGAGAGCTGGTCATTCATCATGGTGAAGGCTGATGCCAGCGCGATGCTCAGCAGACGAATGGATGCATGGGAATGAAGAAGAGAAAAGAGGGGAGGAAAAAATGCATTGCCACTCCCTCTTTTCTCAACCTTACACTTCTTAACCAAACACAGACACACACACACACACACTCACACACACACACTGACACATACGCACTTTTGTTCATTCCAAATGCTTTTGTTCATCCCTTGCTACATTGCCTGAGACCATCACTGCATTTCCCATCGTGCATTATACATGAGGAAACAGAGCATGTTCAATCACTTGGGTTTGATTCTGCATGGCTTCTGTGTGTGTGTGTGTGTGTGTGTGTGTGTGTGTGTGTGTGTGTGTGTCTGCATGAATAAGGCAGGTTTGACTGGCAAGGATGAAATACCAGCGGAGTGTCACCAGGACTCTTTGCACTGTGACTGATAGAGAGAAAGAGAGTGAACAAAGGAGTATATATGTTTATAGTTTTTGGATGTCAAAATCACTAGATAAGAGGCCAATCGGCTTGTGGCTGAGGCTCGCAATTTAGCTGTTCAAGGCTGTGTTCACAGATGCCATTCTCCCAGTTGCCTGACAGATATCACGCAGGTAATATAAGTGACCTGTTGGCCAGTCCAAATAGCGTATATGTTAAGTGTTGTGGTGGGCAGCGCTTGTAAATTGGGAATGCTTATCAGTCATGTAGCATATAAAACTGGTGTAGATTATTGATTGTTTATATTTAACTAGAGAATAAATAGTTCTTTCAGTCATTGTTGAATATGCTGTTTTTTTCAAGCCCGAGGTGCTTAGTAGGTTAGCTCAATGTGAACCATTACCATTACATTGGTTTTAGCAGTTTCATTCTAATAAGTGTTCAAATACATGTATCAGTTTACCAAATCAGAAAAACAGAAAATTAAATATCCATCATAAAGACCCAGACAGAGTTATTAAGTGAGGCCTTACACACAGGGCGCTTTGGTTTAGCCAGAGTGGCTTCTGCATATACATGAAACAGATAGCTCTCAGAGTAAACAGTGGAAACTATGATTGGTGGAGTTGAGTTCGCTCAGGCCGTAAAAAAAGAGAGGGAACGTGATCTATTGCTTGACGACAAACATCTGCCGCCTTTCTTTCATACAGCTGCACTTCTTGCCTGCTCCGAAACAGACCTTCCTCAAAAGAGATGATAAGTAACTGAGTGGTTATGAGGCTGATTCTTTCAAGTCCATTTATCACGCAGTTACTATTTTGAAGCCACTGACATATTCATTGGCTAATAAGAACCTACAAGTCAGTCTCTCTCTCTCTCTCTCTCTCTCTCTCTCTCTCTCTCTCTCTATCTCTCTCTCTCTCTCTTTTTCTCTCTCTTTCTCACTATCTCTTATCCTTTTCAAATATAAAACTTAGAACACACTGAGCTTCTCCGGTATTTTTTCTAAATTCCAACTTCCTCTCTTGCAGGCAAAAGATTTTTGGTTTCAGTGTGTTTATGGATGTAATGAAATATGTAATGAATGCAATAAAACAGGCTGTGTTTGAGCAGCGACAGGCCAACAGGTCGCACATAGTTCTATCTCCAGACCGTGATTAATGTAAAACACACTTTAACAAAGCTGGTGTTCTTATTTACAATTAAAAAAGCAGCGTCTATAAATTTTATTAACACATCTTCTGATGGACAATCGAAACTTGTCTTGCATCAATGCTGGTTGGTTTGTTTGGGGGTTGGACATTGTTCACAAATGTGTGTTGGATTCTGGTCCAAATTTCAGGTTTCTGCATTATCCAAACTTTTGGAGGTTCTTAGAAAGTACTTGTTGATGAGTATGTTTATAAAAGAAGATGTACTTATTTTTGGACTTATTTTATTTAAAATATGTGTATTTTAATTAATTGTGATGACAATTAACGTTGCTACAACGGGGCAGCGGTGGCCTAGTGGTTAGGGAGTTGCCCCAGATCGGAAAATTGTGGCTTTGATTCCCTCCCCAGTGGGTTGTCCTGAGGTACCCTTGAGCAAGGTACCGTCCCCGTCACTGCTCCCCGGGCGCTTTCAATAGCTGCCCACAGCTGCACGTCTGTGTATGGGTTAAATGCAGAGGTCTGCGGGCAGTGGTGGCCTAGTAGTTAGTGTTAGCCATATGATCGGAGGATCAGGGGTTCGAACCCCTTCCCGATAGGTTGCCCTGAGGTACCCTTGAGCAAGGTGCCGTCCCCGTCACTGCTCCCTGGGCACTTTCAATAGCTGCCCACTGCGGCACGGTGTTTGAGTGTGCATGGGTTAAATGCAGAGGTCCAATTTCGTTGTGGTTCACTGTCTGCTGTGCTGTGTCCTCGCAATGAAAGTGAAAGTGAAAGTGACAACCCTTGTCATTGCGAGGTCACGGCACAGCACACATGAACCACAACGAAATTGGACCTCTGCATTTAACCCATACACACACGTGCAGCAGTGGGCAGCTATTGAAAGCGCCCGGGGAGCAGTGATGGGGACGGTACCTTGCTCAAGGGTACCTCAGGGCAACCCACTAGGGTGGGAATCTAACCCACAATCTTCCGATGCGGGGCCAACTCCCTAACCACTAGGCCACCGCTGCCCCAAGCAGCATGGCATGACAAGGGTTGTCACTTTCACTTTCAATGTAAATTTGCCAGCACCATTATTATAAATATCATGTTTTATTCCGCACTTTATTTGATGATGAGCTGGGAGATTTTTTGGTTCTGCGGTCTGTTTTAGAATTGAATGATGGGGTCTGGATGTGATTGGTTCAGTTTTCAGCTTTGGGTTTGGCCCAAGCATTGCTGGGTTTTGACCCAATAATATGCTGTATTGGCTTTTGCTGACTTTTGTTGCTTTAACAAATGATGCAAAAAAATATAAATGTAAAAACATGATTTAAAAATTAAAAATTAGCATAAATGTTCTGCTGTACCCACTTTTTCAAGTTGTATGCTTTCTTTTTAAAGTATAGTGTTGATACTGGGGTGAAAGTAGTTGCAGTGTACCTTTCGAACATAAGATAATAACACACGTTTGGACCTTAAGGACCACGTTGTGCTTTTGAGGGTACTTTTACACTCTTTGTACCTTGGAAGACCAACATTTATCAAAAAAGTGCTTTATTTTCTCTGCAAAACTGATAACAAGCAGAAAGCCTTCAAACCTTCAGTCAGACTAGAACGTATCTATAGATCGTGCTGAGAAATCACCGCAACATGCAGTCCTGTGCAAAAGCCAACCCTCATTTTTATGTTTAACAAGGGAATAAGTTTTTTGGCACAAAAATACTCGTTTGGCATCATGAACAGGTTATAGTAAATATAGATAAAGAGGTTCCAACCACTCAGCATTCAGCATCACCAGTAAACTAATCACTCTCTCTCTCTCTCTCTCTCTCTCTCTCTCTCTCTCTCTCTCTCTCTCTCTCTCTCTCTCTCACACACTCTCTTCATTCTCTTCACATTTACTGTCTAATAATCAGGCTTCTTCCAGCTCCATCGGTGGCTTGGGATGTGATTATTCATGCACTTTCACTTCTGAGGACCTGAATGGAACAATAGCTGCTGACCTGAGTCTAGCCATGGGGCAGCACACAACACTTAAAAGCTTAGTTACCGTCTTCCCTCTCTGCTTTTCTATAGCAGACTGAGACAGCCTGGCAGCAAGCATTCTCATCCGATAATGCCTAACCAACCCCTGAGAACACAGGCTGTGCATATGCACTCTTTTCCAAAAAACGTGCATATAAGCTCTCATATAATGCGTCATGTCATACACACACACACACACACAGCAAGAATGCATCCAAGCATCATTAGTAACGTCCAGTCATGGGGAAAGCGATGGCTGTCCTACCGTCCTTCCTGTAGAGCGTGATCTCCACTTTCCTCTCCTCGGAGCCCAGCAGAGCCTGGGCCATCTGTGCAATGGCCAGGCGTTTGGTGTGCGGCCCGTACAGGAAGTTACAGGTGCACGGTTTCTGCATGATCTCGGCCCGCGAGTAGCCACACATGTGACAGAAGCCATCATTACAGAAGATAATGGCGCAGTTCTCTACCCGCGCATTTGCAATGATGAACTTTCGACCTGGATCGAAGAAAGAGAGAAACAGAGGCATTTTAAGTAACAATCAGTAATTATCAGTCAAACATTTATTATCAGTTTGGTGCAGGAAAATTTCACATATTCAAATTTCGTCTTATTTGATCAGTCATATGACCCATAAATAAACAGTATCAACAGAACTGAAAAGAGGCGGAATTAGCTAATCAGCAGTTTGTGACCAGATGCTAAAAGGAACATTGAAAAATTTGAGAAAAACTAAAAAAAATTATTTTAAAAAATATATTTATCGCACACTCTCTAAAAATGAAAAGCTGAACATGTTACTTCTTTAGGTGTCAAATGTGTATTTATGAACAAAACATGTACAAATATATCTGTCTGTCCCATATTTATTCAACAAATTTTCTCCAAGATTTTATTTTAATGCATGTTTATATCATTTAAATTAGTTTCTATTGATACATTTGATATTTTCAGCCAATATAAAGTTCTGCTGTTGCTTTCAAATGAAAATAAATTAAGACATACATACATACATACATACATACATACATACATAAAGGAATGAACGCATGAACAAGCAAACAAAAAAATGAACGAACGAGTGACTGAATACAGAAAAGCACTGCCAATACAATGGGATGCTCATTATCTAATCCCAAGAATCTGCTACAAGGGATTATAGTCTCTCAGCACTGGGCTGTGAAGAGCTCCATTCAGTACCTTCAGGAAGAGTTGAAGATGTGCTTGTGATCCAAAACACATAATGCAGCTATGATAAGATATGACCTCACTAATGCCCTGGTGGTTGAATGCAATCAAATTCAACCAATCAAATGAAATCCTCACTGCATCCAAAGCCTTTTCAAAAAAGCAATGGGGAGGCAAACTCCCTATTGACTCACTTATAGTTTATAATTATTTTGAGATTTTGTCCCAAGTATTTTTGAAAAGAAGAATTCTCCAGATGAATGAAAAATAAGACACACACACACACACACACACACACATGCACTTTCACACATATGTCGCCTGACCTTCACACAACCCTTACTTTCTGGAAACAGTGCCAACTCCTGCAGAAGGTGCCTGGTTCTTGGGCCAAATCTCAGCCAGGCTGCAGAAAGACCCCTGTGGGCGGCACATTAGGACTGTGCGCTGCGACCTACACTGCAGCACGAGGCCTGACCGAGAACTCTCCGTAAAGACCTTTCAGGGCCTGCACAGCCTCACCCACAGTCAACAGTGTCTCTTTTTTTGGGTCAGTATCAATTACAAGACCTTTTGAAAAATGGCCTACTTTTGCAGTCTTTCTGCAAAGCCCAGGAACCCCTCCACTAAAATATACATTCACTTAATCATGGGCTGCACGGCCAACTGTAATAATGTTGGAAATGTTCATAGACCCTTCTTTCACTTGCGTAAAAGAAGCAAAAATCGAGCTGAAGGATAAGTAGCTGCACACCATGGGGCATTTCCACAAATAAAAGACTAATGCGAACTCAAACCAGGTGAGAAGCTCAGCATGATTGAAGCATCTAGCAGGCACAGAGGGCACTAAGTGGGGAATAAATCCCTTTTTTCATGATGTGTTTTAATTTTTAGCTTTATCCAAAGGAGGCTTAAAGTGATGGTTATATTGAAAGTGCAAAAGAATTAAAACTTTCAAATACATTCTTTCTTACACCAAGTAAGGCAGCTATTCAAAAAGTATGTCCTGCCTGTGCCTTCTCAACTGACATAGTGTAGTGGCACAAGTGATAAGAAAATCTGGTAGCGTTGCTGGAATCAGGATAACTGTAGATAACGCTGGGATTTATTTTTCAAGGATTTGATGCTTAAGGTGACCCTGTGCCCCATTAACCTCCACTACAAGCCTCCTGAAGAGTCTTCACCGTGTAGATTCATTTTTATGATGAAGGTGTTTTTGCTAACTAACACATGTGTGTCTAGAAGTGCTTGAACTGCTTGAGAAACGATGTTCTGCAGTGGTCAGGCTGACCCAGCACATAATGTGCTGCAAATGAAGGAAAAGCAGTCAGGCTGAACAGCACAGAGCCTGCAGAGTGCAACTTAAACTTAAGACAAGGAGACATCCACATGTCCCTGTGGCTTCAGAAGTGTGGTTAGTTTATTTATTTCAGCCCATTTCACAGTTTTGTCACGTAGCAATGTGTGTTTGTGTGTGATATCGATGTGAATGGAGGCAGAAGGAGGGATATTAGAGTGTATGGAGTATTAAAGCAAGACGGACACAAAGGATAATGTAAGTGAACAGTGCCAGAACAGTACCAGTTGTTATACAGTCATGTGAATTGTTAAATATTCAGTTCTTTATTAAGAAATGTTCACATACCGCTGCCTAATCTTGTTTTTATTTCGTTCTGGAAAAGAAAGTGATTTAATTGCAGGGAAAGAACAAAAATTAACCTTGATTTATTCATTAAAGAAAAGATATCACCAAAAATGTGTATTCGAACTGTGGAAAAAGTTAGGACACCCCACCCCCTAATAGCTAGTGTCCCCCCTTTGGCTGAAAGGTGTGAGATGTTTGAGGCGTTTCTTGCATGTACAGCCCGTTTCAAGTCACCCCACAGCATCTCAATGGGATTAAGATCTGGGCTTTGACTCGGCCACTCCAGGACTCTCCTTTTCTTCATTTTCAGCCAGTTCTTGATGGATTTACTGGTGTGTTTTGGCTCATTGATGTGTTGCAGGGTCCAGCTCAGCTTCAGCTTCAGCCCCGGATTGGAAGATTGTGGGTTTGTGGGATTGTGGGTTTCACCAGCAGGTTGCCCTGAGATACCCCTGAGCAAGGTACCTTCCCTGTCACTGCTTCCCGGGCGCTTTCAACAGCTGCCCCCTGCTGCACGTGTGGGTATGGGTGAAACGCAGAGGTTGAATTTCATTATGTTGTGCTATGCTGCATTTCACAATGACAAGAACAGTCACTTTCACTTTTACTTTTAGGTCCTGCTGCAACAAAGAATCTCCAAACCATGACATTTCCACCTCCATGCTTCACAGTTGGTTTGAGGTTCTTTTCCTGGAATGCTGTATTTGGTTCACGCCAGACATGTCCTCTGTTCTGGTGTCCAAATAATTCAATTTTAGAGTCATCTGTCCAAAGAACTTTATTCCAGGAGAGCTGGTCTTTGTCTACGTTCTCGCTGATAAACTTCAGTCTGGCCTTGATGTTTCTCTTAGAGAGCAAAGGTTTCCTCTTTGCAACATGCAAGATAAAGATGTGTAGTCTCTTTCTGATTGTAGATGCACTTTCACACCAACAGTAGCAAAAGTCTGCTGTAGGTCCCGTGATGACATTTTAGGGTTTTTTGAGACTTCTTTTAGCATATTGCGGTCTGCTCTTGGGGTGAGCTTGGCTGGCCAGACCTGGGCATGTTGGCAGTTGCTTTGAAAGTCTTCCACTTGTAGACTATTTTCAGTGGAATGGCTGATTGCAAATTCTTTTGAGATCTTTTTGAACCCCTTACCAGACTTATAAACTGTTACAATCTTCTTTCTGAAGGCCTCAGACGGTTCTTTTGATCTCACCATGGTGTTCACTCTCACCTCAACAGTCACCAAACTAAATGTCTGAGGTTTAAAAAGAGCAAACCTCCTTCAAAATACTGAGTAACGATGTTCTAATCATGCGCACCTGATGTGCTACACCTGTGTGTGATTGGAGTCATTTTAACTGGGAATAAAGGTGGGGGTGTCCTAATTTGTTCCTCACCAGAAATCACATGTTTGTATGATTACATTTTACAGAAGATTTTGAAGTCTTTTCTTCAGTTTTAATTGTTTAATTGTTTAATTGTTTAATTGCTTGAGATATGTCCAAGAATGTTACTAAAACACACAGGCTTTCATAGGGTTTCCTATTTTTTTCACTTAAAGCAGATAATCTTAAAGCAGCATACCCACAAAGCAATATAAATTTTCTAAAATGGTAATTCTACAACAGAAGAAAAAGTAGTATCCATCCATCCATCCATCCATTTTCTGACGCTTGTCCAAAACGGGGTCGCAGGGGAGTGCTGGAGTCCAACCCAGCGCACACAGGGCGAAGGATGGGGGACGCACCCTGGACAGGTCGCCAGCCCATCACAGAGAAAAAGTAGTAAAATGACCAAATTTGAATAAAATGACTTCAGTACCACCAGTGAGCAGGTATTATTTGGATCATCCTCAGCACAGGGGTGGGACTGAGATGGCAGAGGCATGTGAGTGCGTACTGTGTTGTTGTTTCGAAACACTGTATCCACTTACATTCCACTCTGTTAAACTATCTGACCTGCTGTTCCACTTTAAAGATGCTTAAAATCACCTTATTGGTGATTTTAGAGGACTGGACTGAAAATGAAAAGCCAAAAACTTTATCATTCAGTAAGCTGGATAACCTTTCCCCAGCAAGACATTACAAATACAAGTCTGACTCAAATGGCATGCAAATGGGATGAGCCACCAAATGAGTAACCAAAGCTAAGCTTTATGAGGTACGGATAAAACAGTGTTCTTTTTTGTTCTCTTTTTCTTCATTCTGCTCCTCTCTGGTTCTACATCCACAGTCGGGACATGTGGAAACCTGGAGGAAAATATATATTTCAATAAACTGGACCAAGATGTCTTAAACATTAATAATCTAAACTAATTCAAGCCCGTCACAGGCAGACACTACAGCTGGACTAATTTCTGCAGTTCCCCAAGTTCAGCCTCAACCTTTTCCTGCTCAAGTTAAAAACCAAACACATTTATAATTTCCATTCCATATTTGGGAGTCCTTGCCAATCCTGTCGGCGATAGATCTTTTTCAAGGACTAAACGGCGCATAGACACATGGCCCTGGTCTGCACATTCTCCTAAAACTTCTCCTCATAATTGCTTTTTGTTGTTATTTATCACCCGGAGCCCCTGTCGTGATGTTTCTGAGCAGGAAGTGGAGCTTATCTGCATACTGCTTAAACCATGCAGCTTCTAATTGGGAGCAAATGAAAAGAAAGGTGAGAAAGTGAGAGGCATGGAGACCACACAGATAAACAACAGGGGCAGTCATGAAACTCTTATTCCAGCTGTTTAACTTGTTTATGCATCTTTATGTTGTTTCCTGAGGCAGACTGAGCATCAGTGAGAAACGTGTGGAAAGAGCATGAGTTCTACTTCTGCTAGATTGATTAGCATTCCTCGTGTTTAGTTTATCTGATCGGTTGACAGCCTCTGAACAGCTCTTGAAAAGGCACAAAGTTGTGTTTAATGGGTCAACAGAATGAAAAGAACATGGAAAACAGACATATGGATCTCTTTCTCTATGAAGCGAAAATGAAAGTGTGCTTGTGTCAGTGTAAATTGGGGCTGTAGTGATTAGCTGACAGAAAATAGTTAGGCAGTCCCTGGCTTTTACCATTACATTTACATTAAATTTCTGATTCCAAACTTAGTATCATAACATCCAGTAGCTTACTGTTCCAAATGATACAAAATTATCAACAGGAAATTATGGCATTTCTTTAAACTGCTGTGCCAAATTTTGTATGCTGCAATTCCAAAAAATACTAAATAGATTTGACCATTAACGGATTGTTGCATAAGATACATCTTCAGATACAGGTAAGGAACAAATTTCTTCAGACGTGTGTTACAAATGCACAAAATTACTTGTAAACATTTTACAGTATAGTAGCATTTATGACATAGATGACATCCATGCCTACTGGATATCAAAAACCTACTCAGTCATTTCTAAAGGCTTATTCCATTTTCATTACACCCACAAGGGTCAAACAGAGAAAAGTATTTTATATTCATTCATTCATATTTTATACTCTATTTTGACATTATTATATATTTTTTTTCAGTTAGCTGATATGAATAAAATTCATCAGATTCAGACCTCGATAAAGTACCTGTTATTCTCATACATTACTTCTTTTACAGTAAGTTCAGATCATTTGTGAGTGAGAAATAAAATGCATTGAATTACATCAGGGTTTTGTTTTTGCATTGATAACTACGACTTCTAAGAAATAGATGATAATGGGACTAATGGTTATTTGTAGCCTTGGTGTGTGTGATGCTCATCAGCAGCACTGTGGCACACCTGCCCTGTTACTCTCCTTTACAGCAACTGCAGAACAACAGCAACATGCTGAGGCCCAAAGGCCCCTGCTGTACCAGCTGTTCCCCACTGAGGAACAAAGGGCCTGGCAGACACAACATAATACCAAAATATACCACCAACACACCACCCCCTCCTCCACCCCATAACCCCCTCACACACACACACACACTCCTTCCGAGATCAATGAAACTGAGAAAAATAAAGAACAGGACCACTGGCAGACCTTACAGAGAGCATTATTTCTTTAAAGCCGAAGAAAAGCAACAGCCACTGCATTCGCAACTGAGCGTCAGCTCTTATCTTGCAAGATGCTCAATAAACCCTCAATAAAATTAATAGATACAAATGTTCTGATGCATAAATCAAGAAAGGGAGGCCTTTCAGCGCAAACTATTAGCCTGTGCATTAGTCGCAAACCGATTAGATTAAGATTAGACTCGTTGAGTCTGACTGACGGCCAAGTACATTAATGAACCGAGTACATTAATGACCCTGGTTTTTGTCTCATTCCTCAGGTGTGTGCAGATCCATCAATCTATGAGACAGGATAACAACAGCTACTCCTTTGCCTGTGCTCTAAGCCCTCTTAGACTGGGAGACGTGCAGGTTCAGATATGGCAGCAGGAACAAACGCACTGGGACCATAATGCTGTTGGATCATTAAGGGCCAAGTGTAGCGGCACTGCTGGGAAATTTGGGTTCTTCCTGGCTCATAAACCTGCTCTAATGCACAGCAGTAAAAGAAAGAGAGGTCAGTGTCAATGTCAGAATTGGGCCAAAGTGCAATATTAATCACCTTATTTACACTTGTTTAATATCTGGGTATTACTAATATAAGCATTTAAAAGACCAGGCTAATGACATTTGTGATCGGATTGTACTGTGTACTGTGATCGGATCTGTGTGTGGGTAAATGCAGTGCAGCTACATTAGCTCCATTCATGGTCTACCATCATGTATTCACGTTCACATTTGGGGGCAGCGGTGGCCTAGCGGTTAGGGCGTTAGCCACATGATCGGGGGTTCGAACCCCTTCCCAATAGGTTGCCCTGAGGTACCCTTGAGCAAGGTACCATCCCCGTCACTGCTCCCCGGGCGCTTTCAATAGCTGCCCACTCGCTGCACGAGTTTGAGTGTGCATGGGTTAAATGCAGAGGTCCAATTTCGTTGTGGTTCACTGTCTGCCATGCTGTGACCTCGCAATGACAAGGGTTGTCATTTTCACTTAAACCTAGATTTACAAATACAAATGCCATAAAAGCCATTAGCCTCCTGTAGGAGGTGAACAAAAACTTACCAGCTCTCCTGGCTGGATTTTACCTCATATTTTACCCAAAATATGTGGCTATGAATCAAAATATCCATAATTCGAGACTTTTGTTTTCTTCTGTAGTGAGGTGGGATTGCAATACACATCAATACCTTGGTGCAGAAGCCATGGGCCAAACAAGCTCTGTCTGTGTTAATGTGATAATGATCTTATCACCACCATCAGGTCATGGTGATCAGATGTTAATGACAAGTGTAAATAGGGCTTTAGCTGGAAAGTACACCAGGGATGACATGTAAATAAAGCCCCTTAAAGTGAAAATCCCACCCTGTCCAGATTTAAAAAGTGACAGTGAAAACCAAAGGTCTGTTTAGTGTGATAACCTCAGTCACCAGTTTTCACCACTGTCTGCAGCAGGGTAAAAAGGCCTAGTAATCATCCCCACACTAAGAGGCATTTGGAATAGTGCCACACTGCTCTACAACTTGGCCAACAGGATCCAAATGCTGTAGCAGTAGAAGTGGCATAATTTATAACTCACAGTGCTAAAAGAAGCGTCATTTGAATGGCTCTCTATGATGTTTACTCTGCAACAATGAGTCCAAGTTAAATGAAAGCCTAGACACGTAATAAACACACCAGAAACAGAAGGCATCACAAGGTGATGGAAAAAAAAGACGCACATCTCATTTAGTAATACTACTGAACTACTACTGAAACATCAATTAAAATCAATCTGAACTGGTCTGAAGTCTTTACTGGGATATGAGACTAATATAATCCCACTCAGTTTGATATATATAAGCTGCAGACACTCACCTGCTCCAATAACCGTGAACTATAAACGTAGTGTTACACCGCTGGCACTACTTCTCTTCAGACCACTTATCATAAAGTACTCTTCAATATCAGCTCAGTCTTATGTTCTTGTGTGTGCACACGCACGTGCGTGTGTGTGTGAAGAAAGAAAGAAAAGAAAGAATGAAAGGAGAGTGGTCCTCCTGAGCAGTAGGCCTTCACTTATAGGCCTTCACACTGATTTGTAGGTGCTAAGTGGCTATTTCTCCGTTTTGCCTGCTTCGGCTCACTTGTGTAGGTGTGTGAGGATTGTGGGAATGGTCCCCTAGATGCTGAGGCTGGGGGAGGTTGAGGCTCGTTGCTTTTCAGTGGCCACAGGGAACCACTGGTTTACAGCTAAAGCCATTATAAGTGCCCACTGAAGGGACTTGATGTGGGCTGATAAGTATTAAAATATTCTCCCTTTGGGCTCCTGAACTCCTTTAGATGTGTCAGTGACATTTTAGCCTCAGCGCTTTTACAAAAGGGGTCTAATGGCCTTTGAAACAGGGGAAGGACAAAGGCCATAACCGAGGGGCTGAGCCTTGTGCAAATGACAGTCACTACAGCTGATCTACAGGGAGCTTTGTTGAAAAGGTGAGAGTTTAAGCACAGAATACAGAGATGAAGGCTGGGGGCTGGCCACTGAGACTGCATGTGACCTACTCTTATTGCCCAGTTCTTTCATTGTTGCATGAGTTGCATGAGTGCTTAATGTGTGCCTGACCTGAATCTGGAGGATTTATACTGAGGGGACTACTCAATATTTTATAAATAATTGTCTTGCATTAAAAAAATCATGAATTGATATTGGCTGTATTAAGTGTCTATACGTTTTATACAATATCAGATTTTTAATCCCTCGTGTCCTCATTTTTCGAAGCCTAACAGGAAGATGTGATCATACAAAGGAAAACCTATCCATTTTAATTGGCCTTGGAGTATGTTTCTTTGATTTAGCACTATTGCCCAGATGAAATTACTATTGATTTTAAAATGATACTAAAAACTTCACCCTCAAGTCTTTCAAGGACAATGCATGTGAATGCAAATCTTATTTTCTCACATCAAATCCAGTTATGTTTTGGCTTCCTCAATGTGTTAGCTTAAAGCATTAAATTAATATCTGATAATTGTAAAATGGAACATTTTACTTTTTATTTATTTTAATGACTAAATTTAAAGCACCAGTCAGAAAGGACAATCTTCAATTAATATACATGTTCTGCCAATTAACCTACGGATGTACTGATCAGAAATTATGTTTTGGACATAAGTCTAATGTGAAACCACAGCACTTATCTGATCAAAAGTTTGTACACTCCTGCTCATTGTCTTTTTCAATAGCATTTTCCTCCTAATGCTCTTCTGCCTCTTCATTTGACAAAAGTTATAGAAGCATGGTTGGGGATCCATCACTCCAGAAAATCAGCAGTCCTTTTACTCCATATCCATAATTATTATTCATGTTGGGCACGATTGTCATTTTTTGAACTGCTGCTATTGTAATGTCATTGCTGAACAGACTTGTGGAATACTAACTGCCAATTCTGCGTTAACAGAATTTACAGAGGCTTGTGCTTTCTAGCACGCCACTGACTGATGAGGGATAATAAAGGCCATCCTCCTATCCACACAGAGAAAGCCAGGCCACTTATTGGACTCCTGCACCACAAAGAGGAGGGGATCAAACATGCATTCTCTCAAAACATGAAAGCCCCCACTTAGACAGCTGTGCCACTTAGTAGCCCATTTGAAAGCAAGTGAAAACTTTGTGTAGTGACACTAACTTCAGCTCATTAGTAATTTAACACCACCATCTACTTTGCAACAGTTGCTACAAAAGGAAAAATCATGCGGCGTTGGCCTGGTTGGCCGACTGTGAATCTGTGTGCTTATTTCCACGTGCAGCCAAAAATAATTATTTTACGAAAGTGAAAAAACACCTTTATCTTCAACATCAGTAGGGTGGCATGCTGGCATACTGAATGTGAAAAGAAGCTGACAGGTGAGGAGAGCGGTAGGCAGTACATTGCATGAAAGGCTTTTTAGGGAAAAGAGTCAGTGGGCTGGTTAAGTGGTAGCTTAGTAAAAGAGAGAGAAATAGGCAGAGAGACAGAGAGAGAGAAAAAGCTAAAAGCGATATACTGCAGAGACTAGAAGAGTGACAGAGTGACAAAGAGGGGACAAAGAGGCGTGCATATGTTGGCGAGACAGAGCGAGAGACCTTCACCAGGATTGTAATGAGACACTTGAAACTCTATAATTAACCTAAAGCATCCTTCTGGAATGGATGCCTTATTTAACACCAGGAGTTTATCGGTGTCTCATTTAGACAGAAGACTGCATGTACATGACAAAGCAGACGAGAGGCACTCAGCTCTTCCATTTCAAGTGCAAATCAAAGTTCTAACTTCTGTTCCAGCTCAAAAGTCTTTTGTTGTTCCAGTCTCTGTTTAGCTCATCATATCAACCCAAACTCATCACACATAATGCAACATTTCATTCATCCACTAAGTTTCGAACAGAGTCGAGAAGATGCTCTAGACTGTGACTCATCCAATATAAAAAGTGTTTGAATGGAGCTTGTCTTTCATGTGAGAGAACAGGAGCATCAGTCTCTTCGGCGATAGCAGAACGGAGAAGAGTTTAGCGCAGAAGTGAACATGAATGAAGGAGGTGAAGCAAAAGGCAAAACCTCAGTGAATAGCTCAGATTTAAGAGCGATGCAGAAGCACAAGTGCAGCAGGTGGATGTTTGACTGCTGAAGGGGTTTCAGAGGGTGCCACACAGACACATATGTGCGTGCGCACAGGCACAGACATATACGTACACAAACACACACACACCGTGATAAACACTGTTCACAACTCCACGCAAAAAAGAAAAACAAGAAACAAGAGAAAAAAAAATGGCTAAATATAGACAGACACACACACACACACAGTCATGCAAACTGCCACACATAAACAAGGAAAACATGTCACAGAAAAACTTCAGACATGCCCATTCGAAAGAATGTGCCTTGCTGTACATTAAAAATATAGCAATTAACCCCTGACACAGGACATCATTAAAGATTAGTCTTATTTTGACCAGAATGATCATGTCTGCTGGAAAATCTGAACGCTAACAGTAAGCGGATCCTTTCCATAATGCAACCAATTCTACAGAAATAACTATATTGTCCAACACACACATATTGAAGTAATACTGTCATTGTGTGTTTAAGAGCAAAAGCGCTCTGGTTTTGTAGGAAATCTAGTAGGAACCTGAGGGCTGTGTGCAGAAGCGTTAGAGAAAGTTACATGTTGCACTTGCTTAAAGCTAAATAGCAAACAAATTTCTTTTTGCTTACTGAAGGGAAGCATAGGTTTAGGATTATGTTTAGAAAAATCTTTCAAATACTTAGATAGGCAAGCCGTTATATTACTCACACCAGTATGTACACTCAGTGTGCTTTATCAGCTCTAGAGACTAAGCAAGAACACTTAGTAGTTTATAGTTACAGACTGTTGCCCATCTGTTTCTCTGCATCAAGTGTTACCCCCCCATTACTACATTCATCAACGGTCAGGACACCCTGCAGGACCACCAGTGAGCAAGTATTATTGGGATAGTGGATCATTCTCCCACATTATTCCCCCACATACACATACACACACACACACACACGCACACACCAACATCCCAGTGTATCATATCAGGGTCATGTCAGTGTCACTGTGGTATGGAGAATGATCAACTACCCAGATAATACTTGTTCAACGGTGGTCCTGTAAGGGTCCCAACAGCTGATGAATGTGGAACAAAATGATGCAGAGAACTACAGTGTTGAAATTTATTTTCTCTTTTTCCATTTCAAAATGATAGCCTCAGAAAAAAAACAGAAAAAAACTTCTGATAAGCTTTTGAGTCAGGCAAGGGATACATTTTCATAGGCAGGAATTGACAGTTTTGCTATTTTTTGAGCAACATTTTAGAAAGGCACTGATAAAATGGTCTCTCATACGAGTCATGCATACATAACACCATTGTCTCCCAGCAGTATCAGCCATCTGATCAAACAGTGCTTCATGTAGATGAGATGGAAATGAAAGAGCAGTTTTGTACTGCAGGGTGTATAATTACTAGGCTGGATGTTGTTAATGTCAAGTGTTAGGTAAGGTTACTAGCAAACAGCGTGCAATAATTAATTAATCCATTCATTCATTCATTTGTTCATTCATCCATCCATCCATCCATCCATCCATCCATCCATCCATCCATTCATTCATTCATTTATTCATTTATTCATTCATTCATTTTCTGAGCTTCTTATCCTACCTAGGGTAATGCTGAAGCTTATCTCAGCACTCACAGAGTGAAAGGCATAAAAACATCACAGACGGTTCGCCAGTCCATACCGACACTCACACTTACACATAGATTTGATTTACCATCTTCAATCTACCCAACGTCTTTAGACTTTAGACTAGTCTTTAGGCTAAAACGGGCAGAAATGGAGAGAGCATGCAAACTCCACAAAGAAGCTTTTGTTCTCTCCTTGAATGGAAATGGAACCCATGACTTTCTCACAGTAATATTAAACACAAACAGTAATAAGTCTGTAATCTTTAACCATTTCACTTGTGTAGGATTGTGTTTTGTGTATCTAATGCACATCATACAGCCAATGTCAATCTACGTGTCTGGGATTCGAACCCATGACCTTCCAACCCAGAGGCCTTGCCCCTACAGCAATGGAGCTTTCAAAAAACATAGAACTCGTCAACGTTCCCCTCCACGTAAATCTTAAGTAAAAGGCGAAAGGTTTGCACGTGACCAAAGAGAAACCCAAGCTATATGAAGGCATATAGGAATATTTTCTAAAAAAAGCAAAAGTTGCCAATCTACAGAACTGATCTATTGGAGGAGTTTAGAGAAGTTTCATAATGACCTGAATTCATATCTGAAAGTCTCTTTTTCCCAGTCAGACCTTTGCATACCATCAGTTTACTTTCAAGAACATCCCCCTAGAATTTAGATTTAAGGCTTTCAGGAGGTTTAAAGGATAGTATTTCACTTCTTGCCTACATGGAAAACTTTCATTCTGTAGTAAAGTTACTTCTTCAGTGAAATGACAGAAATGAAACATGATCATATTATGACATGTATGAAGAAAACACAACTCTATAGGTCATTTTTGTGTGTGCAGGTAAAAGGAGACAACTGGACCACTCTAAAAAACCCCAATCCCGACAGTGCGAGACTACTTCTCCACAACATGTGAGAGAGTAAAGGCAGCAGATGGAGAAATATTACTTTTTATAGGCACCTATAAATACCACGCCTCTAATCTGAGTGAGATGCTGTGTGAAGTGTCTGCAGGCCCTGAACACCTAGCAGCCTCTCCTCTATTTCTCTACCCATCTCCCTGCACCCCCCAGCTCTAATAATACTACTCTCTCAGTCCACAGTATTTAACACCATGAACCTACATAGAAGCAGAGAAGACAAAAAGTGAGAGGCCAAGCAGAGAGGCCAAGGAAATTATACAACAGAATGAGGCTGACATGGTGAAAAAAGGCAGGAAAAAGACCAGAGGAGGGAGAGAGAGAGAAAAAGAGAAAGAGACGATTAAGTCAGCGTGGTAGGAGGCTCCCCCCCAGGGAACAGGCTGCTCAAGCTGTGCCCTGAATAGTTGCCACAGTGATGGTTGTGTTTGTGCACATGCTGCAGTGTTTAATATCCTCCCCGGTCCTGCTGCTCCACACACACGTCTAATTGGAGTCAGGTGACGCCTGCCCTGCCGCTCTAAGCAGCCCACTTTGCTTGTTATGGCCATATGCAACGACACACAGGTCACACTGGGTGAGAGGAAATTGACCACAAGTGTTTAAAGTATCAGAAACAGGGTCAAGTGATAAGGGAAGCAAAATGCTTAGATGTACCATGATGGTCAATGTGATTGATTGTGAAGGCAATTCGGTTACATTGATACTTGAGCAAGATTAAAATTTATTTAAGGTGGCCACTATAATTTCTAATTGCAATCAAGCATTTTAAGCATTTATTTGCATTAAAACTGCAAAACAATGATTGTTAAATGGGAGTAATTGACTTCAGTCAAGTAACTGGAGCGATTTTATCAATTACTTGCTTAATAAAATTATAAAAATTATAAAATTATAAAAACAATTATATCAATTCATTTTAGAAAAAATGATAAAATAGTTGCTCCAAAATAATCAAAGATGGTTTACAACTGTAAATATGCCAAATAATCTTGTATTTCTTTTTTATTCTTTTATTGTTTTCACTACTGCGCTTCTGAAGAGGCATTTGAGTTTTAAGTTATGATGAGGTGTTTTTTTTACATCACTTTCTAAGAAAATGAATTCAAACTTGAATTGTTGTGAAGTCATAGATTTACACCTCCACAAGGGCCATGTTAATAATGCAAGAACGAGGAGAGCAGTGTTTTGTTTGATAAGCAGGACAGACCTCATTGTAAATCAGAGAGAAGAGCAGCAGGTGTGAGGAAAACGCAGAGTGGCTCCTATCTGTCTTCATGTACAGCCGAAGACTAAAAAGACTGGCAGAGAAACATTTCAGGCAGCATTCAGATTCTTGAATTATAAAAGTTCCTATTGCTTAACAGCAATCACTGTTCGGAATTTATATCATAAAAACAGATTTTTGAAGAAGAGATTGCATCTTGAGCCACTGTCCCGGTGATGCTTACACTACTGATCAAAAGAAGTAAACCAGATTTACTACACTGCAAAAACCTCTGCGAATAAACAACCATCAAAGAGAAGAAGAGTATTTATTATCAATGCATTAATAATGCTCCATGAAATATTTAGTGTGCAATATAAGAGAGTTTATAACATCAAGACGGCTCCCCAATGTCTGGTGAAATTATAAAAAGATACCTGTCAACAATTGGCAAATGTCCTAGGATGGCTAAAGCATCTGATGACAGAATACGTAATGTGTTCTCAATGAATTATATATATGACAATAGATGTGCACATTAGCGGTGAATTTAAGCAGCTTATGTCCTTGATTTTCATGACAAATAAAAGTCGTTTTGCTTTAACTGGGTCTCTGAACATTGCACGTAAACCTGTTATACTATAGGTTTTTCATGCATGCGGTGTCTCTAATCAATGAAATGAAATTGCTACCCCAGGGTTAACCAGCTCTTAAAGGAAATGGCATTACAAGAGCGCTTTTTGGAGCACCGTTTTTTGGCCTGAGTGAAAAAATGAGGCTGTAAGTGTTACAGCATATCGGCTGGAGACAGTTAATCAATGGATAGAGCCTTCCTGTCCTTGACAAGCTATTACTCAGTACCCGAGTCCTCGCATTATTACCACGAAAGGCTCCCACTCGGAATTCGCCAGTGGAATGTCACATCATTTCTCTGCAAGGACCATAAACACTCTTTCCTTCAAAACAAGCTAAGAAGCAGCAAAGCAGCGATGAAAATGGAGCCGTATTTCACTCATCATAACTAGTTTTCAGCTGAGCGTGCTCAAATAACGCCTCTATTCAAATCCAGTCTGCTTTCAAAAGGACTTATTGCTTATTGATCAGCTACAACACATGCTATAACCTCCCAGATTGAATAAAAAAATCAAACATCGCCCAGCCTTTCTTTATATAACACTGGGAGCACTAAAAGAAATAAAAAGTATTATTGTTAAACTATCTAAAGACTAAAGACTATCTTCTTCATCTTCTGTTATACCTAATTATCATCCCCTCTAACATTCTCAGCCAAACGTGATTAAACTCCACTGGCTCTAGGAGAATAAACATGTAGCCGTGGTAAAACAAAACTAGGGTTTTATTACATTCAGGTACATGTATTTCAGAATCCAAATGAGCTATCGCTGCTGAAAGTGTCTTCAATGGAAGCTGTGGAAACATGACTGTTGCACAGACCTTTAGAATACCATTCAAACATCTGGACTCAATTCTTCCTCACATCAGAAAAAATAAAATGATGTTGCCATTTGATCCCAGAGATACCAACAGAGTAAACATACTACATTAAAAAACTCAATTTTCTTCATCATGACAACCAGCTAGATAGACTTGATAGCACCAATCTGGAAAGGTGAAGGCTTTCGAACTGCCTCATGTAAAACATTACTGGAAAGCTCAACATGCTTGGAGGAGCGTGCGAATAGAAATGTGACACTAACGTTGATTAGCATTACACTAAGTAATAGCAAGTGAGGAGGCACCATCCGACACGCCCAAGGAGAGCGAGGTCAATTATGCTGTCTCTGACTCCTGACCACAGATGACTGTGGCTTCGCTTGGGATCGATCTCCTAATGGCAGGATCAATGCTTAAGATTTTTGCGCCACATGGGAGACATTCATTACATTTCTTAGGATTTTAATGTTTAAATGATACATTACGTTTGCTTTCTCAGAGGAAAGCTGGACAGATTTATAGAGGACCTCCTGCACCTTTGTGGTTACAGATAAAACAACTCCTTTCATGGAAGATCCAGGAGCGTGTTACAAAGGTCAAGACTTTAGACAGCACACTCAGCTTCATTTATATGCCAGGGAGCATTCAGGTGAACATTGCTTCAAAAGCACATATATTTTACGATTAGCGGGGTTTTAAATATGATACATATTTCTGATCGTTTTTTTATAGAACTGGTAGACTAAACCCTAATATTTCCTGAAAAAAAAAGTGCTGGAGAAGGACACACAACTATTTTATAAGGCACATTCATAAAACTTGTTAAAAATGAATTAAAACAACACAGAAATATAAAAGCCTAAATACTCTGGGCTTTTGAGGTTTAAAAATTTGCCCAATTTTCTGATTGGTGCTGTTTTCCAGTATTTGCATATAAATGCATATACATTTTCAGTATAATATAAAATTAAGCTCCAATGTATTATGTTTCAAAAAACAACAATAAAATAATGCTGACACAATACTGAGACACAGCGTCTGCCTATTCCTCTGTAAGTGGGGTAAGACAATATCCTTCCTGAAGAGCAGCAGCCATGCAGGATTATTCTGGAGTTCTGCAAAGGGAGTGTGGGAGTAACTCCAGCATGCTGATCCAAGACCTGCTTTCTGAAGTCTAATTATCGCAGGAGAACATCCAGCACCGAATCTCGGTCAGCAACTCTAATGGATGTCTGTTAGCAACAGCACAGCGCCCACACGTGATTAAACTCCTGACTAGACTCTTAATTCTACTCCTTAATTTCTCCCATCGCTGCCGGGCCTCACAGCCATGCAACTGGGCCACTGACAGGGAATTTAAGAATAAATCAGCTCGTCAATAATCCTTGGGCCGGCTCAGGTCCTCTTGACTATATTATTTCCCCTCGATGCCAACAGGGCAGGTGCGAGAGGGAATCAGTGTCTATTATTCCTTTTAACGAGCACCAACAACCTTTGTGAACACTATTCATGAGCTTCCGAGGTCTACGCTGGGGCTGTGCAGGAAACATGCAGACCACTGTCAGGCCCTTAATTGTCTGTTCCATCTCTGTCACACACACACACACACACACACACACCCCACAAATGTAACAGCAAGTCGAAAGAACATTAGGCAAAGCCGTCCCAGAGGAATGCCTTTAACACAGTCTCAGTGCTGCTTGTGGAGCTGGAAATTACACAGACGGGAAATTGCACCCAAAAAAGAAAGAAATAAACATTAGGCACATTCGGAGTTGTAAATGACACGACCTCTCACAGTGACATGGTTTCGGCCTCTAAGGAAGCAAATCTTGAGTTTCTGTAATCATCAAAAGCACACACTGAAATCCTTCTACAACACACATTATGTTTGCGAACTTTGTACAGTCCAGCTAGCAGCTCATATTCTTTTTTCTCCCTATTCTCTTGATTTCCAGAGCCTTTGCTCAATATTTGCATTTTTAGAGGACAGGGGTGAAATATAACTGCACATGAAATATAACTGCACATCACCATAAAGATAAAACAGGGAAAACAAACTGATGTATGGAAAGATTGTCTGTAAGAAAATAGAACAATACAATTATTTATATTATTTAACTCTTAAATAAAGGAGATTTTTTGATTTTATATCATCATGATGTGTAATGAAACTACATATAAAGCAAGAGTCACATTTCTGCCATCAAATATAAAGCAAAGATGAGGAAAAGAAGACAAAACATCCAATGGTACCATGTGAGTCTGAACTAGGAGTAATAATCTCAAAATATTTGAAGCAAGACATTTTTTTTATCATTAAAAAAAAGTCTATTTTAGAGATTATTGATTATTGATTATATATCCCTACCCCAGCTATTAATATTGCAAACTCTTTTTTGGAACATTTCTGATCTCATAAAGGTTTTGAAGCCACCTTCAGTGCTGGAGTGAACATTGCGAACACAGTGAAAAAGTTCGGGATTGTCACTTGTGCTGCGTAGCTCTTGGTTTAAAACTGGCTTCAAAGCCACAGGCTATGAAGGGGTTCAGATGAAAGTTTTGAACAACGTACCGGGACACACATTTAATCAGAATTTAAAATCTCACTGAAGTCCCACCCACCTAAAAATCCTACTCCAGTCACCTCAGCACAGTTGTCAGCCCTGTTCATTAAAACCAGTAACCATCTCATCCCACCCAGTAACACACTGCCTTTCATAAGATGCAGGAACAGCTGAGACAACAACGATGTAATCTCAATTACTGCACGCGCCACCTGATTCCTTAGCCATTATACTCAGACGCGAGTTCCTCTATTTCCCAGTCAATAAATTGTACAGTGGTATATCGCTATTGGAACATGGATCATCTGTTTTAGCCATAATGACAGATAACAGAAACTTTTTTTCCAAAATGTTTTGAGACATGAAAGTGAAAGTGAAAGTGACGTACATCACAGAAAGCAATTGGTTTGTCTTTCTTGAAGGCAAAATTGTGGAAATCCTTTTAAGACACTGCTGACAAAGAAATGAATTGAAAAGCAGGTTGCTTTGTGTCTGGTTTACGTTTATCTTAACAAGCTTTATCAGTGCACGGAGTTAATAAATAGACAGTGCCGAGGGAAAATGGGCTGATTAACTTTATTACTATGATCAGAAAGATCACCGGGTAGCAAAATACTATTGTATTTCAAATATATTCGAAAATTTTTACTACAAACACCCAGCTCTACCATCTACATCCACTATCCTTTACTAATTAGCCATTATATTAGCCATAAAGCATCAGAGGAAGAACAACAACATGTTGTCTTCTTAAAATAAAGTGCACTGGTTCATGTTTGCATTCCACCGTGAATAAAAGTATGAGCCTGTGACAGTGATCCAGTACGTCTTTCTAAAAGCAGGGTAGAACTTGCACCCATCCGCTAGCTGGCACCCTGCTATAGAGGGAACAGAGGTGACATACAAATTGAGTGAGTGGCGCCAAGCCACCCAGGAATATTAATAAAGAATTGCTTGGTTATTGTTCATATCTCTTATCGGCTCTGCAAACACACACCTCTTTAATCTCCCCACAGCAGCCTGTTCGAGCCATGCTGACTGTCAGTGGCACAGCAGCAAAAACCAGACTAGCACAGAATATGGAAATTAAAGATATTCATAAAATGAACCACAGTGAACCTTGCTTCTCTTCCACATGTGAGCCAACTGAGAGGTGACTTTCTACAGAGAGGGTGCCTAAGTTTTCAGATCACAATGAAGCAGCAAATTAGTTAATTAGTTAATGCTAATCTGTACATATATATATATTATATAACAAAATTGACAAAAATAGTCCAAACGTATTATCTGCATATGTTTTTATCTGTCTAACCGTCCATCCATCGTCTGAGCTGCCTATCCTGAACAGGAGCCTCTACATTATAATAATAATAATTATTATTATTATTATTATTATTATTATTATACAGTAGATATGTATTACATTGTTGTTGTGTTGGCAGGTCAGTATGTCAACAATCTCAAATAAAGAGTTTCTTTCACCATCAGACCCAGAATAAGGTCTGTTTTTGTAGGTGGTTTGGCAGATTTGGGGTTTTGGTGGTGGTTCTATCATTTAATCCCCGCTCTGTATTTTATTATAATGTACATAATGGGGTATACAGTGAACACTGAAGGTAATCACTTACTTTGGCTCTCGAATTTCCTGATGATGGTGTCCAAGAAGGTGTTCTGGGGCGCCACGTGCCCCCTCCTCACCGGCATCCTCACTCAGAGCATCACACACTCTCGCACTCTCACAAACACTCTCGCACGCACTCTCTCTCTCTCTCACACTCTCGCTCCAGGCTCTGTCGATCAGCTCCTGCGCGTCTTCGCTTTTACTGCAAGTGGAGTTCACACCATCACTTCCCCCACTTTACTCCTCTTTCCTCCTGCTCCTCCTCTTTGCTTCTTCTCCTCTTCCTCCTGCTCCTCCTCCTCTTTACTCCCTCCTCCTCTTGGGTTCTCCTCCCCTTTACTCTCTCCTTTTCTGCTCCTTTCTTCTCCCGTTTCTTTGGCCAAACTGTCTCTTCAGGCAGGCGCTGTGTGTGTATCGCAGGCAGTTTTTTTCTGATGTGTGTGTGTGTGTGTGTGTGTGTGTGTGTGTAAAGCGCGACGTCAGCACCTACACCATCATATAAAGATGGGGAAAAAACTTCAGGACCTGAAGCTGCCCCTCAAACGAGAGAGAGAGAGAGAGAGAGAGAGAGAGAGAGAGAGAGAGGAGGAGAAACGGAAGAGAAGCGTCGGAGACTCTGAGCATCACGGAGAGAGAGCGCGGCTCCTGAAACACATCACTGACTGCTTGAATCTCTGGGGACAGGTGCAGTGTGTGAGTGTGTGTGTGTGCGTGCGTGCAGGTGTGTCATGGTCGAGTCCTCGATGTCACACCCTCAGACTCCCACCGCTGAACAAAAAGCGGAGCTGCTGGAGCACGAGCCCCTGTGCGCGAGCGCGCGCGTGCCCGACTCTTCGGGCTTTGTGTGTTTCAGCGCGCGGGGGGGTTTCACACTGTACTGCTTACGTCACCGTGGATGTGGGGTTTCCCTGCCGGCGTGAGACAAAGGAAGATACACACACACACATACACCCTACTGCTGCTCGCGCCTCATTACTTGATAGCATTATTTATTTTTTGTTTGTTTGTTTGTTTGTTGTTGGGTTTTTTGGGGGGAGGGGGTTGTTGCACCCCCAAAAGATGGAGTGTGGGGTGTGTCCACCAGGGGGCGCCGCACAGCCTCCCTCTTCAACTCCCATATTTAGGCAGGAACACACACTCTCTCTCTCTCTCTCTCTCTCGCATACACACACACACACACACACACACACACACTGAACTGTCTTTGAAGAATCCCACCAGTGAGATATCCCAGCCTGCCCTCCTCCCCCACCTCTCGCTCCTTCAGCACCATTTTCCTCTCTCACTGTAACACACACACACACACACACACGATTTTGTATTGCTGTCTTTAAGGGGTGCACAAACTTTAGCACTGTCTGTAAACAATAAAGTGTATATTGTCTGCATTATTGTTTTAATATATCCTGCTTGTAGGAGACAATGTTCATATTGTTTACAATATTGTCCCATTTAATATGATAAATTTTGGAGATTGATTTTGCAATGTTCATATTGTTTACAATATTGTCCCATTTAATATGATAAATTTTGGAGATTGATTTCTCCCATTTTGGAGATGATTATTCACAAACTCGCACACATGAAGCACACCATCACATGGTTTCTTAGAAAGACTGTATTCAGAAATGCATAAAAGGTTTTTTCTCCCTTGGTAATTGAATAGATTACATGTGTAACTAATAATACAAATGCCAATCAAAGCCCCAAGTGAGGCTTATGCGCAGGTAACTAGTTACGTTTAATACAGATTCAGTTTCCTGTCTTAAATGGAAAAAAAAAAGTAAAATATATTAAAGTAATCATTCAGTAAACAGAAATGTCTTTGGTCACCTTGTAAAGCATGGAATAGCTCAATGAAATCTGATAAACAAGTATAAAAAAGGAACTGATTAACTCATAAACATCCATAATTTAAAAGCTGTACAGAAAATAGATAGATGTGAGAGCTTCAGAAAGTACTCTATCAAAAGGATTCAGTCATATAATGACTACAAGCTACATGAAAGTATACTGAAGGAGGAACAAGGTTTCTTTTTTCTCCAAAGCTGTCCATCCTCAACACTCAACGTTTGGACAGATCTCCTCCTGCGAAGAAAAAGAACAGAGAATGTTAAACCAACAGCCGTCGAACATTAATGCAAAGCTGGTGCTGGATCGGACCTCCTGTTTGGCTGCATTAGCCAATGCTGATCAGTGTTACCAGCACAAAAATAAATGTTCCCATTACTGGCAGAAAGGCTGCTGAAACATGCACATTATTTCATCCTATATCTTTCACTCTGGACTAAAGCTTATGTCACTTTTACTGTAGCAATAGCCCATTACGGCACAGAGGGCTCTGTAACAACATATGATGACAAATGTGACCCGCTAAGTGACATTCCTCGCTTTTCAATTAACTAATGCAATCAGCCACATTGATAAATGGCCTAATGCATAATTGCTGGGGAGGCTGGGGAGGGTCTGATGCAATTATGCATGTTTGAAATGCAAACTGTAATAGTACAGTTTCATCAAAATGCCGAGACAGTAAACAGAGAGAACATTCTCCAGTGATGAAGAGCAGGGTTGTCACGACAACCGGTCGTGAATATCCTGGATACAGTAGCTCTACTTGCGCTCAGTCTGTTGCTGGAGATGCAGAGCTGAATTTGTTGATTTTAAATCTGAAATGAGATCAGTTTTGTTGTTTTACGTGTACGATAAAGGTTACCACTACAGTGCGATATGCTGATGATGGCTCACTTGAAATGTGGTGAAATGAGGCATTCTGTATTGTAGGGTAAATCAGATGTCAGTGAATATGAACTGCAGTGGAAATACTAGGAGATAAACTGTTTGGAACGCAGCTTTATTCAGTATTTGTCAGTGTTCACTGTTTTATTTCTTGTTATTCGCCCTCTATAGCTTCTCTCTATCTGGATCACTTCTCTCTCTGGCAGTGAAGACTCAGAAGACATGAGGTTTTCTTGTGTGCAGAGACAAGATTAGGGTCAAAGTGTGCTGCGTCCCCTGTACCCACCCTGGCAGCTGGTGCACTCGCAGCTGTGTATGACGGGCAGCACCACCGGCTCACTCTCTCCACTGGCACAGTGCAGGTTTAGGAATCGCACAGGACTCTGGGGGTCTAGCCTGTAACTGCAGCAGTCACACACTGCCTGCAGGTAGGGCTCCTGACAAGAGACGCAAATAGAGAGAAATGGAGAAAGAATGCAAAGGCAAGTCAAGGAAAGCAAAGTGAACATGGAGGCAAAAAAACAAAAGATGATTATGTAAGAAGTGAAAAACAGTCAAAAAAAGAGCAGAACGGAGTCACGGGGGAGAATAAAAGAAAAAAAGCAGGACAAGTGCACGAGAAACAGACGAGGGGTAGAGGAGGAAAGAAAGAAGGAAGGAGAAAAGCAGGAATATCAACAATCCAAATGATATTATCTTCACGCTACATTTACTTTCCTAACAAATGATCTCGCTGTCTGCTGAAGGAGAATTACTGTGTAATTTTGGGCAATCCTGGGAGTGAGCGACTGTGTGTGTTCAACTGCATTGAGGAGTGTGTCCAACTGAGGGTTTTTGGAAGTATATGGATGGGGATAAAAGGAATGAGGGGAGATAAAAAGGTGGGATTTTGGTGATTTAACAATGCAGCATGGACCTATCGAACTGCGAGTCCTCTGCTTCTTGTCTCCATGGAAACTTGAGAGACTTTGTGAGCTGAAACATATTTTTAAACAGTCGCAGCAAACAGATTACAAAGATAGACTTTTCAAAATTAGATGGGTGGATCAAAGAAACAGAGGGTGGTATTTTATTCATCAGCGACTTAAAGGTCAAATTTTGCACAGTACACTATGTCAAGAAGTCTGTGTTTATTTTAGATCCCACACACACAGATCTGGGGCTTTTTATGCATCTCAAGAGAATTAGCTTTTTCAATTGTAATAAGAGGCTCATCAAAGAGGTTCAGCAATTTTTAGGAACACATCTCCTGGGCTTGCATCGACACAGCACCTAATAACAGCAGAGCTGATCTAGGATTTTGTGTCCCATCGGCATCGCTGATCTTTGTGACTATGTTAAAAAAATGACCCAGAAACAGTGTGCTTAATATATCCCTAGACTAACTCAATAACCTTCACAACAGATGTCATTCAGGAGGAGACTCTCCAGCAGAGATGATATAATATTGACTTTGAGTTCTTTTAAATTAAGTTTTGATGCAGCAGCCAAAAGTCAGGGGTGGAAAGGGTCACATTTTATTCCTGAAAATGCCCTAAAATGGCATAAGTATATTTTTTACACTGAAATGTAACTTAAATTTCCTTTCCATGGAAGTTTTTTAAAGTGAACCACTAACCTATGCATTACCTATAATAAACCAGCATCTAGCACGCTTTCAGCATTGAAGCTAAAAGGCATTTCTAGAGGAGAACGCGTGAGTTTTGATTCTGAGTCCGGGGTCTTTCTGTGTGGGGTTCTCCCCATGTCTGTGTCTTTCCTCCTGGTGCTCCGGTTTCTTCCCATCGTCCAAAGACATGCACATGGATTGGAGATGCTAAATTGTCCCCTAGGTGTGAGTGTGTTTGAGAGTGCACTTGTCTGTGTCTCTGCCCTGTGATGGACAGGCGACCTGTCCAGGGTGTTTCCCTGCCTATCACCCTGTGAGAGCTGGGGTAGACTCCAGCCCTCCTCATGACTCTAATCAGGATAGATTACTATGAAAATGAGTGAGAGAGTGACTGAGTGAGTGAGTGAGTGAGTGTGTGAGTGAGTGAGTGTTTGTAAACGCTTAGCAAAATTATACCTCTAGAATGACATCTGTTCCAGACATGCATCGCCCCCTGCAGAAGCTGACTTCCACATTTTCCAGGCGACAGTCCCCTTTGGTGATGTTCCTGAACTCTGTGTGGCGATGGCACTGGGTCAGTGGTTCACCTGTAGGTGGGATGGAAAATAATTTAAAAAGCTGAAATGTTTTTTTTTTTATTCTGATCAAAGGAAATGCTTTTTTGCTCAAGAGAAAGTGAGTGAGTGCACAATAACCATCTGACTCTAATTTTTAACAAAATACATGAGAAGTACTGCTGTGAACAAAACCTGAACTTATCTAGATGAGATTGGTTGTTAAGGACACTTGATGCATTAGAAAAGGAAGAAGACCAAATTTTCTTTTCCAAAATCTATACTTTAGCTCAATTTTAGAGTTGCAGCGAACAGCCGTTGTGACTTTTTTAAATAGTAAGCTTTCTAAAAAGCTGTTCTTCTTAAAGTGCCATTTGTTCTTTCACCAAAAAATAAAACTATGCCATTGTAATTCCACTCAACTAATTATTCACTGTTCATGTTGAGGTTATGCCAATGTGTAGGCTACTCTTATCATGAGATCTACCTACATCACACATGTAGGTAGGCAGGGAAACACCCTGGACAGGTCGCCTGTTCATCACAGGGCAGAGACACAGATAAGTGCACTCTCAAACACACTCACACCTAGGGGGGACAATTTAGGTCCAGTTTTGTTGTGGTGTGCTGTGCTGTGACCTCGCAATGACAAGGGTTGTCACTTTCACTTTTCACATTTGTTGTAGATTCCTCACTGGACTGTATTAGATTTTTTTCTTTTGCTCTCTACTGTAGCTGGATTAGCCCAGATTAAAAGTTAACTTCAAATGGCTACCTTCCTTACCAATGCCTGTCTTTTAATGTTCTATTTAGATTTCTTTTCCTTAGGATATTTTTTGACACACTAAGATTTCTCACAGAAATAAAAAGACTGTGCTGAGGAAACTGCTCTACGGAGTTTTCTTGTGAAAAGTATTGTACTTCTGCCACTCATAACTTTTCTGCTGACTCTTTCAGTTTCTCCCTGGATATCACTGCAGCTTATATAAAAAGGAACAGTAGCCCAGAGTGACCGGCCTTTACACCAACCACAAAATTAACACCGCAACAAACTACATTGTCCATTGCACTTGAGATTTCAGGAATTGCACACAAAGTTTGAGAATCCCAGGGAGGCTTAAGAGTTGCTCTTATACAGTGCAGAAGTAAGTTGATGTAAGACTTTGTGCAGCAACTCCTCATTCCTACCTGTGTACTCTTTCCTGCAGACAGGGCAACACTGTCCAGCCTCCAGCACCTTGACTTCACCCTGGGGACAGTGCAGAGGGAAAAGAGCAGAGGATCATAGTCAGCAATAAGCCTCTCAGAATAGCACGCTGCCATCCGTGATTCATCTCCCCAGAGATGGCTGCTGACAGCAGGAAGAGCCATCAGGCACCAACGCCCCACACACTACAACTCCCAAGGCCTTTGAGGGTATGTGGGGGTTGGGGTAAAATGTCCCACACAAGCATTTAAAATGTAATAGCTGTAGAACTTAGACTTGAAAAGAAAGGATCCAGTAGAGTCGCCTATACAGATTATATGTTAATATACATGTCATTAGGATCAAATCATTGTAGGTGGTTGCCGTCCCCGTCACGCTCCTCCCTGCGATGGGCTGGCGACCTGTCCAGGGTGCGTCCCCCGTCCTCGCCCTGTGTGCGCTGGGTTGGACACCAGCACTCCTCCGCGACCCCGTTTGGGACAAGGGGCAGAAAATGGATGGATGGATTGTAGGTGGTAGAGAATGCTTTTTTTTTAAGCTACAATGCGAATCATGTTGAAAAGTTGAATTAACATAATTTTGCCCTAAGCCCAGATTTAGTCAGTCATTCAAGAGATGTTGTGGCTGACGATCTGCACTGGAGCTACCAGGTTAATGCTCTTCCCAATATCTATCTTAGAAAGTAGATAGATCTTATCTATCTAGTATAACACTGCACCTCCTTTGGCCTTCAGGACACCAAGAATTTGGCTAAGCTTCTGGTCCCAGAGATGCTGACTGTGTAGTGAAGGAAGATTGTGCAGAGATGATGTTGGCCAGTTGGATGAAAGGAGGCTGCGCCTCTTCCTAAAGATGATTGACATAGTCCAGTTTAAGAGTCTCCAGTGACCATTCAGTAACAATACGTCCTTTGTGACACAGTGCTCTGTCCATTAGTGTGATGTCTTTAGTGAACGTGTTATTGTGATGCAGAAGGAAACTGATTTGTGCATCCAAGGTCTCATCAGTGGTCCAGTTTTGATGCTCCTGGAGGTGTTGTTTTTGTGGCAATTTTGGCACCTCACATAGCCGTCAGCTGCTTAAGCCCAGTGTTTGTCCACTAATATTAAATTCAGATGTGTTTGCAGCCTGTCTGTTTGTTGGTACAGTTCTCAAAATTCTCCCTTGACAACGATAGATCACAAGATGTTTTGTCCAAAGGACAGCTGATCACTGTTAACACATTATTTGCTTTTTGCACCAATAAACTCTCTGCAAACTCTTCAAATGGTTTGTTCATTTGCTGGGTTTGTTAAATTCGGTATATTTCTCCTATGTTCACTGGATTTTATTATTTTATTACCATTATTATTAGTACCACTTTAATTATAATAGGATTATCATTACAATCAACTATAGTTTTAAGCATCATGGCTGAATGAGACTATAGCCATTAGGATATAATCCATCCATCCATTTTCTGCCGCTTGTCCCAAACTGGGTCGCGGGGGGGTGCTGGTGTCCAACCCAGCGCACACAGGGCGAGGACGGGGGACGCCCCCTGGACAGGTCGCCAGCCCATCGCAGGGAGGAGCGGGACGGGGACGGCACCTTGCTCAAGGGTACCTCAGGGCAACCTATTGGGAAGGGGCTCGAACCCCTGATTCTCCGATCATGTGGCCGACGCCCTAACCACTAGGCCACCGCTGCCCCTAGGATATAATGTTACCATTAAATGGTATATGGTTGAGATGACTAAGTTTACTTTGAAGCTTTGACTTATGAAGGCTGAAATAGTCTATGCTGTCTGCAAAATGTTAACAGTCTTATGTGTTATGCATCCAAGTAGCATCCTAATGAATTTCAGTAACCAATGTTTCCCAGAAGTATATTTCTGGGGGGCGTCAGACCCTCAAGTTAGCCTTCTGTCCTAGTGTTCATCAGTGAGCCTTGTGTGCCCAGAACCCAGTTGCCGCTTCACCTGTTGTCCATCCTTGGACCACGTTTGGTAAGTATGTACCACTTTTTTCAAGCAATACCCCATTCTAGAGATACTGTGACCCAGTCATCTATCCATCACAATTTGGCTCTTGCAAAGTCACTCAGATCTTTGCGCAGCTCACTTTTTCTGCTTCAAACACATCAACTGAAAACTGCAAATAAGTTATTGCACACTCTCAGGATCACAGATATTTTGGAAACAATAAAACATGCAATCACACCTTTCATGTGTTGTCATGAAGTGACACTAACTCTGCATTTAACTCATACACACACCGTGCAGCAGCTATGAAAGCATCCGGGGAGCAGTGACAGTACCTTGCTCAAGGGTACCTCAGGGAAACCTACTGGTAAGGGGTTTGAACCCACAATTTTCTGATCCTGTGGCCAACTCCCTAACCACCAGGCCGTCACAATCATGTATTGCACAACTCATTTAACAAACCTTCAACTCACTGTACAGTGTAATCCACCAATTAACACAGAGCAAACTCAGTGCACTAAAACTTTGTGCAAAAGAAGCGGAAGGAAAGTGTGTTTTACAGTTTATAAATGTAGCAGTAGCCCTCTTGAAGCCTGAAATATAGGCATACGTTTGTCTAATCCAAACTAAAAAACAAAACCCAGACACCAAACATATTGCTGGTTGTCAATTCAAATCTCAAAAAGGGAAACTTCACAGTAGAAGACAAGGAAACGTATTGCTTTGAGTGGAATGAGAAGACAATTTACAAAGGCTCTATGGTCCATTCATCATGAAAGATTCACATTTAAAGATGGCTGCTGTTTTAAAATGATGTTGAATAAAAAAATAAAAAATAAAAAAAAACTTGGGAAGAAGTCATATCCTGCCTGACTGACTACATTTGAAATAAATATATTTTGAATCAAACAAGCCAGACGACGAGCTCTCTTTAACAGTAAACGGGCCAGCTTTAAGAATCGAGTGCAGCCCGAAAGTGCATGATTAGGGGAGCGTAGCATTGTGAAGAGCAAGAGATATGCTTCCTCTCTGAGTGCGGTGAGGGGTAACAGAGTCATTCATTTGCCATCTGGGATACAGTGTCTGACCAGATCCTTCGCCTGGACAATGAGTCACTTTATCCACCAGCATCTGTTGCTCTCTGGGGGCCCTGTTCACTCACAGGTCTTCCTTTTGTGTTTTTAAGAGACAGGGAACTAGCAACAAAAGCTATAAATAGAAGAAAATCTGAGAAAAAGCTATTTTTTTATAGTAAATCAAGATTAGTAGATATATAACCAAAGAATAAATTCCACATTAGTGTAAGTGAATGCCAATGTGCCAATGAGCTCACCTGTTCACACAGAAGTGAAGGGCAGCTAGATTTACACTGCTTTAGCCCATTTATACAGCGACAGGTCTGGCAATCTTCTTCCCACTCATATCCAGGCTGGAACACAAATATACATCCACAAATTCACATTAATCCATCATCAATATATATATATCAATTTTATTATTTTTTCCCTTTCAGCTCCATTTATAATTCTGCACCTTCTGTGTATTCCTTTCTTTTTATTTATTTATTTATTTTTACTGTGCATTTAAAACTGACATGTACCTGATCTTTGTTCTGATTGGCTGGTCTATATTTTGTCTCATTTAAAAAAAAAATGCATTATGTTAATGCCATGTTTTTTCCAACATCTCAAAAGCAACACTTTCCAAATGAGCTGTTTTTGCAGCTAGTTTTCATACACAGCCTGCCCAGTAAACAGCATGTTTAACAAAGCTACATCCAACTCTTTTATTATAGCAAATGATCCATTTTCCAGGGCACGGGCCCTTTAAACACCAACTTTCCGTTTTAAAGGAAATTCTTTTTATAGACTAGAGTGACATTTTTACTCCCTGTTTGAGTCAAAATGATATACTTTATAAGGGATTTATACAATATGCAGATAACTAAGTAACTAGAGCCTCACGACATATTTCTTCAGCTCAAAGGAGTTGCTCTACTTTCACCCATTATTTTGGTTTTATAGCAGATTAAGTGGCAGGATTACCACACTGATATTCTCAAATAAATCTTTCATCAAAAGTTCATAGCAGTTTTTAAAGGGCCTTTAGAGCTGAGCTGCAACAGCAAAAGTTTACTCTTCTAATGGAACATTAAAATCCCTTAGCCTTAACTGGGACCTGTAGTCCATTTAGATAGCACACTAATGCCCTTCAACACTTTTATGCATTATTGATGAGAGTAATTATTATGGTGGCAGTCTCTAGCAGGGCTCTGGGGGGTAATCCATCAGGTGCAATAATTAGGCCCATTTTCGAGGTAAATACACAAATTGGTTGCTGATACAATAGCAGGATAAAGAGGAACAATGTTAGAAAGCTAGGCTTTTGTGAATGTGCAAGTGCTTGTAGGTGTCAGTGTGAGTACATATTTGCATTCTTTGTTTTTTGATCTCCTAGCATGAGGGTGAAGCTTGCCAATAGCTCAGAGTGTGTGTTTGTGTGTACACACCTCTCGCAGTGTGCCGTCCTCCTCCTTACACTGACACAGAGCGGGTATCACACACCGGCCGTCTGCGTTCCGATAGCGCCCATCCTCACACATGCAGCCCTCTGAGGTGGAATTTGTTGCAGTGCAGTTCAGAGGTTCCGCACTGTACATGTCCACACACCCCCTCTCACACATATGCTCCACTTCCGACACGCTCCAGCGTCTCCAGCGCTCGCCCTCCGGACAGGCTGGAAAGAAGGCTCAGTTTTCACTCACGATCACAGACTCAGGAACTTGATTTTATTCTACCTAACCAAACGTTCAGTCTAAATAATACCAACTTGGCAGAAAAAAAAAATGAAATATATATTTTTAAACAGGTACTATGCAGCAGGTTTGAAAATAATTGATGTTTACAGAAAATGATAAAAAGAAAATAAAGTCCAATTTTACTTCATATGTGTCATGCTACCTTATACAATAAATGTCAAGACAGATGCATTTCTGATAACATGATGTCACGGTTCTAATTTAGCATGAGACAGAAATTGTTATGGCATCAAACCCTGTAATATTTGTTATGGCCAATCAATCAAGTAATGATAACATGTTACGATTAAAAAAATAAACACATTCTGTCATCTAAGCCATCTTTCATGGCAGAGGTTAACGTCAGCGTTATATAGCATCCAGGATGACGAATGGGGCTGTAGGTTATTTAAATGAATAAGCACAGTATTAGACGAGACATATAATTATGTTTAAATCCAAAACACTTTGTATTTCAAAAAATCTCAAGAAAGATAAATGTACAAAAGTAGATCTTTGCAGCATGTTGCCTATCATTTAATAACTTACTTTTGCTCCTAAAATCTTTGTTAAATATAAAATAAATCTATGTTATATATACATTTGTACTGCATATCAATTTATTCTTTCATTTAATCTAAGTGAAAGTGACTATTTGTCATTGCGCAACGGAGCACAGTGAACCAAAACAAAAGCTGGGGACAGGGATTTAAAGAGTCCAGGGAGCAGTGATGGGGACGGTACCTTGCTCAACAGTACCTCAGGGCAACCTACTGCTCTGGGATTCGAACCCATGAGCTTCTGATCATGCGACATAGTCCCTAACCACGGGTTCACCGCTGCCTAAATAAACGTACCACTTAAGTGTCTTACCGCAATCAGGCTGTGTGCAGATTCTGCTCCTGTGGCTGGGCCCCTCACACTCATGGCCCCTGTACTGCCTGGGCCGAAATACAGAGCGTCTAGATGTCTGCTGTCCAGAGCCACAGGACACAGAACAAAAACTCCACTCTGACCAGCTGCTCCATTCACAGTCCACTACCAAAGACATGAACACATGAGCACACAGGGAGCCGGGCAGATATCTGGTAGGACTGTGTTTGCTACAGTAACAACAAAGTTAAGAATATCTTCTTACTAATGAATGCTGCTGTTTGACAGGCCCTAGAGGTTTCTGTCAAGATGATATGGTAAAATGTGTTAAACACTCCAACTGCACTTACCATCACAAGACTCCTCTGTGCAGCTGAACACTCCATTTTCACATACACTGCATAGGAGACAAGAAAAAGAGAAATGTAGCAATTTGGGAGCTCAAATGCATTAGTCCAGCCATTCAAAATGTTTTGTTTGTGTACAATAATGGCCCTATCAAATCCCCAACACAACCATTATGTCAGAACAACCTCCCTTTTCTGAACCACATGCATTTACAGAATGAGATTTTCACCCCATGGCATATGTCTCTCTTTCAGTCATCTCTGCTTAACCCAGTGCCATCTGTGGATGGAAAAATCATTCTGCATGTGATACTGAGTCTGAGTCCAAACACTGACCCAGGTTACCAATTGTGGTAGGTGACCAGGTGACCAATTGTGTCCCTCAGCTTTCCTTCAGTGCACATATGACATATATCTTGAATTCAAAATCAATATGCTTTTAAAAACGCCCTGGTCCCAATGGTAAAGAAAAGTGAAAGCAAGTGAGACAGAAAGGGAATAAATGAATGAGAACATAAAAGCAAGAAGATAGCTTTTTAAGTTATTACCAGGTATTGCAGAGGTGTGGTAAAATAGTCCCAGGGGGAACCTCCTCTTGCAGGGCATCCAGTGTGATGTTGGGGAATGTCAATAGCAAAGACAGAGCAGAGCAAGGACACTCAGAGTGGGGGACGCACGTCCCATTAAAGATTACCTGGGAGCACAGGAGCAAGCAGTTATGTGTAATGCAGTGTTTTAATCTGAGAATAAAGACTTCAGTGCATGAATGGCACCTTGCTCTGAGCTCTGAGTGTGAGAGCATCATACAGAGCATACAAAGTACTGTGCAAAAGTATTAAACCGCCCTGCAGGTCTTTATATTTTTCTTCTAAACATCCAGACTTTCTTTTAAATATCTAATGTATTTTTGAGAAGTAATTTTCAGTCCAGTCACTATATCTGAACAGTTTCAAAGGATTGTTTGTGTTTGTTAAGCCACACAGTGACCTACGTAGGAATCATTCAAGCAGAACAAAGCCGTCTTTCTCATGGCACAAAGCAGTGAAGAAACAGGAGCAGATGGTTCCAGATGATCAGGTGGTGATTAGTTTGCTGCTGATGCTGAACGCTGAGTGGTTGGAAACACCTTGAGTCATCAGGCACACTGCAGCCCACAACAGTAAAACATTTGCTCCCACTCTGAAATTTAATCTACTTAATATGCCAAATATAAGACGGTTTCACAGGTATGTAATAGTATTTTTTGCTTTAACAAAGCAAAGAATAAAGAAATGATGGGCGGTTAAAGACTTTTGCACTGATTGATGGTTTGCACTTGACTGGTTAACTGTATTCAGCAACTGTTCTTGTATTTCTTTTAGTGAAACTGTAATTACATCATCTGGATTAATGTATGCCTGTGTACAACTGGACACAAAAAAAATTCCATTAACTGCTACCTCAAGTCATTTGTCTGCATTAATATCCAGTTGTGTTGATTCACTTTTTACAAAAAGTCTCTTTTTAATAAAGTACTTTTATGGATTCTCCTCTTATCTCCTCTTATCCGAAGGTCAAGGAGTCCTATACCAGTGGGTTGCCCTGAGGTAACCTTGAGCAAGGTACTGTCCCCATCACTGCTCATAGCTGTCTACTCTACACTGTAGGCATATGGGTTAAATACTGTGAATACATTTTGTTGTGATTTGCTGTACTGTGTATTCACAATAACAGACAGCCACTTTCACTTCACTTTCACTTCATGATCTCAAAGGCATTCAACAGTGCTCCATGACCAAAGAATTTAGGTTCAGTTATTTCACAGCTTCTTTGTGACACTGCACTAAAAATGGTGACGTTAGATTTATGCGTGGATCTTCAGAGTAGTTAGTGCTTTTCAGGCAATCCTTGGCAAAACTTCTAGAACTGCCAAATCCACACTTGATGATCTACTAGATCATATTTGTCAATCAGTCATTTTCTGCCGCTTGTCTCAAGCGGGGTCGTGGGGGAGAGCTGGAGTCCATCCCAGCTCACACAGGGCGAAGGACGGGGGACACACCCTGGACAGGTTGCCAGCCCATCGCAGAGATCATATTTGTATGAGATTTTTTTAGAATGGAGCATAAGTACTCCAGAAGCATGGGCTCCTTGCCTTTCTTAATCCAAATTGATACGATACTGAATTATTTGTTACTGCCCAACACTAGCATTGTCACGGTAGGTGGCACTCTGCTCTACCTGTGCACACTTGGACAACAGGCGTTGTCTCATTGGGGCTTATAAAGCCAGCCCCAATTAGACAACCACAGTAGAGCGTCTGTCATTTTTTGGTGTTTTGGATTTTTTGGGTTTTTTAATTTTTGATGTTTATGTCTCTGGACGGATCTCGAGTTCTTTGTTTATGTCTAATAAAGTCAAGCAGAAGATCTCTGGCTATGCGATTACATTCAACCAACACCCCCCCCCCCCCCCCGTGACAGGCATAGAGCTGGTCTGAGGTGTTCGTGTTGACTCACTGTAGCAGGAGGGCAGGCACAGCCTGGGCTGCAGGCTCCTGGCACGCACTCGCTTTCAGGCCACAAATCCTGGCAGGAGAACGGGCACGAGCCTGCACAATCACTGAACACCTGACCCACAGGACACTCTGACACAACAGCGAAGAGACAGGAGAGAAAAACAATCAGGCCAATGCTAATGCATATTCTCAAAACCACTTCAGATTATTCTTGCTTATAAAAGTGCATTCATTTAAGCACACTGGGACAAAAATAAAGGCTTTTGGTTTAAAGATTGCATTTAATTGGACTCACACTGAGCCTTTGTTAAGCATATCACACATGAAGCGCTCTTCCTTTTGCTGTTGAGGAAACATTACTTTAAAGGGACGATTCCTGTCGGCTGCACTGTATCTATTAGGTTTGCCTGCAAAATTGCTGCCCTTGTATTGCATTTTTGTCTTTGTGTCATCAAAGTGTCATCAAAGAATGTAACATAAAATTTATATTGGTATAAAACTAAAGTATGACAGAGTAAAAAGGTATGATAGTAAAATAAGTATTTAGCTTTCACTTAATTTAGTCTCAAGTTTCCAAACCTACAATTCTATCCATCATGTGTGACAGTATTCGAACACTAACTGGGTAAATGAAGCCTGAAAAAGCTTCATATGAGATTTACAGTCATGTATCAGGTCACCAGGTACAAAGCAATGCAGAATCTCAGTGATATTGGACATGAGCACAGATCACTGGATTTCATAAATGACCAAGTTTAGGCTCAACAGGTTCACTTTATGTAGGTGAGATCTACACTGATCGCCACAACATTAAAACCTCTCACAGGTGAATTGCACTGATTATCTTGCTACAGTGACGTCTGCCAAGGGGTGGGATATTTAAGGCAGGAAGGGAAAACCCAGTTCTTGAAGCGGATTGTGTTGTAAACTGGAAAATGAGTAAGTGTAAGAATAAGAGACTTTAATAAGTGCCAAATTATGAGGCCAGCCGATTGCATCAGAGCATCTAAAGATCATGATCACGTGGGCTTATGCAGTGGTTACCAACCAAGAGTGGTCCAAGGAAGAATAATCAGTGATGACAGGTGATTATGCATGTGGGAAGCAAAGGCTAGCCCTAAAAAAGCTAATGTCGCGCAAATCATAAGAAAATGTAATGTTGGCATTGGCAGAAAGAGTGTCAATACACAAAGCAGGGTGGCGGAGGTCTGGTGGTAGGGTACTTGCCTATGGACCCATGGATCAAGAGGTCCCAGGTTTGAATCCCACTTCTGGCACTACCACCACTGGGTCCCTGAGCAAGACCCTTAACCCTGAGTGTCTCCAGGGTTACATGTCCTGTAATTAGGACATGTAAGTTGCTCTGGATAAGAGCGTCTGCTAAATGCTGCAAATGTAAATCTAAGCATCAAAAGGGGCTGTGCATCAAAAGACTGGCCAGAGTGCCCATCCCGATGCTTGTCCTTCACCGAAAGTACCTACAATGGTTGAGCACCACAACTGGACAACTGAGCAGTGGAAGAAGGTGACCTGGTGTGATGAATTATGTTTCCATTTACACCATGTGGCAGCCTGGCATTGCTTGCCTGAGGAAAAGATCATCATACATCATAAAGATTTAAGGAAGAAGCCAAGCTGGCAGAGACAGTATGACACTCTGAGCAAGGTTCTACTGGGAGACCTTTGTTTCTGGGATTCATGTGGATGTTACATTATCTTAAGGAAAATCTGGCATACCATGGTAATATCCAATCTTTGGTCAACTGACTTAACTGACTTTTCAAAAAAGATCAGATCAGGTTTCCATGGCAACTCTGCCTTGCTGTACAGCTTGGCCCCTTCATGACTGCTTGCAGTTATATTTAAATATTAATATGTGTTTATTTATTCACCATTAGCAAAACACTAAATTACCATAAATGCTAAAATAACAATAATTTATTTAAAGTAATTAACAATAATATTGTTTGTACTGAAAGTTCAAATCAATACCTATTTCAGTGTGTTTAATAATTTAATAAATTATTGCTTCATTAAATCAAATCAGGCATGTGGCCAAAAGATTTTAATAAACCTATTACATTTATTTTACTAAGCATTATTTTTTTTCATTTATTCTGGTTTTCTAACACAAAAAAAACACACACATTGTATTCCAAAATGAAACAAACATTTGTTTCCAAAAGATGTCTGCATACTAGAATCAGGGGACAATAAAATAAATTGTATTAATTAATTGTGATTACTTTACATTTCCACAAGGCTTTTTGTACCCATATCTCACTTTTACTGTCACTTAATATATAAAAGTCCCTGTCAAAATAAATGTAAAAAATTTTATGTAGGGAATTGATTTTTGCATTCTTGCACAATTTCTAATTGAAACTCCTTTAAAGAAAAAGCATTAGTATGTTTTAGAAATGCACTATTCTCCAGTGATATGAGCTTTCATAAAAAATGCAGCAGGTCCATCATAAATCGGGGATGAGGGAGGCTCTGTGTTTATAGTCAGTGATTTTGCTCTGATTTAGTGCTAGCCAGAAAAATATAAATAACGAAAATGCCCATAAAAATAGGCATTAAGGGCTAAATTGTGTTTTTCACTCTTCTGTGTGTGTGTGCATGTGTGTGTGTGTGTGTGTGTGTGTGCGTGTGTATACAAGTAAAAGTCCTTTAAAGTTGTACTTGAGTCTATATACATTTCCTTATATACTTTTTTTTTAAGTAAACTATATAACTTGATATGGGGTACTGCAGAAATATGAGGCAAACACCTAGGGTTAGGGTTACGGTTAGGGTTAGGGTTAGGGTTAGGGTTAGGGTTAAACACCACTATGCTGGCACTATATATGTGTTCTCCTCACCAGGCAGACAACTGTTGGAGTTGCAGGCGCTGTGCTGTTCAGTAGGAGTAGGACAGGCCAGTCCTCCAGGCTCAGGATCCTGCAGAATAGTCTTACTGCGCACTGACACTCCACCACCACAGGAAACACTGCATGCACTCCAGGAGGACCATTCACTCACGACACAACCAACTAACAGCAGACAAAACTTCATCAGAAAAGACTGCAACTGTTAGAATGTACAGCTAGCATAGTTGGGACATAATTGAATTCGAGAAATGAGATTACACACACAGAATCCTAAATGAAGTTTACGTTTTCATAATGCACTTATGTTGTACATTTTTAGAAGAATATTTTTGGACTATTAGAATAATTTTGGAATATTTTTAATACGCAACCTGTAAAAGAAAAGAAATGCACATGCACTGATTATGGAGACTCAATAAACATTAAAGTTACTGATAAAGCCTGAGCAGACTGATAGCTCAATGTGAAGAGACTTTTGGGTGTGCTTTTTGGAAGGATTCTGAAAAACAAAACTTATTAAAAGTGCATGGCTATTTACAATTGCATGCTTATGTCATTTGGGATTTATTTCATTTCTAGTACGGACAGTTCAAAAAAGTAAGCCAATGTATTTGAAAAAAAGGAAAGAAAGTGCAAAAAGGGGCTTTCCGATATAGTTTAGGAGGCTTGTGAAAAAAACACAGAATACTGAAGACATGATCCTTAGCCTTTAAAAAGTTTGTTCCCAAAAAATGCTTTACTGTCTCATTTTGCTGCACATCTAAATGCATTTTGTACATATACAGCTGTAATTATTTCATTTTAATAACTAAATAACATTTAGTTTTTTCCCAAACTTACATGATATAACTTAGTATACTTAATAAAAATAGAAACATGACAATACTTAACAACATTTGAATTGTAAAAATGAAAGGGGTGGCTGACCTGGACATGCAGGCTTTACGCAGGTCTGGTTTTGAGTGGTTTCTGCACAGGGTGGGCCACCAGGTGTGTGTGTGCAGGAACGTCTGCGTGTCCTCTGTCCTGTCCCACATGACACCGAGCACTCACTCCAGGACCCCCATGGTCCATACACTGGGCAGGGCTGGGCAGTGCACTCCAGCGAACCATTTACACACACGCTGTAGAGACAGTTTAATATTTTGTACATTAAAGAACTGGGAGATTGCTACTCTAAGCAGATTATTGAGCAAGGTACCGACCCCGTCACTGCTCCCTGCTGCACATGTGTTTGGGTGAAACGCAGAGGTTGAATTTTGTTGTGTTGTGCTGTGCTGCGTTTCACAATGACAAGGGTAGTCACTTTCACTTTCACCACTTTCAAGACATACTCTTGAGAGTGTCACCTCAGTGGCAAAGTTTAAAGCTGAAAAGTATTGACTCTGCTAAGTTAAAGGTAAAATAAGACACCTCTTATAGTTGTACCTTAACCTGAACTTCCCTTTCAATGTGTTTGTGTGTGTGTGTGTGTGTGTGTGAGTGTGTGTGTGTGTGTGTGTCTTCACCAGGTGTTGCAGTCGACTGTGACATTTTGTCCGGGTATAAGCTCGAAGGTGCTGTTCTCTGCAGGAAGTCCACAGCGACAAGCTGCCACTCTCACACACTCACCATCCTGTAACAACCAGCCGTCAGGGCAACGGCAACCTAAGCACACCCACACACACCCACAGATACAGAGAGAGAGACAGAAAAGAGGAAACACTTAACACTCTCATAATACCACATTTCAGTAACCAGTAACTTGGCATAGCATTCGCATTACTTTACCTTATAAAAAAAATACATGTACTTCATTGAATATTAATAAAATAGAAACATTAAAACTTCAGAATCTACACCTTAAGAAAAAAAGTGATTGTGAGTTTTAAAATCTGATCTGAAGGCAGTACCCGGGTGACAGGCTCCTTGCAGACACTGCACATGGTCCCACAGATCAGCACAGCTCCGAGGACACTGATTGGCACAGGATGCTTCATGGACCCGTCCCCTGTCTTCACAGCGCTCACCTGCAATTCAACACAAGCAACAGTCAAAGATCCAAAGTCATCTCTGACATTTACTAAGTGCTTTTCTTTGTATGATCATCAGCATGTACTGACAGAGGTGCATGTTTTGATGCCAGGCACAAATTTAGAAACAGCTGCTCATTCTTCCTATTCTTGACATTTTTTTAAATAATAATGAAGAACAAGCTTCAAGCTTTTATTGTAATTACAGCACACACATCAATCTTGACAAAAAGCCATACCAATAAGACCTAGCTAACATCGTTTACGTCCACCTCGTGCTCCCAAACCAGCTCTGTCCCACTGAGGAATGGACCTCAGAAGTGTGCTGTGGTGTCTGGCACCATGACCATCTGTGTTTTTGTGTGTGTGAACTCATTGCATATATACACACCAGGGCAGAGGCCAGTGTTGCAGCTCTGGGATTGGCTTTGCTGCCTTCCACAGTGTTGCCAGAGGGATGTTGCAAGGGCTTTGCGCTCACGCTGGCGGAACCCTCCACTACATGGTTCCTGACACACACTCCATGATCCCCATACACTCCACTGGCATAGATCTGTATCCAACAATTCAGCATATTGAGATTAAGTACTCAGCATGGACACACACACCCTTCATATGTTTTCACTGTGTCTTTCACCGGCAATCCTATTCCTTTTATTCTGATAGAAAAAGTATTTTTTAACCTAAATCTCACTAGCTGGACTGCCAAACTCCAACAGCTTGCTAATATAATTGTGGAAGCTGAAGAAAGCAAAAAAAAGAAAAGAAATGGAAGAGCTCTAGAAGTTATTATTGGATATGATAAAATGTATTCCATGAGATTTCTTCCTTTTGAATGACAGTGTAACTGGAGTCAGTTATGATGTAATGTCAGGAATGACTAAAGGTTAGTCCCACCTTTGCAGACGTCAGGCTGAGGGCAGAATCTTTCCTCTTCCAGGGGTTTGGAGCACTCCCCCTCTCTTTCACCAATGGGCAAACCAGTGTCAACATCCAGACACGCCCGGTAACGCCTCTGCACTGACACCAGAGCAGCAGCAGCCGCAAAAACTTCAGCATCTCCACCCACGCCCATCACAGAGCGAGAGTGGAGGAGAGAGGAGGCGGGAACGCACGGCGAGCATGGAGTCCATTCTGACCACTCACTCAGTGATACTGAGAGAGAGAGAGAGAGAGAGAGAGAGAGAGAGAGAGAGAGAGAGAGAGAGATGGAGGGTGGGATAAGTGAGTGATTAATTAAAATGTTATCTTTTGTAGGATTCTCTGAATTAAGTACAATTAAAGCCAATGTTTATGTTTACCAGAGAACATTGAGGTTATTTACTGTTATTTCCAAGGGGGCTGACTGGCAGATTTGAGCGGGATAAGGTATCATAAAATGTACCAATATTTGCACAGATATTTTGTGTATGCATCAAAAACTACATGACAGATTCCACCCTCAATAACAATTTAAAATATCAGCAGCTTTTATTGCTTCACTATGAGTTTCTGAACAGGACTGGTATTCCTGAAGAAGCTTCAGATCCAGCCAATGAAATAAGGCCCTTTGCTCCAGAATTACAACAGCCTGGATCCATCCTGGATGCAGACCACTACCGTAATCACCTGAAGCCTACAGTACGTCCCCAGGATAAACTAATCCTGCTTAGGTTAGACCCTCAGTTTTTCAAAGCCTTTACTTTGTTACCTTCACATCCTCGGGAATCACACTGCAAAGAACCTTCATGGCATAAACTAAAAGGAAAGAAATTCAGAAGAAGTGAACATCAGAAGAAAAGCAATCTCTCTCTTACTCTCTCTGTTTATTGTGCTGGTGTTCATTCATATTCCAGCTAAACAATCTTGAAACATTCAGCTGAGAAGCACATTATTATTATTAAAGCTAACTATAGGTGAGTTATGTGTGATCTTACCACGTGCTGCAGCCTACAGTTATTTGTGTCCCCTGTGGGACAGTGATGGGAAAGGGTGGGCCCGATTCTCGCTGGAGGAGGTGAATGCAGCCACACTGCTCTGCAGGCACACACGACTCATTCTGCTGCAGCAGACCCTGCAACCATCCAGAGGCATGCTATTTCAGTGAAGCTTCATTGTAGCTATTCGCTGGAAATAAAAGTGCTTTTGGGAAGAATACTTCTACTTGTTGCTAAGTTACCCTGCAACATTTGAAGGTAAAATTAGCTCGGGGAAGTTGACAGAAAAACATTATATTCTTGGAAATAATATGTGAGGTGAGAAAGTGCAAAAGTGTTGGGCCATTTGAGAAGATTATATTTCACACAACTGATGTGAGCTATAAGCATTTATTAATACGATAAATATTATGCGACACAGAATAATAAATGCATGAATCCAGTAAACTGTAATTGTTTGTGTCATCATGTTAGCTTCACTAATCATTTCTGAAAAAAAAAATCTAAAACATAAAGACAACCACCTTTTGGACATTATGTAAGCAGGTGAACTGAGTGAATGAGGAAACTGTGTGTATTCTATGGAAACAGCAGTACTGAACGTGCTGCTGACACGTTCTCTTCGTTAAGGGGACACTGTCTCTTTAAGAGCTGTTAGGGGGCAGGCCTCACGAGAGTGGAGTTCTCGCGGGATTTCGTGAGGCAGCGCAACGGTTTCGGCACGAGATGATCAGTTAGGACATGTGAGGCTAAATATCCCCGCTGAGGCTAAATATCCCCGCTGAGGCTAATGCAGTGGCAAAATAGCCGTTAATGTTACTTGATGGGCTTGTATCTAAGCCCAGGGAGAAAGTTCAGCCCTGGGTGGCTTGTAAAGTTACTGATTTCAGTAGAAATTGACAAGGTTTCTAACACGAATAGCTTTGTTTACTTTTTCACTGCTTTGAGGTTAGAGTTTAGCTTAGCCTAGCCGCTAGCGCTAGGGTCCTGTCGTGCTAGCGACAAGCTAATTTGGATTCGATTAGCCAAAATACTTGGGAGAGCTTAAGTTAAAAGACAGTAGCTACTCCTGCGGTAAGATTAGGTAGGAACTAAGGCAGTGTGGTACAGTTTATCCACACACTGACTGCTTCACAGGCTAAGTGCTAAAACTGCTCAATCTAAACTGCGAGTGTCCAGAAGAGCAGCTCCAGAGTGAGAGTGTGAAGACTTTAAGTGACTGAAATTGTCGTGAAGTGAATTTAGTTTACAAAATGTGTGTTGTGGAAATGGTTTGTTTATTGCTTGAAAATGTGTTTAGCGATGTGTTTGTTTGGAAAACATTTGGCTACACAGCCACAGCAGCAGTGCTGTAATGGTAAGGGACTAGGCCCCAGGATCGGAAGGCCATGGGTTCGAATTCCAGACAACAAGGTTGCCATGAGGTACCCTTGAGTAAGGTACCGTCCCAATCACTGCTCCCCGGGCGCTTTAAAAAGCTATGTAAAAACAGCAATGTCCAGCACCTGGGCAGCAGTGATGGGGACAGTACCTTGCTCAAGCGTACCTCAGGGCAACCTATGAGTCTGGGATTCAAACTCGTGACCTTCTGATCTATTCCAGTACAGGGAAGAGGTACTGTGTTGTAACCTATTAGAAATTCTCATTACTCTTCACCTGGTCTGTGCACTGACATTTTGGCTGGCAGGAGCTAAAAGGAGAAGGTTAAACTGAAGGTGAATATTTTTATTTATTTATTTATTAGTTAAATGCTAAGCATACAGTCATATTTCACAGGAAGGCAGGTGCAGTTACTGGAGTCTCGCTAAAGCACTCCATTACAGACACTCTCCCCCTAACTCTCCAATTATAGGCAGCCTAAAATAACAGTTATATTCGCATATTAGTCTTCCTACCCTCCTAATTGTTTCACCCTTTTTCTATTTTTTCCAACGTTTTCTCACTTTCTCGGACTGTTATGAAAAATGGAAAAACTAAGGTTTTCAAAAGCTCCTCAGAATCTTTACTTTTTTTGAAGAGACTTGGTAATAGACCTGCTTTAATCATTGGATTTTAAAGAGAATCTCCAGGTATACCAGGAAAGCTGGGGGACTTTGCAGTTAATGCCCAGGTGTAGAGTGTTGAGCTGACCTGAGGGCAGAAGCAACCGGTTATGCAGCCTAACTGTCCGGTGCAAACATCTGGATGGCTTTGCAGAACACATTGCTTCTCACATGGAGAAGCACAATCCAACTGGAAGGGCTCAGTGCAGTCTGATACACAATAAACAGACAAAGAGAGAAGGACAAATACATGGCAGAGGTTACACTAAATATACACAGTACATGCCACTGCATATGGACAGTGAGGACAGAAATGTACTTTCCAGAAGAGAGGTAACAAGGTTCTGCAAAGCATGCGTGACCTTTACATGTTTTGAGTGCCAATGTGCATACGGATACATTCATAACACACACACACACACACATTCACAAACACTGGGACTCACTCTGACAGTCCTGAAGTTTGCAGGGTCCGTTCTGGAGCTCAAGCTCTGTGCAGTGCTGACCCTTAGTGGCAAAAGACAGTGGTGCACGGTACCGATGCTGCCATGGAGATGCACAGGTACAAGCTGTCCACTCACTCCACTCAGACATGGGACAATCTGAGATGAATTGGTATGAAATGCAAACTGTCAAAATGGCCGATGTTCTGTAGTTCATTAAAAGCTTTTTAATGGTCTTGTGTGATTGATTGATTGATTTGGTTGGTTTTTGTCTAGTGGTATATGTCCAGTTTGGTTGATATGGCTCTGATTCCTAGGAATTTTAATAACAAATGTGTTTTATGTACATTAATGCACAAAAAGCAAAGACCAATTAAAGTTGCCAGTCAAAAAACAATGCATTTATGTCCTAGTGCATTTCTCTCCTTCTAGTTTGTTGTTTGAGTTCTCGTAGTGTAAGGATGGATGGAAGCAAGCGTGCAGCTTGATGTTCTCCAGTGTGGCCTGTGCAAAAAGTTGTATCTTTATCAAAATCTTTTGCACGTTTGCGGAACACAAAACCCAAATACTTGCTTTTAATGTGGGTGAAATCAATGGTATTAAAGTGATAAAGTGTCACTACGACCTAATTATTTCAGGTCTTAGCTGAACACCATGCATGAGGTCATGTAGGGACCTCACCTGGACAGGGTCTCCTGTAGCACAGCTGAGTCTCCTCTCTGTCTCTCTCTGCTGCAATATGGTCAGGGCAAGCATGGTCACCTTCCTCCTCACACACACACTGTCTGCGTCTGGACGCAACACCTGCACCACAACTCCGTGAGCACGGCGACCATATGGACCATGGACACAAGTCATCTAGGAGCATGGGACAGGACCAGAGACATCTTTTTTTTTTCAAAATGTGATGGAAACCTTGTATTAGCATTACTCAGTACTGAAAACAACTGATGCAATGCTGAATACACCACAGCAAAATCCAACAGTAATTTCAGTAATTTACCTAAACAGGGAGCAGCCTGGCAGTCCTGGGTTTCTCTCTCTGGTCCGGAGCAGTCGGTACCGTTGTTGCGGGGTGGAGGATTAACACAAGCCCGGCTTCGAACGTGCCTACCTCGTCCACACGTTACAGAGCAGTCGGACCACAGAGACCAGGGAGTCCACCCACCAGCCACTACCAGGGAAGAAAAGATTGTAATTGATGTTTTTAATAAAGTAAATCTACCTTGACCACTTTTGAAACACATACACACACACACACATTGTGCGTGTATTTTAAAAGAGATCATTAAAACCTGATGTACATAACTTGATATAATTAGTCATTATCAATACCATATTTCAAAAACGTATTGTTCACCCAAGTGAGATTAATTAAAATACTTTCTTTCTCAACTGCGAAAAAATGAATATTTGCAATTCACCGGACATTGCACATTAACACTGGTTATACCCACCTTGACATTCAATATCTTGGCAGTACTCTCCTTCTGGTATACATGTGCTGTACAGAAAAAAATAATAATAATTCAGAAGTACATTCGAGCTTTTGTGTTGTGTCAGCATTTGAATTAACTATCTGTCCATTATCTGAGCCGCTTATTCTAAACAGGGTAATAATAAATCATAAAATACACATTTTTTTCCTTCTTCATCAACTGTACATTTCTTCCTCCTTCAAACCGATCACTTGCATGCCACGTCCATAAACCTCCTCTTTGGTCTTCCTCTTCTCCTCTTTTGGCAGCTCCATCTTCAACATCCTCCTCCCAATATACTCCTCGTCTCTCCTCTGGACATGTCCAAACCAACGCAACCTTGCTTCTCTAACTTTGTCTCCAAATATACTCATTTCTAATCCTGTCCATCCTCGTCACACCCAACGAAAATCTCAGCATCTTTAACTCCGACACTTCCAGCTCCGCCTCCTGCCTTTTCGTCAATGCCACCGTCTCCAACCCATACAACATAGCTGGTCCCACTACTGTTCTATAAACCTTCCCTTTTACTCTAGCTGGTACACATCTGTCACAAATCACTCCAGCCACTCTTCTCCACCCATTCCAACCTGCCTGCATTCTCTTCTTCACCTCTCTTCCACACAGTGTAACACCATTACTCTGAACTGTTGATCCCAAGTATTTAAATTCCTCCACCTTCGTCAACTCTGCTCTCTGCATCCTAACCACTCCACTTTCCTCCCTTTCGTCCACAGTACATTTTTTTTTCTGAGATTTGATAATGTGCAAAAAGTGCAAAAAATTATTTTGCATCTCAAATACTATGTTAAACAAAATTTCAGTTATGCTCACTTTGTAATGAAACATGCAGAGATCATTAAGTAAAATATAAAAAAGTGAGAATATTCATATGCTCAGAACAGCTTACTGTCGTAATATTCTGATGTCATTAATCACAAATTCAATAAATCATGAAAATCATCATTCTCCATCTCACCCACCATTGTTTACATTCCCCATGTAACCATGTGTCACCAACAGACAGCTCCTTGTTGTTAAGGAGACACAGTGGGGGACAGGGCCCTAGGTCACATGGTTTGTGCTGAACTTCCTCAAACTGACAGTCAGCATCTGGTGACTCAGCAATCATTGATCTGAAAGGGCAGTATAGTTATCAGTCTTCTGTATGTGATAACTTGACATGTTGAAGTCTGGAAAATGATCATTTAAAATTCTAACTCTAAAACTTTAAACCATGAATCACACAAAGCTTAAGTAGGCTTCTAAAGTAAACCTTCATCTCACAAGGAAAGCCCAGCTGTAGCTCTTACCTAAAACGTGTTCTCTTTCCTGGGCCACAAGTAGCGCTGCAGGTTGCCCAGCTTGACCAGGAGCTCCAGGAGCAACTAGAGTCCGCTGCACAGGTGTGGTTAGTGCAGGAGAGGACACCATCTGCACAGCTGCAGTTATTGCAGTCAGTCTGGTGCTGGCTGCCTGCAGCCCAGCTCTGACCTAGAGCATCCACACAATCACACTGCCATAGCTTCACACACATCCCGTCTTGCTGCAGCTCACCTACAAACATTCATGCACAAAAATAAATAAATAAATAAAACACATTTATGCAAGCAGCCATAATCAGCTTGCTTTTGTACTCAGCTCTATGTAAAGTCAAGTAAACCTGAATGTAAACCTAAATAATTAAAACTAAATATTAGAAGTAAATAAGCAAAAATCTTTTCTGTTCCTCACCTCGAGGGCAGCGGCAGCCAGGTTGGCACTCTGTACTGGATTGGCACTGAATGCCTTGCTGTAAGTCTGAGCACCTCCGAGGGCACTCGTTGGCACAGGGCACAGACTCCTGACCCGCTGGGCACCCATGATGATCTAGAACATATACACAGATTTAGAAGAACAGTAGCTGCTGTTAATTGTTTAATTGGTGATTCTTTTAGGCCCAGGACAAACCAAGCTTTGAAGAACTAGAACACTGTCTGACCTGCCTTCCATCAGCTCTCTCTCTCTGCCATACACATTTCAAATCAAGCACACAGTAAAGACTGCAGTTAAAAGCCAACATGTTCATTTTAAATGTACACACATAAAGTGGATGTCAACTGATAGAAGTGTTAAAATGTACTACTATGGCATGTAAAATTAAGAATAAAAAATATATATACACTTTAAGCTATACCTGGTAGGTGAAAGTGAAACTAAAACATTTTTAGCTTGTCACTTGGTTAAATAGACTGCTTAATAGTGAATATTTGTGCATTAAACAGCTGAGATAATAGATAGATGGACATCTGAGAAGTAAAAAACAAGTGCACATCCCTAGCGACGAAATGTTTATACTTGCACGGTCACTGAAAAATCACTCTGCTCTCAATTTGGGCACTCTTGAGAGTTGCTGACCACCAACACAAATTAAACGCATTTGATCAACCAAAAAAAAAGAAAGAAAACTCAAACAGCAGTCTGGTTTGCACGAAGCCTAAAATACACTATAACTGATTTGAACACACTGCATCATGTAAAGAATGATATTTACCTGTGTATCTACATGCGTTCAGCGCACTAAACTCTAAAAGCTATCCAAATTAAGGATTTTCTTCATACCACATGGTTTAGTGTTGCATGGTTTGACCTGGTTTTTCTCTCCAACACATTTGCGCCCCCCATTTTTTGGAGGAGGGCTGGAGCAGGAGCGTGTCCGGATGGCGCGGCCACCTCCACATGCCTTATCACAACGTGACCACGGACTCCAGCGTGACCAGCTCCCATTCACTAAAATAACGAACAGCACAGGAGTATTTCATTTAAAACACAGCCATCTTGCAAAATTTCTATTTCTCTTCACCACCTAAATGAGGTGCAATTCTCCCTTTTAGGGGGTATAGGTTGATGTATGACTTAAACCAATGAATGTTTCAGAAACGGCTTGAAGTTTAGGTACCTGTTTCTGCACCTTTAGAAAGCCTATGGTTAGAAGATGGTAAGATGCTTTTTATTATTCTTGCAAAAATAAACATACATATTCACATACTAATCCTAACGCTACAGAAGAAGTCTCCTTTCTCACCGCGGCAGGCACGAATGTTGCAGAAGCGGTTCTCCACGTTGCCCCCGAGGATGTCCGGGCACCAGGTTCCGTTGACACCTGGGGCAAGGAAGCTCCTCAAGCGCTGCTGCTGGCCTACTCCACAGGACCGTGAACACACACTCCACTCACCCCACTCTGTCCATGAGCAGTTTCTGTGGGCACACGCTTCACCCACACAGACTCCACCATCTTTCAAAAAAAAAAAAGCACAGCCAGAGTTCACATGCAGAGGCGCTTATCCAGCATGTCAACTGCTACTTTGTAGACTGTTTGAGCTAAGATGATGTTTAAATCGTCAAACTGCCCTATTATGATCTCATGCTTTATTGGTGCTAATAATGCCACGGTCGCGGGTTCAGTCCCCGTCCAGGCCATTGCTTCTTGTGGGCAGCAATAACCTAGTGGTTAGGGACTGAGAGACCTAGGATCAGAAGGTCGTGGGTTTCAATCCTTGATTGCTTTGATGTTCCTTTGAGCACCGTCCCTGTCAATGCTATGTCACTGGACATAGCAGCCCCCTGCTACACCCCCTGTGTGTTTAGGTTAAATGCGGAGAGTGCATTTTGTGTTTCAGTGTGTACTGTGCTATGTTCCACAATGATAGTCACTTTCACTTTCTCTATTGGTTCAACTGGCTTCTCAAAAAGTGCAGACACCAGATCACTCAGCATACAAAAACGAATGAATTGGCCTTACGGTTCCAATATTTTTTTGCCAGTACTTCAGTACATCCCTGCTGAAAAATGTATCTTAAATTCTGCATGAGCATGGTTCCAAACATGGATATCTGGTGTTTGACTCTTATGGCTGTGGCTTTCAGTGACCGCCACATGGCTGCATGCATGAGCTAAAATTATGCATGTTAAACAAATAATGAGCAGAGATTATATAACTTCATTAGAATTTCTAAGAGATGTGACTGTGTAAATAATATCAGGGCCACAGATATAAGTATTACCGGGACATTGAGGGAGGTTGCAGACTCTCTGCTGCCTGTTCTGTCCTGAGCAGGGTGGATTGATACACTCTCTCTTACGTGACTTCACACCAGAAGCACCTGCTTCACTGCAGGTTTTAGAACATGGACTCCATGCTGACCACTGGGAGAATCCGATATCTTCATCTTCATAGAAAGCAAGCGAGATAAAAATATATAAGGAAGATTCTTAGATTCTTAGGGATACATAGAAGTTAAGTGAAAATTCTAAAGCTTTATGATGGATTCATTACCTGATAGAGGAGTTCCCTCCGTAGGAAATGTTTCCACTGCAATCAGAATGATTATATGTTCATTTTAAAATAATTTTAGAGTTTCTAACCATTTCTAAAAGTTATTTTACCACCCATATACAAAATATAAACATAACTTATTCAAAAACTCCAAAAAGTCACACCTCAACTTGACGTGACGGCTGAAATAGGTGCAATGCTATACTGCTATGAGTTTTTATATAAACTTATATAAAAGCAGACCTATACTAAATACTTTTAAAAAACTGGAAAAAAAACAGGAATTTGAGAATTAGGGTTGTTTGCTTCACCTGGACAGTCAGGGGTTTGGCAATAAGCTGTCTCCTGTAGGGGTCCTACACAGTCTCGACCTCCATGGGCAGGGCTGGGCTCGGTGCAGCTTCTGTTACGAACTTTCTGGCCAAGACCACCACAGGTGATTGAGCATGGCCCCCAGGGGCCCCATGAGGTCAGACCCCCATCACGAGGACAGGGCTCCAAAGTACAGTTCCACAGGCCATGCAGACATAAGCTGTGAAGGACATGAATGTCTCATGTCCTTTATGCACTCAAGCGCTGATTGTCTTTCAAGTACTGTGTGTCTCATTCAAAAAGGAGTCTTAAACTGGAACACTCATCATTAAGTTGTCATTACAACAAATCAGTAGAAAGTTACTCAAAACTGGCTACTCAAAATGATGGCTACTCATATGAAAAAATATAGTGATTCCAAACTTTAATTTGAAAGGCTTGAATTTGACAAGCCTCGAGTTTCAAAAAAGGCATGAAAAGTAGTCGGTAAACCAGCATCAGTGAAAACATTTTCTTGCTTTTAATAGTGGCACCTCAGCCTATCTGGCACCAGGCTGCTTCCACACACACAAAAATCTTCTAGAAGATGAAGCAAGGATAAAGCTTGTTAAACAACGAAGGTTTATAAAGGCATTCAATCTTACCAGGAGCTACACTCGTGCATCAGCTCCTCTCCAGACCTGAGTTCTGTTCCCATGGTAATGTTCTGCAAGTCGAGGTTTGTCTCCGGGGTCGTAGATACTGTCTGAAGTGAGGTCAAGAGCTCTCTGTCCACAAGGCATGGACACTCCTACTTACACAAAAACAAAACCATTGTTACACGTCTACAAAACCCTTCCTTTTTTATGGTTCATTATGGCTTATTTACTCATATGACATATAGCGTTAGGACTTTAGGTTAGGTTTTGGCCTTGGATTGAGGCCAAGATAAGAATAAGTGTGATGGTTAAGAGAATATGAAATATTTAGAGTTGATTATAAGTTAAAGAAAATGTTACAAAGCATGTTTAGCTCATTACCAGCTACTGTATGCTCCAATCCTAAACTGATTACACTTTTTTAATGCTTAACAGAATAAGATAAGCAATCTGACCAGTAGGCAGGCTCCGTTGTGCTGGTAGGTGTTGGGTGGACAGTGGCAGCCCTCCTCACATCCCTCTGTGTAACATCCTTCAATGCCACTGAGCTGAGCACAGCTAAAAGGACAGCCCTCGCCTCTCTCACACTCCCGGTACAGGCGGCCTGGTGGGCAGCCCACCTCTGACACACAGAATGAAAAATAATGCTACGAATGCTGCTATAACATGGTACACAATCTGGTATGTTGTTTTCCAGGTAATGAAGAAGTCTTATATACAGGCTGCATTTTTTTTTTTATTTATATTAAAAGGAAAGACCATTAAGCCATAATCCAAGTCAGTTAAAGACATTTCCTGAGTGTAATATATGATGTGGCCCTTCGAACTTCTCAGGGTGATCTCAAACTGATGATCTTATTATATATTAATATCTTAATAAGATTCTTGAAAGGCTGTAAGAGATGTTTGGAGGTCATGATTTCAGCCAAACAGTGTCTTACTAAGTGAAAGGGTGCCCAAACTTATGTACATAGGCAGTTGTACTTTGACACATTTCATCTTTAATATTTCCTCCTTGCAAGAGTAGCACTAAATGAACAGATTTTAAAATAAAATAAATAATTTGTGCTATACATGAGTATATATGCTATATAGCCAACACACACTCCAGCACACACACAATATATGGACAAACATATGGGCATATGAATATTATATACGTGTAATATACATAGGTCCAAATAATTTCTTTTCCATGGTATAAAATGTTTTCTCATACACTTACTTATACCATGTATATATATGAGCAGTAAGCTTCCATAACTATCACACAGATTAATACAAGAATCAAGACTTGAGTTATAAGATACAACATCCATTTTAACAGCTTACTTGTGTAGTTTATTTGGATTTCAGGACTGCAGTTTTTGTGTTGAAATTCAGGTTTAACACAAAACCGAACATGGGTTAAAAGAATGTTGGTTTATCCATAAATAATGGCTCATAATTAAAGAATGTAAAGCAACTGGCCTGTGAAGGGGAGAGGTATTCTACTCACCTAGACACACTTGTGTGTTACATGTTTTGCTCTGCCGTGTCACGCCTGTGCAGGGAGGAGTGCGGCAGCTGCGACTACGTCTTTGCTCTCCTCCCCCACAGGTCACAGAACACACTGACCATGCTGACCACTCATACCACGGGCCAGTATCTGAGAAGCATGCAGAAGAAACCGCTAGTACACGAATAGTAGAGTAATTTATTAATGGAAAATAACTTAAACAGAACAGTACAATCCAGTACCGTTATCACACACCTGTGCAGGGATTGCTGTTGCACTCCCACTCCTGGTCTCCAGCTCCATTGCACTCTCTGCCTCCTCCTTGTGGGACAGGGTTACTACACTGACGAAGCCGCCGCTTGACTCCACCCCCACATGGGGCTGAACACTCTGTCCAGGGTCCCCACTGGCTCCAGCCACCATCCACATGGCAACCAGGTAGTGAGTCACAGTTCAGAACTCCAGCCTCACAGGTGCTGATAAAAAAATATCAAACAAACCCAGCATATCAAGCTTTTTCAATGCAACATTAATTTGTAGATATATTAGGAATTGTTTTCTGGGAGAAAAAGAGATCAATTGTGAAATTTGTAAATACAAGACACTACAGTTGTTAAAAATGTATTCAGGAGAAGATCTGGCAGAGGTTACCAGTTGCTGCACTCTCTGATGATGCTCTCTCCTGAATTTGCATACTGCCATTCCATCCTTCCTGACAAAGTACTGCTGGTATTTGAAGTCACTGAATAATGACAAGAAGGAAAGAGAACAAAGCACTGCTCACTTCTGCAGGAATTTAAAGCTTTATAGTGGTGTAGTTTAAAGTGGAGGTGTTGCAGAACGACTTATCAAATATTTTTGATCAAATATGTGCATTTGAAGCTAGTAAACTAAAGGTTCACTGTTGATGTTTTTATTTAAAAATGTTAAAAATCGTTGAGAACTATTTCAGTGTGCTACCACTGAGGTACAAACTTTTAAACAAGCTTTTTGCACATGTTCAAAAATTAAGCCCCTGCAAGGTTGTGGTTTTCTCACCTGTGGTGCTGTTATGAAATTTACAACGGCACTCCTCTCTCTCTACACATACTCCATCCTGCAGAACCATGTCTCCTGGGCAACCACAGGTCGGACTGCACTCAGGTGTGTCCAGGCACTCGGTGTCACTGTGCAAATCTTCACAGGAACGAGGGCATGGCTTACCACAGGGCCACTCCTCCTGACCACCTTCACAGTCTACGATGAAATAACAAAACACTTACTATGCATCGGGTCCACACCTGTTAAGACTGAAGAATAATCCCAGAATTTTAAGCTTTTATCTGTTAGACTGATTCAAGGACATTTAACCTGAGCAGACAGTTTGGTTGTCATGGCAGCCACGGTTCTGGATGTGCTCTCCATGGCATGGAAGGCCCCCAAATCGGGCAGGAGGGCTGTTACACTCCCGCTTCCTCACAGACACACCGCTACACGCGTCACATTCTGACCATGCACTCCACAAGCCCCACGAACCATGTACTACAGACAATGAGAAAGAAACCTACAGTCAATTTAAGAAAATGCAAACTTTCACTGCTGGTCTCAAACATTTGGCCCTCACAATATCCAGGTTGGTGAGCAAATAGTCTTAGTGGTAGAGACATGTTTAACCTGGACAGAATGTAATGGAAGGACACTGCTGTCTTTGGATTTGTACTCCAAGGCCACCGTGCTCTTCCTGCTGCCCTGAACATGCTGCCCCTCCAGCTTTGGGTTCTGGACAAGCACAGCTTCTGTAGCGAGTGATCCACTCAGCACCACACGTCTTAGAGCATGGAGTCCAGCTAGACCACTCACACCAGCCCCCATCCACTGAGAGGCAGAACGAAAGAGAAAGATGGTGAAAGAAAGGGAAGCAGGGGCAGATCCAGGACAGAGAGACACATGTATTTTCATTTGACAAGCAAGTCCTTGCAGTACAGAAAAAGTTATTTTAAAGCAAGTTTGGTTTACAAAGTCTCTCTTGTCTGAAATCAGTTCTATAAGCCAAGAGAAGCGGTAGATGTTTATACCACACCAAAAAGTCATTCTATATTCATTACAGCATGTTCGCTACATAGTGAAGTGACAGCTGAGAGATTTCAAGATGAGAGCAACACTACAACATCTTTTCAAGATATATCTCACCCTATAAGCAGATCTATTTGAGCTCAATGAAAAGAATATGCAATAGTATTTTAAAGGCCTTTATGTGAAAATGTATGTAAGAGAAGGTTCAAACAACAATACATTTGTTGCCAAACCTGGACATGGGGTGTTGCTGCAGTTGAGTAGTCCTCCATCACAGGTACTAAAGACATAAAGCACAAAACACATCACAGAAAGGTATTTACAGAAAGGTATTTTGATATTTTACAGTAAGACTACTTTTATAAAGCATTCATAAATGGTTTCATTTGTGTGTTAATGGTTATTTATTAGCACATATGTATTACAACATTAAAAGCAATTATTTTTAATACAAATATAAATGGCCAGATGCTGTATTCATGTTCATCTATATTGTTACATTTCAGATTTTGCTGGTTATTGCATTAGTGTTCTCCATCAATTAGCACCATACCTCTCAGCCTCATTAGAGGTCCTTTTGTTATATGCATTTTAATCTGCTTTTATTTATGTCTTTCAGCTGCTTTAAGGAAATTAGGTCAGTTTTACTGTAAAATGAAAGGAAGAAGTAAAATTACTGTAAATAATGATAGCCACCTCCCATACACCCTTCCCTCTGTGTCCACATCTCTTACCAGTTGTTGCAGCCATCGGGAGAGAGGACCGTGTCTCCAGGTTGAACGCGCTGGCCGGTGCTCAGGTCCAGACACGGACACTGCTCTTTCTCCACACAAGCCGTGCTGTTATCACTTAGCACTTTCCCATCTGTGCAGTAACATCCAGCCTCGCAGCGCCACTCACAGTGCTGTGGGATCATCATCATCATCATAATCAGTATCATCATGACCATTATTGTTACCATTATCATCACCATCACAGAAATCTGCATATATTTTTTTTTTATTTATGAAATGATCTCACATGCTAACTGCTAATTTTGATGTCTGGATTTCTTTATTGATAGAAATTAATCAGTTTCAAGGCTTTAAACCCTTAAGAGGGTAACGTGGAAAGGAGATGTAGCTGAGGAAAGCACTCACAGCCAGATCATCGCAGGTGCGTGGACATGAGGGTCCACAGCTACTGAACACGGAGCCTGGCACAGTTGAACATGGACTCACTGAAAACATTAAAATGTGTAAAACATAAGACTGAGCGTGTTTTTATGAATTAACACAAACCAGAGACGTGCTGGACATGATGATCAATTGGAGTATTAAAATGCATCAGGATGCAGCCACACACATAATATGTTTGACATTTAATGACATTTAAAAAATGACATTTACAATCAATGCTTAATATTTGTAATTCTTAAATAATTCTGAATTATCCATCAAATCAGTTTTGAATCATGTGGTTTCATTATTGACTGAACTGTTTACTTCAAAGAGACAAATAAGAATCAGGCTAAATTACTGGGAAATCAGATATTAAACCCATGTAACTGATAAAAAAAGAGACTTAAACACAACCTGTACCTGGGCAGGGGTCTGTGTTACAGACAATAAGTTCATTTCTGAGCCCCTCACAGAAGTCTCCACCCCTCTCTGTGGCTGGTCTGTCACACTCGCGCCGGCGGCTCCTGACACCTCCACCACATGACTTAGTACAATCGGTCCAGGATGTCCACTCACTCCATCCTCCATCACCTTCCAATGGAAGCCAATTTTATGAGCAGACCTTTCTCTTTCATGAAACAGCCCTACTTTTGGCAGAAATGTGGGCAGGGTTACTCACGGCTACATGCGGGCAGGACACACACTTTGTCCTGTCGGTCTGGCCCCATGCAGGGTAGTCCATTACCAGACTGCTCAGGACTGGAGCAGAACCGATAACGCGCCTGCAATCCAGCACCACAAGACACCGAACACACACTCCATGGAGTCCAGTCCGACCAACCACCGTCCACTAAGAAGAGTTCACACTCTTTATGGCCACAGACACAAACTCATGTAAAACCAACTGTACGAGTGATAACACTGGATCTTACCATTACACTCAAAATGCGTGCAGTTCACCAGTATTCCTGATTCACAAGTGCTGTGAGGCAAAGTATGAGTAGAGGTTATTTCCAGGTAAACTTTTCAGCCTTAGAAAAATGCAGGCTTAGACCTAAGTGTATAAGTAATAATATAAAATAATATGTAAATAATAAGGGGTAAAATAAGCCAGTGATCAGAAGTAGATGTACGGTTGCATACAAAATATGAAAAGTTTCATATTTCAATTATTTAGGAATATTCAGGAATAAAACAGTTGTACTGCAATTTATCATTTTGAAGCATTATAATGTATACATGCCAACAAACAGAAGATGTCAGGCACATGGGTTGATGTTTAAAGTACAAAATATGCACAAAATGAGACTGAAATAACTATTCCATCCTGAGGTGCAGTCAGAAATGATGTCAGCTCAAATAAAAAGTTACATTATTTAAGTATTCTTGTGTTTCTGTCAAAATAAAATGAATTGGCCTTAGACTGATGTATGTGTCTCTTAACTGGAAATCAGGGCCAGTCCTGATGAGTGTTTACATCATCAGAATTTTTAATGAAGGTCAGTTGTTTATTGGTCAATTTGTTTTGCTAAAAGAGCATAACTCGTTCATTACCAGTTGCTGCAGCCTTTATGGACAACAGTTCCAGGTTCATACTGTTCGCCATCGACATCACAGCGGCACAGAGGCAGAGGCACACAGTTTCCATCCTAGATACACACAGCATGAACACACATCACCATGAGGACAAACTAAGACCAATAAAACCGATCAGTTTTCAGATGATTTGACAAAATTGTATGGTGTGTTAGAATCAGACCCTTACAACACTTTCATAAAGCACACTCTTATTTTTGGCATAAAAATAAAATCCAAAAAGCTTTTGTATTATTTTTACTGTTTATAGTCCACTATTACTCGCATTTGCATTTTTGGTGTTTATCACATTTTAAGAAATTATTCCTGCATCAAATTGAAATAATTAAACATTTAGATATCAAGATGAACTAAATGATTTCTTAAAGAGTAATAATAATATTGCTGAGTTCTGAGGCCAGAGTAAAAATAAAGAAACACAGACACCTGAGCCTATGCAGAAAGACATGCAGACAGACACATACTTGTAGGGCAGAGCCCTGAGGGCACTGACATCCTGGGGAACACGTGGAGTTTATTTCAGTTTCCAACCCCAGATCTGAGCAGAGCAGCACCTTTCTCACGCACGGTGTCCACTCTTGACCTACAGCACATTCACTCCCATCCCCTACACACAGGGTCAGGAAGGTCAAGAAGAGGAACACAATAAGTAGTCATGAAATGGCACATATTCAACATTTTGAGGGACATGAAATTCATAGTGTTCAGAAGTTCCTGCATAATACTTCAGCTGTTCAGATTTGCACTCAGCATTAGAAATGGACAGCCCAGCAAAGAAAAAGAGATGATGGTTAAGTGTTATTTCCTTTAATCCCACATAAAGCACATAGCAGTGTTTCGGTGATGCAGAAACGCACAGAAACACATTCAGTGTGAAATCAAACTGCGGTTTAGCTGTTGCTAAAATATTCCAAATGCACAGTGTAGAGCAGTATGCCTTCTACACAAGGTCGGTCCTGTAAGTATATTTAGGTGCAGACCAAAATATCAGGTATGGCCCATTGCAGTGCATCTACTACAGTAGATGGATCATTATTGTTGATGGTGCAATTCTTAATAAAACTCATGCAAGAGAGGAGTCTGTGAAATTCTGTGAAATAACTTGCACACACACACACACACACACACACGCACACGCACACGCACACACACACACACACACACACAAACACACGGTGAACAATGAGTAGTGAATGTGCCCTCTGCATTAAACTCATCCCTAACACACCAGTAGTGAACACACACACACACACACACACACACACACACACACACACACACACACACACACACACAGGAGGACCTTCAAACAGGAGCACCTTGGAAAAGCATCCAACCATAAACAATGATGTTTATTTACCACAGGGTTGCAGGTTGCAGGCACTGAACTGCTGTGAAGTGCCGTGGGTTCTGATGGGACCTCGAGTTCTGTTCCTGTATCCACCACCACATTTCACTGAACATTCAGACCATGCACTCCAGTCTCCCTTTGCACCTGCAATTGTATACATGTCCATGTCCTCATTCACAAAACACCATGAAATACAAAACATGATGAATGCTTATTTTAAACTTTAAAAAATTATGGGGTTAAAGGTATTAATTATGAGCCATCAGATATCAAAATGTTTAAGAAAGCTCAATTATTTTAACCATATGTACTCAATGAAAATGGTTTATTATTATTATTGTTGTTGTTGTTGTTATTTTTGTTACTATTATTATTATTATTATTATTATTATGTGGTTCTCATATGTTTGAAGTGAAAATAAATATACATGCTCTGCAAAAAACACACTTTAAAAAGGCATTGTCAGATACATTTATTGTTTACTTGCTGAATTTAACAAACCCATATAAAAAAGCATAAAAAAGCATAAAATGTGGCCTGGGAAAATTTATGGCACACCACTTTAACTTAACTATAAATGTATATATATACATTTTTTAAATAAAAATAAACAGTAATTCTGCATATCATCAGTAAAAAAGCCCTTTTGTCCAAATAAAGTTTTTTTTTTTTCCATAAGGCTGTACAAGATACCAAAAACATGCTATTCAGAAAATAAACATAGATTTGAATGTTTTTCTGCCCTGTGATTGACTGCCAACCTGTTTAGGTTCTATCATGTGACTCAAAAAATGGACAGATGGACAAACTCCTACCACTACAAGGGAAGATGCTGCAAGTGTCCAGCTCAAAACGGTCTCCCTCACAAGGACGTCCCCCAAATATGGGTGGCGGATTGGTCCCTGAGCGGTACCGCCTCCTGATGCCCACATCACATGTCCTGCTGCAGGCACTCCAGGAAGTCCACTCACTCCAACCACAGTCAACTGAGATAACAGATAGATAAAAAGATTTGTCTAAAGATTAAAAATGTAAAATATGGCCAAGTATGTAATTTTGTATCAACAAATCACACAGTATAAGTGAATCATCTTAAAAGGGAAAGGCAGCTTACCAGGGCAGGGTGCTGTGCCACATTGCATCTCACCATTAATGCATGTGCTGAAGGGTGTAAGCACAAAGATACGGTAATACTTCAGTGCAAAACAGACAAAAGCAATACTAGAATTACTATTTTGATAAAGCTAGCTATAAATAAGGTTTAATACCACGACAGTAAATCACGAATGTGTGGTGAGGCTATATACCAGTTGTTGCATGCACCATGTGGCACACTGGCCCCCTGTGTATAGAGCACCCCATGGTGGTAGCAGGGGCAGTCACTGAGTGGCACACAGGTGTTGTTGAACAAGTAGAGGCCTGGAGAGCAGTAGCAGCCATCATAACACTCTGTAGCACACTCCACTGAGGCCGTGACATCGAGACACACACGTGGGCATGCGCCACCTTGAGCCAGGCACTGCTCTTTAGTCAAGTAGCTCATACCAATGGGACACACACCTGCAAACCAAAGGTGAACACACACACACACATACATACACACACACACACACACACACACACACACACACACACACACAAATATATTCAAAAATAAGGAAGATGAGTACCTTGGGGAATCACATTTGCACATCCTCAGACATGTAAACATTGTTGGTTATAAGCTTGGAATCACTTGTTATATTAATAGTCGCATGTCCTTTATTCAATAAAGTGTAGATGTATTACATATTAGATCATTAGATATCAGAACATATTATAACATTGTTTTGTTTAAATTGTTGTTATTAAAACATGAATAAAAGTTTTGCACATTTTAAAATTATTTAAAAATTAATGTCAAATGGTCCAAAAACACATTTAAGTTTTATCATTAACTTTATCATTATCATTAACTTACACAGAAAATGTAGAATGTCTTTATTTTCTTGTGACATCACTTTTTTGGGACATTTCTAGTTTTTGGACTAAAATGGATATTATGTTTCATTATCAATGTTATAAAGCTTCCCTGCGATGGGCCGGCGACCTGTTCAGGCTGTCCCACCTGTCCTTCGCTCCGTGTGAGCTGGGATGGACTCCAGCACTCCCCCGTGACCCCGTTTGGGACAAGCGGCAGACAATGACTGACTGACTGCTATAAAGCTTATAATAATAATTTATATTATTATTATATTATTATATAATATTATTAGAGAATCCTCTACAGCTATGCTTATTATTCAGAACACATCTAACATATCTTTTTTACTGCTTTAAATGAGTTTAAATTGGATGTTATTTGCTTGGCTAGAATTAGAATCAATTAAATGTTTCTGCTTCAAAATTGGGCTAATATTGTTTAAAAGAGCAATTCCAAACTATACTGTATCACCTGTGCAGGGCTGAGAATTGCAGTCTCGAGTCTGTATGTGAGGACCCAGGCAGCTGCTGCCTCCATACAGAGGAGGGGGGTAACTACAGAAACGCTCTCGAGTTTGAGCACCAGAGTCACACTCAGATGAGCAGTCAGACCATGCTGACCATGCAGACCACCCACCATTTACTGCAGACAAACAGACAGACAGACAGACAGACAAAGTGGAAAGTAAGAATTTAATAGTGAGTTTCACTGCACAGCACATTTTTGGTGGCAAAGGAGTACTAGTGTATATGTGTGTACACCTAAACTTAAGACATGTTCAATGACTCTTGACTCTGAAGCCTTAAATCTTTAGTCAAATCTTTTAGAAGGAAAAAAGTACAAGCAAATCTAACTGTATTATGACCACCAAAAAAATAACTGCCTGGAAATAAATCAAATCATTGCTTCATTATGTATATAATTTTGCTCTGCAATTTACCAACAGTCGTGCAATGCTGGGGTTTAAAGGCATATTTTGTCACGGTAGAGGGCGCTCTGCTCTGACTGAGCATGCCTGGGCTCATGAGGGCACAGGTGTGCTTCACTGAGGTCTGGCTATTTAAGCTCCAATGAATCACAGCAGACCGTCGGTCTATTCAGAGGCTTAGACTGTGTGGTGACATTGGCTGTTTGAGTTCTTTGTGTTTGTTTTGTTGGTAATAGTTAATAAAGTCAAGTCACTGATCCCTGGCTATGCGTTGATGTCCTACCCACAACACCCCAGCGTTAGATTTTCTACAAGACAACACTACGTTTTTGCAGCCATGTAAAACCTAAAAAGGTGCAGCTTATATCCAGATTGAACTATTGAAAAGGGAAAGACCCTAGTCCACATTAATAACCCTTTCGGACTTTTGTGAACGACATTTTTGTAACGCGCCGGTGCCAGCGAGGTCGCTGGGCACCTGTGTGCGAGCCCCGCCCCCCGCCACGTGACAGAATGACTCCGTGAATTGGAGCAGGACGCGGGTCCTTGCGGTTTTGCTACGGAGTCATTCTGGATTATGACAACGCCGGTTCCCCCGGAAGGGGACTTCGCGGACCGTGAGTTCCTTTGGTTCGGAGGGGCACGGGAGCTGGCTCCCACGTAGGCGCTGCGGGATGCGGGCCTGCGATTCCGGCTCCCGTGTCTGCTCTGGGAGGTGCTCACGGGGTTCCGGCTTCACCGCGGAGGCGGCGGAGTTTCTCGAGTTTTTGGTTCTCCCGGGTTTTTTGGGTTTTTGGGGTTTTGTGTTTTTCTCTCTCTCTCTCTCGAGTTTTTGGTTCTCCCGGGGTTTTTTTTGTTTGTTTCTCTCTCGAGTCCCTTGGGTTTCTTTGGGGTGCCGGGGGGATCCTGCCTTGGGGATGAGGCAGGATCGGGCGCCCCGGAGTAGGCGCCTTTGGGGAGGGGCATCTGTAACGCGCCGGTGCCAGCGAGGTCGCTGGGCACCTGTGTGCGAGCCCCGCCCCCCGCCACGTGACAATTTTGAAGTTATGTGAATGTCTGTGTTACCTGGGCAGTGCAATGTGTTGCAAGGCTCCTGTTCCTCCCCTTCCCCAGTGCAAGGGACGCTAGAGTTATTGTGGATGCAGCTTCTAAAGCGCCGTCTCATTCCTACTGCATCCACATGATGGAAACATGTCTTACTGCATTCTGACCAAGTCGTCCACTCACTCCATGGAGCTCCTTCTGGACCTAAAGTAAAATACCAAGAGGAAATACGTTGGCTCATTGGAAAATGTCTATAAACCATTCAAAATATAAAAAGAAAGAAAAGAAATGTATGATTGAAAGCAAGGGCCCAGTGCTGTTGCTTATGGGAAGTTTGGATCTTACCTGGGGTGCAGGGTGAGTAACACTGGCGCACTTCTGTAGAATCTCCAACACATGGCTGCACAGCTCCAGAACCGGTCAAGGCAGACCTGCAGGAGCAGTTAGAGAATATGATTCAAAAGTAAATGCACTATTAATAAATAAAAAAATTATTAAACCTCTGTTTAGATCAAACTAACCTAAAGCGCTGTTGTATGCCAATTCCACAGCTGCTGTCACAAGTGGTCCATGAAGACCAGGCTGACCAATCACATTTGGAAATACAGCTGGAGTTGCAGGAAACTCTGCCATCTCGGCAAATGCTGCAGGATTCAATACAGACAGTTTTGGCGGGTATAAAAACCAAAGCACAGAAAATACAGAGCATTAAATGCATTTGGGGAGTTAAGTCGATATTCTTAAATAGCTAAACCTAACAACCGAGCAATCAGAGTTAACAATCATGTGAGTCTCTCTCCTACCTGGACTCCAGAACAGCTACACCATCCTGGATCACCAGCATGTGCAACTACCCACTAACCAAAGCCAACCTGAGGTAAGGTCTTACACAAACTCAAACAGAGGTTGCTGCATTTAGCTTCTAATTCAATAAATCTATTTATTCAGCTTCTCATATATTGCTAGACACTCTGTATCACTCATTTTCTGAGTCGCTTGTCTTGATTGTTGGAGCCCATCCCAGTTCTCACAATGCAGACACACAGACATAGACACTCACGCCTAGGGGACACTTTATCATCTCCAATCCACCTGATTGCACGTCTTTGAGGAAACCAGAGAGAGAACATGCAAATGTCACAGTAACCCCTCTGAGAATTGAACATAGGACCTTCTCGCTGTTAGGCAACAGCACTGCCTACTGCACCACCCCATAGCTTTAGACTTTTAAGGCTTTTGTTCTCTCCTGTTGCCTTTAGCTTTCTCACTAAATGGTCGAACCAGGATTCTGTAAAGCTGCTTTGGGACAATTGTAAGAGTTGTAAAAACAAAGATAATAAAACTGTTTTAAAAAATTTGTTGAAAGTTAATAAAATTTGACTTGGTGAGTGAAGAAGTAGAATGAGAGGTACATTATGTGTAACTTCACTAACCAGACAGTACAGTTGTCTTTGATGACCTCTTCATCTGGCTGCAGCGCTGACCCCTCCCACAAGCACACACACTTGCTGGCATTGACACATTGACCTTCTTGGAGAAAGAGACCTACAGGACAGCGGCACCCTGGAAAAACAATATGTACCTTTAATAATGGTAGAAAAAAAACACACAAACCAAGTAAACTCTCTGAAATGAAAATATCATTTTGTATGGTAGTATGAGGTTTTAGGTGGAGCTGGGGCTTGTCCTGGTTCAGAATGGTTATTGGGCCTGTTAATATTCAGTGGTACCTGTAAGGCAGTTGGTGGAGCAATTTCTTTCAGAGTGAAGGTCTGAGCAGGTCAGAGGACATGGCTCCACTCTCCCCTCTGCACAGTCCTCCTCAGTCACCAATGCCGAACCATTAGCGCAGCCTGTTTGAACACATTTAATTGAAAGTTGTGAGGAAATTGAATTTTGACTGAAAGACTTACACTTTAAAATGCTGCACATAAGTATGTCTAGAGCTTCAGCTGGTAAAAGACTTACCGCAAGAATGATAAGAATTCAGCAAGATTTGCTATTTGATTCATTCCCCTAATTAACTTTATCAAAATGTTTTGAATCTGAATGAGATTAGTCACTTCATGATTCCTAACCTACCTAACTATTTAAAGCTTGGCATCTCTCATTCACTGATCTAAGTTTAACCAGTTATAGTACACACGGGGCATTAGGTTACAGTCAGCAGTTCATGCATACAGACCTGTCTGAGAGTGCGTTTCGGGTCCGCATGGCTGGCTGTTGCAGGTCTGAGTCTGCATGATCATCCCCTCACACTCTTTTCCACCGTTTTTGGGTCGAGGGTTAGAACACAGTCGGCTCCTCACCCTCAAACCACCACTGCACGCTGCATCACACTCAGACCAATCACTCCATTCTGCCCACTGTCCATCCACTGAGGCACAGAGAGAGATGAATGGAGGGAAAAGAAACAGAGATCAAGAGTAACAGACAGTTCATGTGAAAAGGGATAAGGGAATGTAATGGAGAAAGAAAGGAAACCATTGCCACAGGGAAAGAGGTTTGGAAGCAATCAGACAAAAATTACATGCACAATGCAAAAGGATGAGAAAACTGAGCCGCTGAAGTTGAAAAAACTCCTAATATGGATAAAAAATATTCACATGTCAGGGGAAAGCAAGGATGTAACATTTAGAAAATTATTTGATACTCCTTTCAACTATAATATTACACTTTACAAGAAGAAAACCTGCCTCCAGATTTTCAATGCAGATTCAAACTCATATCTGCATTATGCACTTTTCACCGAAAAGAGCACTTGTCTGTATGCCCTTACCAGGACAGGCCCGGAGGAAGCAAGCCCGGCTGTCAAACTGAGCACCACTGCAGGAGCCTCCAGCCCGGGCGTCTCTCAGAATCTCTCGCTTGCGGAACAGAGAACCCAGACCACATGTTGCACTGCACTGACTCCATGCTGTCCACACAGACATCACACAGTCCACTGGTGGAGACAATAGAAACACAGCCACTCAAATGGAAGGCATTTGACACATTATGTAGACATTTGCTGCAAATTAACCTTAGGAAAGTATACAAAAAGGAGAGATGTACTGATCATCTGGGAAATTTGTGATTACTAAAAAGGAGAAGTAAATTTGAATTGTGGCCTTCAAAATTTTGATCTGAGATTTTTAAAAGTGAACATACCACAGTCTCTCTCATCAGAGCCATCAGCACAGTCTTTGTGGAGGTCACACTTCCTGTCTAGATGCACACACTCTCCACTGCTACAGGTGAACTGCTTAGCGGAGCAGGGACTGGGCACCAGGGGACCCTGTGTAGGTGTTACAGGAGGTAGTGTGGAGAAACCTAAAAGATGAGGTTAAGGGATGCACTAAATCAGTTGAGGAAAAGGATTTTTTACTAAGACCAATAGGCAGGCTTGTAAATGTAACTAAGGTACCACAACGATCCTCATCTGAGCCATCAGGGCAGTCCATTTGTCCATCACATACAAGCTCTGCGTCCACACAGCCAATGCTCCTGCAAGTGAACTGGCCTTCCACACACAGCACTCGGGGTAAACCACCATCATGAGGCACTGTTGTGCTCCGAAGTCCTGCATACAGAATTTTATCACAGGTTACAAGATAATTCATTATTATTTTAAACGGCTTATGGTCTACATTATTATGCATGCAACCTTTGTGTACGTTGTGTATGTTTATGTAATTTTCCACACTTTCAGTGTTACAGCCTATTTGTTCTATTGTGGAGCAAATTTAGGTAAACTATCTTCACTTTGATAAGCTGTCCTGTTTTGTACCTGATGGAAGAGGCAGTCAGCGATGAAATGTCTAAATGTTTTGGAAGTGTATGCAACAATACATTTTCATCTCAACAGTTAAGCAAAAAACAATGCTTAATCATTTTCTCCACCTTCGACTACTGCCATGTAACTTTATTACTCATGGTACTCAAACAAAACCAACATTACTTGGAGGCCTAGCCTCTGTTCATGAGCCACGCTCTGTTCTGACTCATTGGGGCTTAAATAGCCAGCCCCAATGAAGCATGAGCTCCAGTGTGCTCAGTCAGAACAGAGCGCCCTCTACCGCACCATAACCGTGACAGAGTACTTATGTGTTCATGTTTGTGAAACCACATCCAAGGGTAAATTATGCTTCTATGCATTATATAAAAATGCTTTAATGTAAAAAAAAAAATGGTATGACCAAAACATATAGTATAACCAAAATATCAGTAGCAGAGATTGTCTTTTTGTCAATTCATAGTGATTCTTAGCCATGGGTCATCAGTTTGGAAAGACATAAAACTGTGTTTACCTGGTTTTCCTGTTGGCCCATGAGGGCCCATGCTTGGAAAACCTGTCATAACAGTAGAAAGAGTGGCCACACCAGGTTGTCCATCTCGTGGGCTCAAGGTATGCAGTCCTGGAGGACCAGTTGTGTAGTCCTTATAGCCAGGAGCTCCTGTTGATGCAGTGTGATTCTGTAGCCCTGGTAATCCAGGAGTAGGAACTGAACCTATTAATGATGATTAGGCACAGTGATTAAAATTAATGTGAGGGAGAAACCAAAAAGCACACTTCTATTTCATAAAAACCATACAACAGCTTCTCAGTTGTATGCATGAAAGGCCATGCAGTAAATCATCAAGTTTAATGCTTCAACAACTTACCACAGTTAAGCTCATCTGAGTGGTCTGAACAGTCCTGTTTACCATTACACAGGGCAGCGACAGCCACACACTCTCCACTCAGACAAGCAAACTGACCCGGTCCACAGTTCCTCATGGTCACCGCTCCAACACCAGGAGGTGCTGCAGACACTGTAGCACTACTGGGGGTGACCAGCTCTTCTAACAGGAGAGAATAAACATGCTTTAGGTCAATATAGTCATTTTTCAATTGCAATAACACAAAACCTCAAGTGACCTGTTGCCTTAACAATAGCTTTTCAAAACAAAGCCAAGAAGAGATTGTGTCAGCACAGAAACTGTTTATTGGGAGCTTGGTTTGGATTTCTCCAGCTGAGCAGCTGCACACAAACTTGACTCCCATGGACAGGGCTGATTGTAGGTCACGGTGGTGTAAAGTAAACATCAGCTGGATTATGTAGCAGTAACAACATATTCCCTGGAGCAATGAATTATTCACCATCTACCAGACCATCCCAAAATCTGCATGCTCAAATGCAAAGGACTGACAGTAAAGCTGATGGAGGAGGAAAAATGGTGAGGGACAGTTTTTCATGGTCTGGGCTTAGTTTTCTCATTCGTATGACTGTGCTCCTTTGCACCAAGCAAGGTCCTTAAAGGAATGATTTACCAAGAGTGCCGTGGAATGTAACGGTCCGGCACTAGTAGAGGGCACCCTGCTCTGCTTGTGCACACCTGAGGACCGTGGTGAGAGTGGAGCATTTGATTGGACTTTGTTTGGACTTTTTGTTGGACGTTTGCACTGCCCCTCTCCTTTCGCGGGATCCTGCTTTGGACGAAGCAGGATCTGGTGCCCCGGAGTAGGCGCCTTTGGGGAGGGGTACTGTAACGGTCAGGCACCAGTAGAGGGCGCCCTGCTCTGATTGTGCACACCTGAGCATTGGGTGCCAGGTGTGTCTCATCGGGGGCTGGCGTTATAAGCCCCGGTGAATCAGAGCAGGGCGCTGGTCATACTGTGTGCGCACTGTGATTACTCGGGTTATGGTTTACATTTGTTATGTTTAGTTTGAGTTCTGTGCACTTTATCCGTCATTAAAGTTCAGTACGAAGCTCTCGGCTCTGCGTTGGCGTCCAGCCCTCAACACCACACCGTGACATGGAAGAGCTTTTTAGTGGCAAAAACACTGAATCCTTATTGGCTTGAACTTAGTTCTTGATTGGAACATCTTCTGAGAGCCAGGTTTACCCAACATCAAGAGCCATCATTAATGCACACCCTTTCATCCATGTTTGAAGATCAAGTGGAAAGCCTTTTCAGAGGAGTGAATTTAGAGGGAAGAAACTCTCCAATAATATCTATTAATGGGTGTATGCATGCATTTGTTCATGTTTATATATGTTTGAAATGGCCATTTTCTTCCACTAAAAAACAAATATGCTACTTAAACCTTAGTACCTAAAGAAACACAGAGCCTCAAAGTATACAGATTGACATTGTATTTAGCTGAAGCAATCACCAAAAAGAGTCTAAAATTTGAGGCCTCGACTTCAGTAGACGTGATAACAATGCTCTAAAAGTATAAAGCTTTGCGTTTTTTCATTAGGGATTAAATCAAGCCTACCCCCTCTGCAGCCAAGAATCTCTACTCGGAGGTAGAAGGTGTGGCGGTACTGGACTGGTATGATGCGCAAGTAGCGAGCCCTCACCAGCCTGCCAAGCCAGCGTGTAACTGGAGTCCGGCCCACCAACCGCACCTCAAAGATCTGCCAAAAGTAAAAAAAAATCACTTTTGTTTTAATCAAACTGAATATGTATGTAAGGCTGAAAATTGATGATAAATGTGTTAAACAAGGGATCAAACACATAATCTAGGTTATCCACCCATTTCTTGAAAAGCCACATACAGATTAGGACTAGATTGTTAATACTAATGCAAAAAAATTTGTATTTAAATTTAAATATGAAATTAAAGTAAAGTGGTTTATTCTTCTAACCTTTGAGGCTGAGCCTCTGACCCCAGTTTCAGTAAAGTCAGTGAAGTGGTTCTCAGCGAGGGCGAAGGCCAAGCGGTACTTTGTGAGGTATCCCCACATGCGTTCACTGCCCTGGGTGATTATTCCTGAAATCCAAGTGGGCTCCAGGAAATCCACCTGAAAGTAGGGATGGGGGTCTCCTGGCAATGGGCTCCATCCAGGTTCCATCACTAAACTATTATATGAATGTGTGTTATTTATTATCAGTGATGAAGCATACACATTAAGACTTAACATTTAGGCTTGACTCAATGCCTGTTTCAAAACAGTGGCAAGTTCCCAGGTTTAGGTGTGTTAGATCAGAGATATCGTCAAATGGTGCGTCACTCTGCACTCCATAAGTAATAAATAATTATTAAAACCACTGGTAAGTGATTCCATACTTTAAAACTAGTGTGTGAATGCATTAATACCCTCAGGCAAGAGAGCACTGAGAAAATTTGCAATTTCTAATCAGATTTGTTCCTGAACACCATAGAACCTCTTGTGCAGCAATTCTGACACTCACACATTAGGTACGATATTGAGACGGCCCGCATCAGCTGGGTTATTCTCCCTGGATGATGAAGAAGTCAGCTGACCATAGTGAACACGGCCATCCTCAAGTCCCAGAGGAGAAGAACAGATGCCTGGAACAGAAAGTTTATGTGAGAATTTACATCTGCAGTGTTTCTGAGAGAGGATAAACATAACCACAACACCAGATCTGGGGATGCTAAATTGCTAGATGTGTGTGTGAGAGTGTCTGACCCTGTAGCTCCAATGTTCTGCCTTCTATGCAAACATTAGTCAAAATAAAAAAAATAATAAGTTACCTCCATATTCAGGGCCTCTGTCCTTTAAAAGGAAAACAGGAAGAAACAGTTATTTCAACCAGCATATATAAAAATGTGTCCTCTCATAGTGAATATGTCCTTTCGTATTGTATACATTTAGGTCTTACATGTACAGACGTAGTAGCAGGCTTGCTGGCTGATGTTACAGCTGCCATACTGGGAGTCCTGAGTGGAGCTGGGGTGGGAGTGACATGAGTGACATTTTTGGAGGTGACACAACCTTTCTCATCAGCACCATCTGGACAATGGAGGACCCCATCACACCGTGCTGCTGAGTCAATGCAGTTGCCTGAATGAGGGCAGGAGAACTGACCGTCAGGGCAGCCATCGGGGCTCTGTGTAGGAGATGAGCGTGTGCCTAAAGAAAACATCATAACACATTTCAGGCAGGAAGAGTTACCCAAAAACAAAACATGAAATATTTATTCTGAACATCTGCATTGAGTGAGAATTGGATATCAATTCAGACCTTCTGAGAAAGTTAGTGTCCTTCAATATTTTGGTGCATATTCTCAAATGTTATGTGACTTAATTAATGAGGTTGAGAGGCTGTCATTTAATGGAAAGTGTCTTTGGATGATGTGAGGAAACCCAAGCTCGTGGAGGAAACACATGTAGACACGAGGAGAACATGCAAATTCCATACAGAATGGACCCATACTGTCCTACCTGGGACTCGAACCTTTTTCCCTTTTATTCTCTATATACTCACCGCAGTTGTATTCATCTTCATCTGACCCATCTCCACAATCATTCACCCCATCACAGAGGACACCTTGCGGTCCCGTGGGCACACAGCGGCCATTTTCACACTGGAATTCTCCTTCTCTGCAAGGCCTTGGTGAAGGAGGCATAGACACCATGGGAGGATGAGTAGAAAACCACTCATACTCTGAGAGGGAGAATTAATAATAAGAAATAGTGAAGAGAATGAACAAAAGGTAAACAGGGCAAACAAGTATAAATGAATTACTGCACAAATCAGAAAAGGCTGAATGGAACTTTACACACCACCTCCACAGCCCAAAAGCTCCACTCGAAGGTAAATGCCATTCTGAAAATCATGAGGCATCACTCGCACAAACCGAGCTAATACCATTCTGTCCAGCTTGATCTGGGCCACACCTCGGTCATCATGGTTACCCAGAAATACCTACAAACAAGACCAAGCATTATTCCTGTTGATTTGGTAATGACTACACAAAGCCATGGTTTTTTGCCTTTATGTACTGTGTCTTATTCATGTGGATATGCTTACCTTGGCTTTAGGACGAGCATCTGTAATAACTTCCTTATAGGTATACCACTGGCTGCCATCACCACTAAACTGCAGGTAGAAACTGGATACAAAAGTATCAAATTTTCCTCCTCCCTGGGTAAGCAAGCCTGAAACAAACAGAAAACAAAACAGAATATTAAATTATGGTTATTGTGGAGCTAAAATATTAGTATTTTGCTGCATTTGCAGAAAAGAGCGTTAAAATAACCCCAAGAAGCTGATATTGCAGTGCACTATTACAGGATACATTCCAACCAAATATTGCTCTTAGTTGGGTTTTAAGAAGATGTGAGTGATGAATGCTTGGATAGGTGCATGGGTTCATATGTGGGAGAAAAGGAGGATTGGTAGGTGTGTGGGAGAAAAGGAGGATGGGTGGATAAGTGAGTTGATGGGTACATGGATGGATTGATAAGTGCATAGGTGAGTGAATGGGTGTTAAGGTGAATGATTGGGTTAGGGAATAGGTAGATGGATACATGAACAGATAGATGAGTGGATGGGCAGTTGTTTATGTAGGTGGATAGATGAATGTGAAGATGGGACTTGTAAATCTCTAGTAAGTAAAAGTAAAAGTAAGTTGGAAAACCCCAAAGGATATTGCTTGATATCAATTAAGTGTACAATTGCAAATTATATTTTCTACATTAAAACATATACTTAACTATTTTTTTTACATATTGATAGTTTTTATTGATAAAAAAGTAATCAATCTGTGATAATCTTACCAATCTCTGATAATCTATTCTACTGCTGAATTTTAAATATTAACATTTTAGGAGGCACCTGTGATGTTGTATGACCTGAGTAGGTCTATCTGTAGATAAGGGGCCTGTTGGTTGTATGTGTGGCTGTGGGGGGTGGACGCTGGGAGCTCCCTGTACTGCTCAGGCTCAGGACTCCAGCCCTGCAGGTCACTATGAGAGTCAAACACATGGAGGCGTCCAGCAGAGGCAGGATGACCCCGTTGCTGGGAGGAGGCACTGAAGCTGGAGGCAGGTAGAGACTGGACTCCCAGAGGAGACCAACACTCATCTGAAAACAGCAAGCAAGAATTTAAGTGAATGAAGAATTACATTCTTTTTTAGTGCAGCATTCCGTTTTTTGAGAGAATCAAATAAAATTTGAATGCAAATCCAATCAAAGACATTGGAACTGTAGCAGTTTTTTTTTTTTTGTAGCTGCAGTGCATCTCTGCAAACTGATTATGTTATTGTGGTTTGTGGTTTATATTGAACTGACCTCCGGGAGGGAGTGGAAATGTTGGCACTGGAAATGGTGCTCGCTCTGGTGTTTTGGAAGGTTCAAAAGTAATAGGCAGAGCTGCTGGTGTAGTTGGGACTGTGATGATGCTGGCATTATCAGCTAAAAGTAAAACATATACTTGGTATAAAGTGAACACAAGGATGATATTGATATGATGTATGATGATATATGATGATATTCATATCAATATTTCATTCTGAACTATGCTGAGGTGATATGTTACCTTTTCCTTCACAATAGCAACACTTGTCCCCTTTTCTTGGTATAAGAGTTTGACCCTGTATCAATCGGTAAAAGAGTCAAGAAGAATGAAAATGGTAAGAACATACATCAACAGAAATAACTGAGTTGTGTTTCTGACAGTTTAGAAGAATAGCGCCACATATCAACTGTTATTCATTACTGTTGTACAGGTCCCAGGCTGTAATATGCAAATGATCCTCTGACCAATTACTGTTCTTCATAAGGTGATGAAACACACAGCTCCAGGTCAGTCTCACAGAGTGTTTTGATATTTCAGGTAATCGTGTAATCGCACAAAAGTCAATATATTGTTAGTTTGGCTAGATTTTAACCATTAAAGACACTGATTGACTGAGACAGAGGGGCATATTTACCATTTCCTTTTATTTAATTTGTCTGTGCCAAATTAATGATTCATCAATGTGTTTTTTTTTGTTTTTTTTTAAATCATGTCATCATATGCAGCAATAAAATCACAAAACCAGAACTTTGCCCGTTATTATACAGGTTATAAGAGTGGAATAGTGGACAAATTAGTTTTCAAAAAAAGTTATATTTAGGAAACAGGTGCCATTATTTGACACAGCATATCAGAAAAAGCCATGAAAAGAACAGGCGTCCACTTCAACTACCTGTGGGCATCCAGTGGCAGCATGCTGGCAGAATGGGGCACACTGTACTGTGAGGTTGGGTAAGCAGTTGCAAAGCTGGCACTGTCCTACTTTCCAGCGATCTCCCACTACATGTGTGTGACCTTGATACTCACACTCCTCACAGGGATGTGTCTGACAGCTGGGACCACAAACACAAACATGCACATCAGCATGCATGTAGAGCTGATTTAAAATACACAAATGTCAATATATACACAGATAAAATGATCAAAGTGTAAAATAAAAAACTGCAATCCAGCTATTCAACAAAATATAATATAATAAAAGTAATGGAATTCCTACCGTCTGGCTTTCCGATAAATTCCACGACACTGCCTGCCCTTGCCATGTTTGGAGGGGTTGTTTGGACTCCGAAAAGACCACTGGACACTCTGCACACCACATGGACCCAAACACTCCCCCCACGGGGACCAGGATGACCAGCCGCAGTTTACTGCAATAGTGAGTGGAGGCAGATTATAGTTATAAATGTTTTTAAATAATGCCTCTATCAGTTTTTAAATGTCTCTATCAGAGTACTGTAAAATAAGCATTGACCAAACTAGCAATTGAGAGAGACAGAGAGAGAGAGAGAGAGAGAGAGAGAGAGAGAGAGAGAGAGAGAGAAATTTATGCATTTTGTACCTGAGCATTCTGGATTGGCCTGGCAGTGCTGGGGTCGACCTCTCTCACACCTACAAATCTCACAGCCCATCTTCATCTGCTGCCCTGGCCAGTATCGAACTCCTGACACCTCACACACACACTCCTCTGGCAGCACACACTGCTGCAGGTGGTTCATGACCTTCCCCTCTGGACACCAACAGCCTTCACAATTAGAAGGAGTGAAACAGATATTAAGAAAAACAAAAACAAGTGTGGAGTTGAAAAACAATAGATTTCATACAAACCAAAAGAATGGAGACACAATTAGAAAATTATGAAAAAAAAAAGCAAACAAATTTGCAAGGCAAAATCAAGCAAAAAACTCTCTAAATACCGCTTACCCGTGAAGCATGGTGTATTGGGGTCGCAGGATGTTCCGCTGGATATATGAGCACACGTCTTAGGGCATGGGACACAATGGTGTGTGACAAGCCCAGCAGGACAGGACACATTTGCACAGGCATCTTGAGAACATGGCTCTGTACACAAGAGTAGAAGCAGGGACAGAAAAGGAGGAATTTTTCTGGAGTATTGTTCAGACTTTTATTGTTAAGCTTCCATGAAGGGTAAGTGCGGATACATGTAGACACGGGAGAACATGCAAATTCCATACAGGATGGACCCGTACCGTCCTGCCTGGGAATTTATAATATCGGACTTTATATATGCATATATTTATTCTACAAAACTGAATGTGTGTACTCACTGATCTCAGCAGTGAGAGCAGGTTCTCCAGGAATTTTAGTGCAAGGTCGACCTCCGTTTTGTGGTGGAACACACATCCTCTGGCGCAGCTCTACTCCACCACAGTCTTTACTGCAGTTAGACCAAGTTGTCCACGGTGACCAGTGCCCATCAACTGCTCAACACACAAACACTCATGAACGCACATGCTGAAAAAAACTAAACTGTGAAGAAATTTAATTGACCTGTCAAAGAAGCCATACATTCAAGAGAGAAACGGCAAAAGAGTTACATCAACAGAAAATAATAAAAAATTATAATGATAGATAGATAGATAGATAGATAGATAGATAGATAGATAGATAGATAGATAGATAGATAGATAGATAGATAGATAGATAGATAGATAGATAGATTCAGCACAAGGGTTCCTTAAACACTGTTCAAGCATTCACACATTTTAATTCAATCTCAAATGCCTTGCTAATTTGGATGCCTACAAAGCAGTGGCACAGATCTGATGGCTCTCACCAGGACATGCTGTGGAGTAGCACTGCTGTCTTTGTGTATCCTCGCCCCTGCAATGTCCCAATACATCACCCTGTGGGCACTGTCTCTGCCTGCTCATAGTACCGACCCCACAGGAGTGGCTGCAAGAGTTCCAGGGCCCCCAGGGACCCCAGTTCCGACAGCCTTGCTCATCTGAAGAGCTCATGCCACCAAGCAGAGAAGCATCAGGACAATCTTCTATTGCATTGCAAACCTAAAACAACACACAAGTGAAGACGAGAAGGATCATATAGATGGCTTGCAATTGCTAAAAAGCAGTTGTGTTAAATGTAAAGTATGGTATGTTGTGTGAATTGATGGATAACTGGTGGCATACTGATAACTGGTGGCATATTATGCAATATTGCAGTCTAAAATGTGTTTAAAATGTGTGCAAATCATCATTCATTTCCATCCAGTTTTTCTAGTCTTTTAATTGAAAGACATATAGTTAATCATGGCAGTAAAAAACTGTTGTCAGCAGTTATTATTATGCATATAGGATCTTTCTGTCTTGTGTCATACTGATTGGAAAGGGATGCAGGAACCATCCATGCAGGTGAATTCAGGACACGTGTAACTGATGTTCCTTCCACCAGGAGGCACTGGAGACATGCTAGGCTTTTCTGCATCGAAAATCATCAGAGTCATGGGTAAGCAAACTATGCCACAATCATTTAAAGCACAAACTAGACTAGAAAGAAATTTGAAGACATTATTTTGTCCTTCATATTATAAAATGATGGATCTTTCAAAGCATACTTTTCACTTTTGTCAAGGTAGCACTAACATTCAAAAGCAATTAACATGTTTAAGCAAAAATCTGTATAAAGAACTCCTACAGCATATTTAAAAGTACAATTTCTAGTATGTGTGTGAGAGAGATTATATATATATATATATGCTGAAATCTTTTCATTGATGTTGAGAGTTCTCACCACACAACAGTTCATCTTCTCCTCTGGGACAGTCTGGAACGCCATTACACACATGAGATGTGTTCACACAAGTTCTGTTATCGCATGAGAAGCTATGAGGACACGGCGGGATACGTGTGGAGCCTGAAAAAGAATGGTGCAGCATAAAAATAATGTAGTTTGGGTTTTTTGCAGAAGAAGTCTGCACTCTATCCTGTCTGCACAATACTGCATTTTTTTCATAATCTCACACCCGGTCCTCGACTACTGCCTGCTAATACCATTATATCAGCTAGCCTCATTTCATTCAGGCTAGACAGAATGTACTTTATACAAGTGTCATTTTCCAGCCTTTTTTCTGCTTTCATACAAAATTTTTTTTAAAAAGTGTGAACTTCCCACATTCCATATTTTCAAATGTCAGACACATTATGGCTAATATGTGGGAAGTGAATGCAATTCCATACAGCATAATATCTGACACTGAAAGAATGACAAGAAAAAACCTGGTCAAAACCTGATGTTTGCAAGTAAGATGTTATTAAACATAGACAAATTCTCCAGTGATCTAATGTCAGAATGACATTCAGAGGACATCAAACAATGTACATGCACAGTGCTGTGTTGGTTTCATCTGGCGATGCAAAAACAAAGTGAAAGTGACTATTTGTCATTGTGAAACACACAAAGCACAGCACACAGTGAACCACAACACAATTCAACTTGTTTTTTACCCATTCACACCGTGCAGCTATCTAAAGTGCCTAGGGAGCAATGATGGTGATAGTACCTTGCTCAAGGTACCATCACATTAACCTGATGAATTGGCCACATACATAATCTTGTGTTGGTTATAACCTGACAATGTATTCAAATCTTCAAAAAAAAACATTTAGAAATGTACATCAGTAGGCTCAGTTTGTTCATATCTCACATTTAGAGAAAATTTCACATCCTACATGTACGGTCCAGTGATTGCCATGAAGAGAGCAAAATTATCTGGTCATAATCTAAACCTGCCACAGTAGCAGAAAGGACATGGATTGTCCTTAGCTTTTAATGGCATGATGTTGCATTATCTGCAAAATCTGGTGTTAGTGAGAGCTGATGTTGCAAGATCAACATTTAGAAAACCTCAAACAAAATGCAGACATGACCTAGTAGTCATCATAACTGTCATAGCTTTGCAAAAAACATGATTTACAGGACATAAAGGACATACCTGGACCTTTGTCAGTTATGACCAGTTGTTAAAATTGTAATTTACAGGACATACAGAGCATATGCATGAGGCAGGACTGGTCAGAATCTAACACTGCCTTAGACATAGATTAATATGCATACAGATTAATCGCATCACTTTGCCCAAATAACATTCAGAAGACATTGCCAAAAGTGGTCATTTGCTGGTTATGACCAAAAGTTGAAAGAATAATACAAGGAAAATATAAAGCAGCCTACATACTGTATATATATATATATATATAGTATTTGATGAAAGAAGTAGAGTAGAGAGTAGAGTGATCTTTTATTATCCCACGAAAATGTTGAAAATGACAAACAGAGAACAATAAGCAGTGAACATACATGGTCTTGTGTTGTGTTTGAGCTGACGTTGCAAGAACAAAATCCAGGGACATTACTGCCATGTTGCTGATACAGAGATTGAACTCATGTTGCATAAAGGCCATTTAGAAGGAACTTCAGCAAAAATCAAAAAAATTAAGAAAACCAAGAAATGAACATCTGCAATGGACGTAATCTTACACGGTATAAGCAACAGTTAGCAGACGTTAAGCACTTTATTACCACGCTGCATCATTTCTCATAATCTGACTAGCAGTCAGTCAAGGATGGTCAGCAGTCAAAGCTTGCATGAAATCAATGATCCACCATTTTCATTGTATTAAAAAAGTCTAAGCCTCTAGAAATAATTACTGAAAGAGGCAAATAGTGCAAAATAACCTTACTTAGTAAAAAAATCCTTCGTTTTAGAATGTTGAAGGAAGTGCTAAATTAAAATCTATGAATGCATTTCCGCACAGAAATGTGAGATTGCGTGGCAGCAGGACCTGTATGTTCACACTGGGCGTGCTGAGAGCATAAAAATAACTGGAAGTCATTCATTGAAAGCCAATGTCACAGTGAAAACATCTACCTCTTGCTTATCCATAGTAGTTAGACATATTTTAAAAGAATCGCGCTACAATATATAGAAAAAAGTTCTCATTTTTAGGTGGGAATGAAATTACTTGGCCAGTGTGAAAGAACGGTAAGAATTAGACAAGTTATGCTGTCTTCAAATCGGTTACATAGTTCAGAAGTTAACCCTCAATAAGCATTCAGAGCAACACAAGACATACAAAACACACCGAATCACACACACCACCTAGTTTTAACCATAACTCAGAATTCATCCGCTGTGTTACATAAACTTTTAAACACACCAAACCAAAGCACATTGGCTGACATTAAATCCTAACATTTTACTGACAAAGGTTCCGTAATGCCTGTTTTCTTTTTCTTTAAAAAAATCTTTTTATCCTCTATCACAATCTTCATGGATGAAATATAATGAATGTGTCGAACATGCACCAGTGCCTAAAAACTCTAAACTGTGGTTGGAGAAGCAGGCAGAAAAATCAAGTATGAAACAGTGGAGAAGAGTTTATAGGAAAAATATAACGGATTGCTGAAAACGCAGTCATTCATAATAAATATGACATGGCAATGTAGCATCTCCAAACCGCAAATGTCTTTGGACGGTAGGAGGAAACGGGAGCTCCCTGAGGAAACCCACACAGACACTTCCCACTGCGCCAACATGCCTCCACTTTCTCCGAACTACATAACTTAAATTATGTTTACAACATTCATTGAGTAAAATCTAGTAATACCTGAAAGTTAATTATCTTAAAAATAAAGTGTAAACCCTGAATAATAAGTCTGAAGCTCAAGATGCTAAAAACAACCAACATAACATAGGATGCAAACTATATTTTCGTGGCTTTTGTGAGAATTTACACTGATATTGATAGAAATCTCTCTGTCTCACCACAGTTGTCCACGCTCTCATCAGAGGCATCTCTGCAGTGTGGTGTTCCATCACACAGATGCACGTGCTGGACACACTGGTCTCCACTCAAACACAGGACTTGGTCAGGTCCGCAAGTACGATCACACTGCTGCTCATCACTTCCATCCAGGCAATCTGTCTCTCCATCACACCTCCATCCCAGCGGCACACACTGGCCACTCGCACATCCAAATTCATACTGATTACAACCTAACATAAAGAAGAGGTTGATGTTTATATCTGTCTGAAAGACAAAAGAGAATCCTCCACTGCAATCACTATCCACAACTGCTTTGTGATATAAATCTTTTTAATCTGTTCCTAGCCAGAAACTGCATTACTACGGTTCACCTAAAATTTGACATGAACAGAGAATACATTGGTTTGAATAAAAGGGAGAAAAGTGGATAGGTTAGGATGGAGGGAGTAGAGGGGACAAAGGTGGAGGAATTTAAATACTTGGGATCAACAGTTCAGAGTAACAGGGAGTGCAAAAGAGAGAGCAGGAAGGTGATCTGTGACAGATGGGTAGCAGCAAGAGTGAAAATGAAGGTTTATAGGATGGTAGTGAGACCAGCTATGTCATACGTGGTGGAGATGGTGGAAGGGAGAAGGATGTTGAGGATGGAGTTGCCTGGTCAAGTAACATGTTTTTTGTTTTAATATGTTAAATTCAAAATTTAAATTCAAATTTACAAAAAAATGACAGAAAATGCACGTAAATCTCATCATTCCCAATGTACATTTCAGTGTCCTTACTGTATAGGATGTGTTGTACATTTTTTAGAGGAAATATCAGCTATATATGCTAAATATGTTATTGAGCATATAGTTTTTAATTATAATTCATTTGCATTTAATGCATTTAAGCTCTGTTGAATCAAAACATTTATATTACACAATATCAAATGAAATGAAATGAAAACCTCAGAATCAAAAATCATATTTAACCTGAATATCTACAGCAGACATGGGTAAGCATGATGTTAAAATACCTTTAACAGGACAAATGACCTCATCAATCCCGGATGGACAGTCCTTATGACCGTCACAAACACTTTTCGCAGGGACACACAGATCTCCAGGGCACTGAAACTCGCCAGGACCACACACACACCCACGCTCATCACTGAAGTCACCACAGTCATCGTGACCATCACAACGATGGAGGTAGAGAATGCAGCGGCCAGTCGAGCAGTGGAACTCCTCGTCGGCACACACCACTCCACAGTCTGTCTCAGGAAGAAAACACTGAGCGTAAGTGCATTTAAATCAAACTACAGTTCGAGTCTAAGAGGTTAGTGTGTTAGTGTGTTTCATACACAAGCAAATCCACGTTCATCTTAGTATAATTTACAAGCCACACTTTTGGCAGAATTTCTCTGCTTGTAGTCTGCTTGAAGTGGAAGGCACACAATTGTGGATAGTGATTTCATTTTATCATAACCCTTCTATTCAGAGAGCGTTCTAACTGAGACACCACTTACCTTTTTCATCCGAGTCATCAGCAAACCCACAGTCCAGTCTTCCATCACACATTTTAGAGGCAGACAGGCACCGTCCGTTAGCGCACTGGAATTCACCAGCTGCGCACCCTGGCACTGCCGTCACTGGGGCACAGAACTCCTCATCTGACTGGTCAGCGCAGTCAGGGTGGCCATCACAACGAAGCTCCACAGGTAAACAGGCACCACCAGAGCAGCGAAATTGCCCTGGGGGGCAGGTGGAGGGGCAAAACTCATCTGAGCCATCTCCACAGTCATCCTCATTATCACACAGCCAGAGAGATGGGATACAGCGCCCAGAGCCACCTGAACACTGGAACTCAGACTCCAGGCAGGGCGCAGGGGGAGAGCATGCTGGGCCAGTGCAATGCCACGTCCCGTTAAAACAGGAGCTAAAATACAGATCACAGTTACATCAATACTGCACATTTTACTAGATACGGTGGAAAATTTTCTTTTTTAGGATTACTTCATCAGTGACATTGATCCTTTGTATATAGAATTGAATAAATATGCTATGTATAGAAATATATGAGAATCGTTTTAATCATGTAGATGAATTTTCATTTATAATAACATTTACATCAATATTGTTTGCACATCAACACAAAATGTATGTAACGTTTAAAGAAAAATATTATTTAGGTTAAAATTCAGTTAAAATTATTGGATCAAACTGACATTTCATGAACTATTAACATGTTTATAATATTTCCACACTGACCAGTTCTGGCAGTGCTGAGATACAGTTGTTCCAGTAGGAAATAAGGAGCCTTCCCATGCACATGGGCATTCAGCTAGAGTGATGCAACTGTCGCCTTTGGTGGAAAAAGACAAGCCATTTATCTGATCAATTGCGTCAGAGATTTATCGAGAAAACAGCTCAGAACTACAAAGGTTTTAGTCAAAGACACACAGTACTGTGCAAAAGTTTTAGGCAGGTGTGATAAAATGCTGTAAACAAAGAATGCTTTCAGAAATGGAAGTGTTCATCATTTATTTTCATCAATCAACAAAATGCAGTGAATGGACAAAAGAGAAATCTAAATCAAATCAATATTTGGTGTGACCACCCTTTGCCTTCAAAACAGCATCAGTTCTTCTAGGTATACTTGCACACAGTTTTTGAAGGAACTCGGCTGGTAGGTTGTTCCAGACATCTTGGAGAACCAACCACAGATCTTCTGTGGATGTAGGCTTCCTCACATCCTTCTGTCTCTTCATGTGATCCAGACACACTGGATGATGTTGAGATCAGGGCTCTGTGGGGGCCAGAAGAACTGATGCTGGTTTGAAGGCAAAAGGTAGTAACACCAAATATTGATCTGATTGAGATTTTTCTTTTGTTCGCTCACTTTGCATTTTGTAAACTGATATAAATAAACAATCATTATTTATATTTCTGAAAGCATTCTTTGTTTACAGCATTTTTTCACACCTGCCTAAAACTTTTGCACAGTACAACTGATAACAAAACCTTGTATCTCCAAAAGATGAATTTATGGACCTTGACCTTCAGTGGATGCATGTAAAAAATGACAAAACATAAAATATTGACAAAAGGTTTGTTCATAAAGCAGCAATATATGCACTAACACAAAAAAGAATGATAAAGACCTATTTTGTCATTCAAACAAGGCTTAGTGCACAAACACATAGAGTATTCTGACCACTGTGAACTGTGCCGGAAGGGCAAAAGCAGCCCTCCACACAGGAGAGTGTGCTGCAGTGAGAGTCGAGACTGGGAGTGCTGCCAGGACAGACTGCAGAGCAAGCAGGTCCACAGGCATCATACACCAGACCATCTTCACACTGAAGAGCTACAGAGAGAGAGAGAGAACAAGAACTATCTCAGAATCATCTTCTGCTAGATAGAATGGAATCTAACACATTTTTTGAAGCGACTGTTTTTAATCAAATGTTTCATAAACATATTTTTACATTTGCTGCATTTATCCAGAACAACTTCCATGTCCTGATTACAGGGACAGTCCCCCTGGAGCAACTCAGGGTTAAGGGTCTTGCTCAGGGACCCAGTGGTGGTAGTGCTGGAGGTGGGATTCGAACCTGGGACCTCTTGAGCCATAGGTCCATAGGCAAGTACCCTACTACTAGACCACCACCACCCTACATATTTTGTTCAGATGCAGTACCTTTATAAGATCATTCTAATTAGATATAATTAGAAGGAAAAATGAAAGATATTCTACATGAATGGAGCTGTAGATCATTCTTCAGAAACTGAGAATGCTACATATATGCTGCAAGGATGTGGTCACAAAATAAATTACATGCAAAATATTTCTTTGGGAAGTGATGAATGATCTCAAGGCAGAAAACTGACTACTGAAAAAAAAACATTAACATAATAAATAATGTCTGTATATAAAAAAACTAATCATAGTCCAATGTTTTGAAAAGTAGCTTATGAGGCAGTGTTTACTGTGGCGGGAGACTTACGGCACAGCTCCTGAGATCTCCAGCGGATGTAAACTCCTCTGTGGTTGCATTCCTCTGCATAGGCTGCAATAGCTGTGCACAGACACTCACAGTCTCCCCCGGAATCACAGCTGCAATGCAGAGACAGTGTGCCAAAATGCGTGATTTAAGCTTTGTGTATAAAGAAAAACACACAATGCATTTCTCTCCTTGCATTACACATGTAAACATCAGGAGTATGAAACAGGGCCACTGAATTAGGATGATGAATAACAACATAAACCTCCCTGTTGATTAAGCAAAACCACAACACTTGGCTGAACAGAATAATGCTTTTTCAATCTCAAGGCCAGATGTGCATTTAGCAGAAAACACAAGGCATATTGTGCTCACCTGTTTTACTTCTTCTGTGATTCAGTTACTTGGAGGAAGAGCTTATTTGCTTAATAGCTAGAACCTGTTAAGCTTTTCAGTGTAATTTAGTTGAATTATCTTGATACTGATCCCAATCATATCCAAAATAATTACACAGCATTTGGGAGTTTGTTCAAACTTTTACCCAGTACTGGATTTACTGGACATTTCAGAGTTTTTTAGTTAATACTCAGAGACTGCAAGACATTTTGGTGTGAAAGACATTTTATGCGCTTTACACAGGAACTTGCCTTGCGTTTAATCAAACCAGATGGTTTTCCTATTTCACAGCTTTTACAGTGAGACTGTCCACACAATTACTAGCCGGTTCTTGTATAATTTTGCACAGCTAAAGGAGATAAACTCCAGACACTCTGCAGGTGTAAATCACTTCTGCACCCAATTCCATTGTGCATTGCGCCTTCTGACATGTGTACATCTGGCTTAGAGAATGTTTAATTCCCTTAGTGGCTATAAAATGTGACCCATGGCTCAAATGAACTGCCTCTATGTTCAAGCCCTGTTACTAAAGTTGCTGTCACTTACCCGCAGGCATCAAAGACACACCAGTCATAGTACTGCTGGTAAGGCACTTCAGCATGGCACTGGGAAAACAGCTTCTGGGTAATTACTGCACACTTCTTCTTTGCCCAGGTGACTCTGTGAGGGTTGATCTAGAAAGAACAATAACAAGCAATAACATTACATTAAAGCAAAGGATTAAACATTGCAACTATACAGTCATGGTTAAGTATTTTTTTTCACAAAGTTTGCTGCTTCATTGTTTTTAGATCTTTTTGTCAAATGTTTCTATGTTGTGTTGAATTACAAGTATTTCTTAAGTTCCAATGGCTTTTATTGACAATTACATTAAGTTTATGCAAAGAGCCAATATTTGGGGACAATAATGGGGCAGCGGTGGCCTAGTGGTTAGGGAGTTGCCCCAGATCAGAAGATTGTGGGTTCAAGTCCCTCACCAGTAGGTTGCCGTGAGGTACCCTTGAGCAAGGTACTGTCCCTGTCACTGCTCCCCAGGTGCAGCTGCCCCCTGCTGCACGTGTGTGTATGGGTGAAATGCAGAGGTGCAATTTCGTTGTGTTGTGCTGTGCTGCGTTTCACAATGACAAGAGTAGTCACTTTCATTTGCAGTGTTGGCCCTTCTTTTTCAAAACCTTTGCAATTCACCCTGGCATGCTGTCAATCAACTTCTGGGCCAAATCCAGACTGAAGGAGCCAATTTTTGCTTAATCAATGCTTGTCAGAATTGGTGGGATTTTAGTTTATCCACCCACCTTGTGGACTGACCACAGATTCACAAGTTCTAAGTGAGATTAAGGTCTGGGGAGTTTCCTGGCCATGGACCCAAAATTTAGATGTTTTGTTCCTCAAGCCACTTTTGCCTTATGGCATGGCGCTCCATCATGCTGGAAAATGCATTGTTCTTCATGGTTGAGAGAAGTTGCTCTCAGAGGATGTTTTGGCGCCACTCTTTATTCAGAATGCTCCCTAGGCACTTTAAATAGCTGCCTGCTGCTGCATGGATGAAATGCATGGGAAGCATTTTGTTGAGTCTCACTGTGTGCTGTGCTGTGTTAAACAATGACAAATAGTCACTTTCACTTCGTTTCACTTTCATTTTTAGGAAACCATGGTTAACAATGATTTCAAGCACCACCCTCCTTTTAAAGCATCCAGTCTGCTATTCTAACTCAGACAGTATGACAGACTGATCTCCAGTCTTGTCCTCCTCAAAACTTTCACCTGTGTTAATGAGGTCAGTAGGTGTCAGCAGGCCCTCAAGGGTACCTCAGGGCACCTACTGGTAAGGGAATCCAAACCCCAATCTTCCGATCACTAGGCCACATACTGACTGGAAATCCTGACACCAGTATACCTTTAGAGCTTATTGCTGATTTTCTACTGAGGTATTCGAAAGGAATCCAAAGAAAATGGCACATTTTAGGGCTAATGCTTTTGTTAGAGTTGCACAAGATTATGTTGCAAGATGATAATATGATAACAAGCTAATAGTTAACCAATGAAAGAGAGCTGGAAAAGACTTTAAACATTGCTTAATAAAGTACTAATGTCTAGTCTGTGAATGATCAGATAAAGAGCACTGCAGGGTATGATATCACCCAAACTGAAGAGTTGCTCAATTTTTTATTCCAGTCAAGACTAGAAATGTGCTTTTGCCTAGACTCTTGTTTTGATTCGTATAGTGCAGCTGAAGTCACAAAAAAGTACAGAGTTGGTAAAAAAAATACTCACATCACATGGATCACGCAGGTCCTGCTGTGTGACATCAGGACACGATGGGCTAACCTTCCAAGAGTTCCCAAACAGCTCTGGTGTGGACTCCACAATGCCTTGCCTTGTGGTGAAGTCATTCTCTGTGTCTCCATCATAGTTTCCACATAATCCCCCAACACGGCCTCGCAAGTGTGGCTCCAACCGCACATACACGCGCATGCCTTTCAACAGAGCAAAGTCAGAGAAATAATTTATTCCCATGTCTTCAACACAGCAAGCAAACTGCAGAAATTGTCTGTCACTACCGAAGATGTTATAAGCTGGTGGAAGCCATTACATGTAAGACAGAGCGGCCATACCTCCATCCCAGAGAAGGGTAACTCCCAGCCGAGATGAGAGAAACACAAACAGGCCAACCTTTTCCAAAATTAAACCACTGCCAGAGTAAGACTTTGGAAGAGTCACTGGCATGCCGTTCACTGTCACTGCTTTGCCTGATGAGAGCAAACACACATCAGTCCCAATACTGTTCTACATTAGGTTAGTTTAAAGAGTAGTTAAAGATCTAAGTTTAATAACTCACACAATTACAGATTTGAATAAATTTGAAGATACAAAATCCTTTTATATGTTAAGAAATCATTCATTGTCAATAGGTCAGTCTGGGTAATGCTGGGGTGTTGTGTTGTGTCTGGACACTGACGCATAGCAGAGAGTCCTGAACTTTATTCAACATAACTGTATACAGAACTCAGGAAACACTATTACGCAAGAAAACACACGCATCAGAAGTACACCCTTGTCCAATGAGACACACCTGACGTCCTCGATGGGACGGCAGGTGCGCCCAGACAGAGCGTGACTGGATAAATTTACATGTTTTTTCGTCAGTTGGACCATGATGATGCTGATGAGGGTGTAACCATCTTAGGTTTTGCCCTGCCGTGAAGAAATCTGGAATTTCAATTTAAATCATGAATAAAAGCTGTAATTAAATGTCATTTGCTCTTCTATGTTACTGATACTAATAGCTGACTAGTATTTTCAAAGCAATGTGTTTTATGCCTACTAGTAGCAACTTAACTGCAATAGTTTAAAAATGTTGAAACTATTTCTGTTGTTTTTGTTGCGCAATACTGTGTAAACCGTTCCTCCAGTGGCACTTGGGTGATGAATATATTGAATGGAATATAATTTAGGTTTTCAAAATACACTGAATTATCTGCTAAAGATTGAAAATTTTATACATTTTATAAAGATTTATAAAACTGAATTGTTGTGAGGACAGAGATTTATACCCCTATAAATGTGCTATACGTATAACCCCAATGCAGAACTAAGCATCGTTATGTCTATTCTCAATAACACATTACTTTTAAACTGAACTAACATCAGCATCACAATATGTCACAATACTTAGTAGAGACTGATTTTTTTTGCAGGCTGACCCCGTAGCAGGTGAATGGCAGTGTTGCCGACGGTGAATGTGACAGACTTGGTACAGGTGACCCCAGTGCTGCCGCAGGGCACGTTCTCAGCGCTGACACTGAACAGGCCGCTTGTCTCCTGAGCCAGAATGTACTCACAATCCCCCAGAAAGGAGAAGCAGTGGCCATCAAAGGTAATATAGTGCGGGTCTCCCGTGGCCACACATGTACCAGCACATAACAACGTAGTGCAGTGCCAGCGACGCTGCTTACACACACTGAATGAGACAGAGATGAGGGTTAAAGCCAGACAATGCAGTAACCTCAAAACAATGATTGACTCATAAACAATGTAACTAAATCCAATTTAATTGGCAAAAAACAACATTATGCAACAAACGTATTTGCATTTTTTTCATGGGTGGATAAGAGTGGGATTATCTGTATTGTAGGCTTAAGACGGGTTTTATCCCCTGTCTTTACATCATATTCAAATACGGAGCTATAATCACTTTTAATAGTCTGCAAGTGTGTTGGAACCCACAAGTGATAAAGTAAAGAAAATCAAATCTAGTTAATTTTATCCTGTGCCTGCAAATTAAAATGAAACATGTTTCTCTCTTTAGGACAGAGATTCAGTGTCCTGGTGTTTGCAAACGTACCATGTATTGCAGTCTTTGGAGATGGTGTCATTGGCAAAGAAAAGTCTGCCATTGTGGTGACATGGACATTCATCAGGAGACACGCATTGGTCTCCCTGCAGAGAATAACCCAACAAGCAACATAATATGTGGACGATACCATATATGATACCAAATAACTATATTTCTGGATGTTTATGGTTCAAAATATTTGAGAACCTACTCATCTAGCAAGAAATTGAGGAATAACATCTCAAATGGTTGACTAAATGTTGTAGAGATGTAGGAAATACCTACCAAGAGCACAGATCCCTCTGGGCATACACAGCCATGGATAGGCTCTGGGCAGGTGGTCTGAGGGCCATCCAGGCTAGAGCAGGTCTTTAGGCATGAGCGAGGGGAGAAAACCAGTGAGCCTGGACACTCCCTGACCTCCGGGCAAAGGTCATCAGTACAGTTCCACACACCATTTCCACATACACTTCACAGAGAGAGAGAGAGAGAGAGAGAGAGAGAGATGTATAAATTAGATTTTTAAAATGACCATCACAGTATGTTACTTAATGCTTTTCAGATGATCATACAGACCAAAAGGTCTAACTCTAATTCCACCCAAAATATATTTGGAGTAAAATTGGACATCACTGGCTTTGCACTGGAGTCGCAATGCTTAATGGAGGAATGGAGGTTTATAAGCACTAGGCACTGTGAATTGAGTGAATTTGAAAGTGAAGTGAAAGTGACTATTCTTGTCATTGTGAGTACACACAGCACACCACAACAAAATTGTACCTCTGCATTTAACCCATGGACACAAACACACACCATGCAGCAGGGGGCAGCTATGAAAGCACCCGGGGAGCAGTGATGGGAATGGTACCTTGCTCAAGGGTACCTCAGGGCAACCTACTGGTAAGGGGTTTAAACCTACAATCTTACAATCCTGTGCCCGGTGCCCAGTGCCCATATAAAATTTGCTTTTATGTAACCCAAAACATATACTTACTTATGCAGTTCCTGACACTGTCATGTAAAAACACCCAATCTCAGATAGCACAGCAAAAACAGCATAGCTAGAGGCTTTAAAGGTTCCGTTAATTAAAAGTTGTTTGAGCCTTGCGTCTCCATTGAGAAACAAATTATTATCTGTAATAAATACATATACTCACACATTCAAGTACATAATAAGGGACTAAAGTCAACTGCTTCTGCTGTGAGGAGACTAATTAGGTTGAATGGCATCAACTGCCATATGATACAATATTCACATCGTCACCTGCACAGTTTGGTCTATTGTTGCCATGAGGTAGAAGAAATTCAATGAAATCAACCTATCCCGATGAGTAAATCTGCGGGTCATAGAATGACTTCATCAGAGCTCTCCTGCCTCAGGAGCTCTCATCAGGGGACAATTAATATTTAGTCAAAAATCCTGCTGAACATTAAAGACAGCATTTGGTACCAATTCACAATCTTGAATTCAGAATCTAAATTCCCACACCAACCTTTAAAGCAATTTATGGATTTCTATGAATTTAGATGAAAGTGAAAGTGACAACCCTTGTCATTGCAAGGTCAAAGCACAGCAGACAATGAACCACAATGAAACTGGACCTCTGCATTTAACCCATGCACACTCAAACACCATGCAGCAGTGGGCAGCTATTGAAAGTGCCCTCAGGACCACCTATTGGGAAGGGGTTCGAACCCCCGATCCTCCGGCCAACACCCTAACCACTAGGCCACCGCTGCCCCAGATGATGTAGATTTCTAGGAATCTATGAATTCCTGTGCTTATGTGCGTATATGTCTGAAGATAAGGTCAATTCCTTGCTAGCTGTCACACTAGATGGCGCTCTGCTCAGCTCTTGGGAGAGCACACCTGTTTGGCATTGGGCTAACAGGTGTGCTTCATTTGGGGTTGGCTTTAAAAGCCCCATTAAGCGAGAGCAGAGCGTTGGTCTTTGTTAATCTGTACGTGTCGTGGAAGTTTATCTGTTTTTTGAGTTTCTGTGCACAGTTATGTTATTAAAGTTTTTAAAGTTTTTCTGTAACGACCTCTCAGCTCAGCACTGATGTCCAGAACACGACACTGTTACCACCGTTACACTAGCAAAACGCTCCAATCAGATGAAAGTTTACCAAAGTTCATTACAGCCTTTCAATTATTAGCCAAACAAGACAGAAAAGGTCACATTAATCACACATGAGCTTGAGCACGTTTTCAAGTTGTTTGCATGTGCAAAACCAGTGACCTAATTGATTAATGGGGAACTGTCAGTACCTTGATCAGTTATTGGCTTTGGATTTGCTTTAACTGTTCTGATCTTGTCTTCTTATCGTTCCTTAATGCAACAGATTTTTTACAACATTTTGTCAAGCTGTCAATAAAGAATGATTCAATTAGATAATAGAGATAGTGATTCATGCTAGATGAAGAAACTTTCTCTGACAATAAGGTGACAGTGTTTCACAAACAAGATGAAAGGTCATTTTCTGCTGAATCACTGAGTTTGCTATCAAGAAAAGGTGATAAAAAGTCACCTTTAGATGCCACGATGCTCATAAAAGTATTCATAAAAGTTTTATCGCCCCATTTCTCCTCTCTGGCTGTGTAGCAATGGTGGACCTGATGCAGCGAAACAGAGTACAATATGTACTACAACAGAAATGCAGCACGTCTCTGTACACTGTCAAAAAACTAAGAATTGTTCAGCCACTGCTAAGACTTTTTGTCATTAGGTTGAATTTGACTAATTTAACTAATCCAACTATTATTGAATTAACATATTTCTAAGTAAAAACTTAGATGGGGTTTACATAAAGGACCTTGTACTTTGCATGATTTAAATATATTATAAATGTGTTATCTAAAACATTAATTTATTTTTTTAAAACATCTCCATTCTTTCCGTACCAGTTATTGCAGCTGATCTGTACAATGCTTCCTGGCGGATGAGCCACCCCTCCATGCACACATGGACACATGCTGACAGGGACACACTGGCCTTGATCATCCTGAACCAAACCTGCAGGACACTGGCAGCCCGGTACACATGTTCGACCGCCAGCGTCCTCTTCACAGCTCCATCCCTGCTGCAGGTCAGCACAGGAGCCTCCACACGCCCGGCCACACTCCTGATACACCTGCCCACCAGAACACTGCACAGCTGTGTCGAGACAGAGCACAGATATTTAAAAATGAGAGCTGCACTATAAAAAGGTATTGATGTAGTTGAAAAGATGACACTATTGGATTTGCTTCCAAAATTAGGCCATCTAAAGAAAACATGACGTTTACAATAGTGTTCAAATGGAATAAATGCTTTAAGTAGAACATTTTTTGTTGCAGATGAATCTGTAAAGGATTCTAATACGATGCTAATACTATTTCAGTATTATTTAAGTCATATGTCTCATTCCAAATGACATTTAATGGAAAAAGCTTTGTTATTTGTTTAATATGGTGGTATTAAATCTGATATATCATTAATATTCCATTTGTGTGTAAAGCCCATGCCCAACATTATTCTTGATCTCTGATCTATTCTGATCTGCAGACTGTTTTGCATTAAAACACTTCAAATTCTGTGTAATACTGAGAATGGTAGATGATAACTAATATTCAATATATATCACATTTACAAAGTGGAAGTCAAATCTCAAGGCAGGCAACCTGACATGAAATAACTACAAATAGATAATAGTTTGTATCTTTAAGATTTGGGTTTATTTTATTCATTTTGCAACAAATGAACTAACTGACAAAGATAATACTGAATAAATGTATAAACGTTTATTTGGATCACTATCATATAGATGCTTACGGCAGAAAGTGTGGTTTCTCCAGTTCACTACTACCCCATCCTGGGCACACTGTTGAGCATAGGCGGTGAGGACGGCACAGTGGCACAGCCGGTGGGGGCCACAACTACACACCTCACTCAGACACATGAACATGTAGGGCTCCCGCTCCACAGCATCATGACAGGCCTGAACAGAGCGGTGCACAGAAGTATTTATTTTTTTTAACAGTAAAAGATCTATTGTGATTTGCACATACATTGAAGACTCTGTATTTGTATTTCACACTCATTCCATACTATACTTTTCACAATAATCTGAATACTTGTTGCAGAGAGAAAATGCAATGTGCCTTTTTCTCCCAATATAGTCAAAATAGCTAGCAGAAGACCTCCCTGCCCCTTACTGCCTCAACATCCTTGCAGGAGAACACTCATGTTCTCACCTTAAATACAAAATTTCCTCCAGAATATCCTTGAATGCAGTCAGAAATGATGTTCTGGTGATGTTCTAGGGTGGAGGTGGTCTAGTGGTAGGGTACTTGCCTATGGACCTATGGCTCAAGAGGTCCAAGGTTTGATTCCCACCTCTGGCACTATCACTACTGGGTCTCTGAGCAAGACCCTTTAGCCTGAGTTGCTCCAGGGGACTGTCCTTGTGATTAGGACATGGAAGTCTAAAAGCCGTAAATGTTCTGTGCCATTATGCTTTTTATATAACACAAAGAGGAAACTAGCACAAGTTGTAAAGCTTACAATATAAAAGGCAATACTTTTGGGTACAGCTTTGGCTTTGGAAGAAACTTCTGATGTAGCTGTTCTTGTAAGATTTATCCTTAGCTTAGCTGGACCTCCAATTTGCCTGAAACCACAACCTTAAGTGGTCAGATTGACTGGACAGCAAATCCATCTATAATGTGTGATGGTTACATGTTCACTTAGTCTTTCGATGAACATAAAACTATCCACTCAACCCAAGACACATGAATTGCAAGAGCAAGGAATTGTATTTTTTTCCTCTCAAAAAAGTTCTGGACCCTTTGGTATCAAAACTGTAACCATTGGAAATTGAACTTTCACTGGCAATGGTCCAGTACCAAATGATTTAGCTTTATGGTCTGTGGCCCCTGCTCAAGGCTGGTACCAACAGGACCAAATTGTACTCAGGCCTGGTCTCCTCTGTCTTTGTTAACATTTGCAAATTAAAGAAAATGAAAAGTCTGGAAAATGAAATCTTTAGTCTAAACAAAAACAAAATCACCAACATCACCAATAAGGGCACCAGAATGCAAACAGTATATTCATGTGTTAAGGGGTATTTTAAAAATTTTGAGCCACTTTATGAAGTGCCCTAGGGTGCTGGTAGTCTAGAGGTAGGATACTTGCCTATAGACCTATGGATCAAAAGGTCCCAGGTTCGAATCCCACCTCTAGCACTACCACCACTGGGTTCCTGAGTTGCTCCAGGAGGACTGTCCCTGTAATTAGGACATGTAAGTCGCTCTGGATAAGAGCGTCTGCTCAGTGCCATAAATGTAAATGCTCACTAAGGATATCCTACTTAGTTTAGTGATTTTGTAAGTGAAAAACACAATCATTGGTCCGTTTTAAATGATTGCAAGTAATTTAAAACGGATTATGATTCTGCAGTACAGAAGCAAAGTCTGTGTTTTGCCATTATTATTGTCATGCTTTTCTAAAGAAAGATATTAGCTCACCTGAAACACAGCACTTTGGATAACAGCACAGACATTCTCTGCATGCTGCCTGCGTTGGGTGTAGGTGCTACAGGGGTCAGACGGTACTGCTGAGGGCGAATGGCATGACCCAGGGCTGAATTTGCCAGCAAAAGAGGCCACACTGCTCTCGACGTCTCCCTCTGGTGTGGTGAAGTCATCGTGTTGATTCCAAGTGAGTGTTCCACACAGTCCCCTCACCTGGTCATGAACATACAAAACAAATAGACCGCTGAGAAAATGTATGAATTATTATCTTAATTATTTAAACAGCTAAATCAGCAGTCCTGCATTAATTCTTCATATAATGAAAATGAATCTGCCTTTAACTAATCATGAACTTATATGAGCCAGCTCAGAGGTCCATTAAGTTTCTGAATCAGGTATTCATCTCTCACACACATATTTTCCATGCTTTATACTTTATTGGTTTTGATCAGTATTAGTATATGTTATAAACAGTATATAATGTTGTACCTTATGAGCGAAACCTGGCTGGAGAGTGATGAAGATCAGCGGACCATCCGTGTGCCACAGTAGCTGAGCCCCAAATGTCTGGATCAGCAGGAAGCTGGAGGTGGCTCTTCGTATTGCTAGATCCGCTGTTAACACCGGCAAAGTCTCAGGCTGCCCATTCAGCATCAGTGATCCTGAGAAGCCAGACAGGAAGCTCATAAATACAGGAGGAAATCGGGAAGCATAGAGACTTAAATTACTCTACTGTTGATTGTTACTGTTAAATACTGAATTCAACTATTTTGAATTAATTGATTTAATGTTCCTGAAAACAAGCAATGCAGGTTGATTCCCACCAGATTAGCATACATTAATTGTTACTTTTTAGCAACAGGGCCAGAGGCATCCTGCAGGGTCACATTGTGCCTACAGGTGTTTTAATGAGAATAACAATCTTGATAAGGATTAATTAAAAATACATTTCTAAAAAACTAAAAGAAAAAGTAAGTTTTTTAAAGGGTAGACTTAATAGATCTATTATATACACTTTAGAGACCAGTCTAGCCCTGGAATACACATTAGTTGGAATGGAAAAATGAAAGGGTAAAGGAAGATGTAGTCAAAGAAAGATGTAGTGCAAGACTAGTCTTAACCTCTTTTCAGGATCAGATTTCAGTTTCATTAAAAAAATGTTAACTTGCATGTAAACTAAAGACAAGATGGAATTTCTAACTCACCTACAGGGGACTAATGGCCAGCTATCAACAAACTTCTTCCAACTACCACCCGTATGTTCAACAAACATATCTTGTACCTCTGAATAAACAGATGGATGTATGGATGGATGGCTAGATGGATGGATGGATGGAAGGGTAGATGGACATATAAGAAAGCATATATACAATTGTAAAGAGAAGCTGCTCACCTGTGCTAGTGACAGTTACTGTAGTATGGAGTGCAGTGATGGACATTTCCTTTGGGCAGCCTACACCTCCTCCTATAACACACTCTCCTGCTCTGATGGTCACAACAATCTTCTTATCCACAAAATCCTACACAAACACACACCATCATACATAGTAAACCATCCATCCATTATCTGCCGCTTGCCCAAACGGGGTCGCGGGGGAGTGCCGGTGTCCAACCCAGCACACACAGGGCGAGGACGGGGGACGCACCCTGGACAGGTCGCCAGCCCATCGCAGGGAACATAGTAAACCATACATGAAAACCTAGGTCAGTCAAAGTTACTGGTTGTTTTAAGATTTTAATGTTTAAGGCCAAGCTTCTGTAATTAGGCTTAATTAGACAAATAACATACATGCAACTAAAATAAAAACCAATGATAACGTATGTATTATTACCTCAACAACTGTGAACTGACAGTCACCAGCTTGTAGGCTATACCTCTTCTTGTCAAAAGTGGAGATGTGCATTGCCCCAGTAATTCTGCACTGAGCTGCACATTTCTCTACAGAGCATTGCCACTGGCCTCCCTTACACACACTGGAAAAAGAGAGGCAGAGAGGGAAGAACGAAATGGACACAAAGGTTGAATATCTGTTTAACAGAGAGGTTGATTTTTTTCTAATTTATTCTGATACTCCAGTGAACTGTCATATTTAGGAAATATTAGAAAATAATTGTTTAAGTTGTTAATGTCATTCTATGTACATAGTAAAATATCAATGATTAACCCAGCCACTAGGAATGCACAAACCAGTGTAATTCTTCATGCCTGTCCCAAGCCTGGACAAATGGGTTATGTCAAGAATGCATCTGGTCTAAAACTTTTGCCAAATCAAACATGCATACAAATGTGCAGACAACGAAACAAATTTCTAAACCGAATTTGCTGATAGTCTACTGTCTATTGTCTACTGATAGATACTGTTAGTCTACAGGGTGCAGGTGGAAACTGGGCTTGTCCTGAGAGTGGAAGTGAGGTTAGGAACTTTGAATGTTGGCAGCATGACTGGTAAAGAGAATTAGCTGATATGTTGGAGAGAAGGAAGATTGATTTTTTTTTATGTGTGGAAGAGACTATATGGAAGGATAGTAAGGTTAGCTGTGTTGGAGGAGGGCTGAAATTATTTTACAATGGTGTGGATGGAAGGAGGAATGGGTTAGGTATTAGCCTGAAAGAAGAGTATGTGAAGAGTGTTTTGGAGGTGAAGATAGCATCAGATAAGGTAATGAGTTTGAAATGGAAGTTGAAGGTGTGAGAATGAATGCTGTTAGTGCTTATGCCACACAAGTTGGTTGTGAGATGGAAGAGAAAATAAAATTCTGGTGTGAGTTAGATGAAGTGATGGAGAGTGTACCCAGGGAAGAGAGAGTGGTTATTGGTGCAGACTTTAATGGGTAATGTGGTGAAGGGAACAGAGGTGATGAGGAGGTGATGGGTAGGTATGATGTCAAGGAGAGGAATCAAAATCAGTTGGTAGATTTTACTATAAGGATGGAAATGGCTGTAGTGAACACCTATTTTAAGAAGAGGGAGGAGCACAGGGTGATGTATAAGAGTGATGGAAGGAGGGTCAATCTGAAGAAGATTGGAGACTGCAAAGAAGTGAAAAGGGAGGGTGTAGCAAGACAGCATAGGATGACCTTGGAGGTCAAGAGGAAGAGGAAAGTGAGGGCAGATTCGAAGATCAAATGTTGGAAGCTGAAGAAGGTGATGAGATTTTTGCTGGGAGTGATGAAGATAGATAGGATTAGAAATTAGTATATATTATATATTAGTATAATTAGTGTCTAGGATAGCTAAGGTTAGGCATTTTCATAGCAAAGTGAGAGAAGCAAGGTTGTGTTGATTTGCACATGTCCAGAGGAAAGACAAGGATTATAGTGGGAGAAGGATGTTGAGAATGGAGTTCAGATGTCAATTTAATGTACCATTAATATCACTGGATCTTCTATTATGATCTCTGTGCTATATGTACACTGTTCTTGAACACACTGATGACTCTAAGCAGTAAATCATGTGCTTGTAGTAGTTCTTCACTTTGGTCTTACCAGGTGTTACATCTCTGTTTTATTGTTTCTCCCTCCTGGTATGTACGACGTCTGTGAAAGCAGGGGCAATCATCCTTCCGCAAGCATTGGCCTCCGTGCACATAGAGCCCCGGAGGGCACTCGCAGCCCCCTACACACTCTTCCCGACATTGCCCTGAGGCTGGGGGGAGAGCAGAGGAACAGCTGGGAGGACAGGAGGACACACAGTCTGAGAAGACCTGACCCCCAGGACACACTCGCTCTAAAGTGTAAGACAGAAACAGAGCAAGAGGAGAAGGGTAGAAGGACAGAGAGAATGTTGATGAAGTGCAGAGAATCTTACAATGTATTTGTTAAAACAACTATTTTTCATTATTCTGGATTGATGCAGAATATATCATTTTATTTTCCAGAAAAGAATAATTTCATATAAAAAAGCAAAGCAATTTTTAATTTCTATAGCTGTGAATTGGTTTGGAATACCAAACTGGCTTTATTTTCCTAAAAAAAATGTAGTTGCACCTTGGGGCAACCAAGGCCAAATGGTTAGGAACTTGGCCCCAGGATCAGAAGGTCTTAGGCTCAAATCCAGACCAGTAGGTTGCCCCGAGGTACCCTTGAACAAGGTACAGTTCCTGTCATTGCTCCCTGTATACGTGCTGTATATGGGTGCCCACTGCTACATGTGTGTATGGGTGAAAAGCAGAGGATGCATTTCGTTGGGGTTCCCTATGTGTTGTGTCTTTCAAAGTGACAAGTGTCACTTTCACTTCATCATAACTAATTAAAAGAAAGCTCATTCAGCACAATGTATTGTCAGATCAGCAGGATGCATATTGTCATATTTTTGGATTGTGATACCCCTATGTTTCAAAACATTTTTAAACTTCTAATAGATATTCTGTTCAAATTGCAATTTAGTATGTTCTTTAATCCTCTAATGGCCCACTATAATAAAAATGACATACGTACCACAAAGGCCAGGACGCCTCCAGCTGAGGATCACATGTTGTTGGGCACACTCACGAGCATAGCTGGCAAGTGTGTCACACACAGCTCCTTCACGCTCACTATCCTCCAGACTGCAGTACATATATAGACATGTATCGACATATGGACCAGGATCCACCTGAGCACAGTGAAAGCAAAAGCAATACTTTCAGAACCTGGAAAAGGAAGAAAGGGCATGTCTACTCTTGCAGAGGAAAGGACACAACTTTACTGCCTTTTTAAAATATTAAGTCTGTCTGCTGAACATTCCAGGGGCTCTCACCCAGTGATGGCACTGTGAAAAGGGGCTCTCCTTGAGCTGATGACATGCCGATTCTGCTCCTCTACGTAGTGCAATATCCCCCATGATGTCACAGCTGTGGCCCAACTCCACTGCATCATTACAACCCTGCCAAGACCAGAGAAATGTTTATTCATTCATTTTACGGCATTTAGCAGACATTCTTATCCAGAGCGACTTACATGTCCTAATTACAGGGACAGTCCCCAGGGACTCGGGGTTAAGGGTCTTGCCCAGTGGTGGTAGTGCTAGAGGTGGGAATCAAACCTTGGACCTCTTAAGCCATAGGTCCATAGGCAAGTACCTTACCACTAGACCACCTCCACCCTAGAACATCACCAGAACATCACCAGAACATCATTTCTGACTGCATTTAAGGATATTCTGGAGGAAATTTGTATTTAAGGTGAGAACATGAGTGTTCTCCTGCAAGGATGTTGAGGCAGTCAGGGAGCAGGGAGGTCTTCTGCTAGCTATTTTGACTATATTGGGAGAAAAAGGCACACTGCATTTTCTCTCTTCTACCCTACCACTAGACCACCACCACCCCAGGTCATAAACTACATTTTTAAGCAAGCCTATATTATATGTAATGCAATCTGTTACCTAGAAAATGTAATAAGGCTGTTTATTCTAATAATGTAAGTAATGGAGGTGTTGGTGGCCTAGTGGTAGGATACTTGCCTGCAGACCAAGAGGTCTCAGGCTTGAATCCCACCTCCAGCATTACCACCTTTGGGTTCCTGAGCTAAAAACCTTAATCCCAAATTGCTCCAGGGGACTGTTTCTGTAATCAGGAATTGTAAGTCACTCTGGATAAGAGTATCTGCTAAATGCTGTAAATGTAAGTAATGTAGCCTATTACTTCTGACTTTTTATAGCAGACATGGCAGTATAACTGTTATTTGTTGTCTTCTTTTATAGAATAAATGTTATTTGCTGTTAGGCCAGAGGTTAGATGCTTCTATGGATAGTTTAATTTTGTGTAATTCTGCGCTAATTGGTTTGTAATTTGTGAATTCTTTTGATCACTGTGACACTCAAGTGTCCCACACCAAGTAAGAAAAAATAAAGGAGTTTGTTGTGCACTCATTACCTCTGTCTGTTGATCTGGAACACGCCATGAGTTCCCAAAGCTTGCAGAATACTGTGATATGCTTCCACTTCTAGCAGTGAAGTCATCTGTGAAGATATAGAAAATATTATAAAACCTGCACATAGACCACTACACTGCACAGTGTTTATATTTCCCCAGCGCACCAATTCTTTCCTTATGAGTGTTACATAATTGGTGCCAGACACAATGTGCTATAAGACCCTGAAATCAGAAAATATTTTTCAAAGACCCAAAATGATTTCATCTCTGTCTTTAAACAAATTTTGTAAATATTTTTAATTGTCTTCTATGTTTTTTAATCACAATTTCTGCATTGCTTCTAAACCAAAAATTGACCGTGGGACACAAAGTATAACGCAGACTTTTGCCATCTCTATTGCTTGGAATGAGGCCTTGCCCACGGGGTATTAGCAAAGCAACCCATATCATGTTCAAGCTCTAGCTCAGAAAAATACCTTTTGAAAAACAAAAGAAAACTTCTAAATTGTTAATAATTATGGTTAGATCATGACTATTATCTTCAACATGTCAATTTTGAACAATTTTGACAATTTTGTCTACAATTTTACAGTGAAGTTACAGGCTCAAAGATACAGAAATGGGCTTGCGAAATTGCCAAATTGTCCATCTTTTCAAATGAGCACAAAGCTGGGATTATTATTGCAATTTTATGTGACATTTTAGGTTATTGTTTGATTGCTGGACAATAATGTGGGTGATTTAAGTGCTGTGAGAAGAATCATCTTACACTGAATGAACAGTTCCAGATCATTTACAGGAACATACATTAGACGCCATATAATGTCTAAGTGTATTCATTCTCAGATAATGAAGACTGACAGAGAAAGCCATGTTTCATTCATTTAGATTCATGAGAAGAGCAAAAGAAGCATACTAACAAGAAAACGAAGAAGAAAATAAATGGAGGAAGAAAAATAGGAGAAGAAAATGCATACTAAGAAGTAGAATAGAAGGATCAAAGGACCAATAACAAGTTAAAAATAAGAAAAAAATTCATTTTTACAACAGTTATAAAACTCTTTCAGTGTTAGGTTTCTAAAATCTCGTACCATCTGCATTGTTGTTGTACACTCCACATATCCCCCTCGTGGCAGCAAAGTGTTCGGCGGTAACCGTCAGAAACACGGTGTTACCCAGGTCAAACTTGATTCTGACCCCTAGTCCGCTCTCCACAAAAACAAAATCTCCCAACCAGTGAATACTTACTCCTTTGGAGACAAAAAGCACAGACAAGGACTTCAGTTCAATGTGTTGCACCTGAAAATGATTTATTAATTTATACATTTGATATACATGTAGTACTGAAATAACTTGTGTAATATTAACAGCAGCTTCACAACGTGACCTGAGCCACAGCGACCCTTGTCTGGGTTGGGAGGGAAAATAAACAGGAAGAATGAGGCTGAGCAAGCTATGAGAGAAAACAGCACAACAGATGGGAATGAACCATCTGCTTACAAACATCATAAAGTCATATTTATTTGAAGCATTTAGAAATCTGGCCTGGATTAGACTGGATCTATGAAACTGAGAACCCAATCTAAAATGGACATTTAACCAAGTAAGCAAAGAATCAAGCAAAAGCCATGCAGTGATGCATAACAGCAGAATTACAACCTGAGAATCTGTTTATGAATGAAATGCTGTGTACAATAGGTTGGTACTAAGGTTCCTATGGTTGCTTCAGATCTAAATCAGCAACTGATGCACACTCATCCACTTCGCCAGTTGGCGCCACAACAAAAGTTGCTGCAGAGCCATATTAACTAACAAAGCATCAGATGGTGGTGGTCTAGTGGTAGGATACTTGCCTATGGATCAAGAGGTCACAGGTTTGAAACCCACCTCAAGCACTACCTGAGCAAGATCCTTAAGTCAAGTAGGATTTTATTGTCATTTCAGCCATATACACAGTACACAGTGAAAGGAAATAACGTTCCTCCAGGACCCTGGTGCTACACACAACACAAGACACAAGACAACATAAGACACAAAACGGGGCAGCAAGTGCAAGACAAGACAGACAACAACAGACGGCACGACAGACAGTACATTCATCCGTAGAGGGCCGCAGTGTTGTGGAACAAAGCAGCCCAGGTGGATTATGGTGTAGCAGTGTGGTGGAGCGGTGTTACTGATAAAGTGACTTAAGGGATTGTCCTAACGGCAGGGGGACTGTCCCTCTAGTTAGAACATGGAAGTCACTCTGGATAAGAGCCTCTGCTAAATGGAAATGTAAATAATCAGAGGAGTGGAATATACAGAGAGTCACAGTGAAACTGCAAGAGGCAGATGCGATTGCAGGTGTCTTAAAATTAGGTGGGAATAAGATCTTAGATTTAGAGATCACTGCCTCTAGTGTTTACATAAAACAAAGCAAATTGGGATGATATCAAAACACAACAAACTAGTTGATGGTACTGGAAGGCATGCACCCCCAGATCAGGCTCACAGGTATGCTTTCACAGTGTTGCCATTCAATAATGTCTCAGTTGTTTAAAGGGACAGTTAGAATCACAATGTTCACATTTTAATTGGAGGCCATTTACACCTCCACAACTGAACATGTTTTAGGCAACCCAAGGTAAGTAAATCAAAGGAAATCAGCTCAATTTACAAGTAAGGCTCAGTGAACTATAAAGAAAGCTCTGGGTAAATCTTGCCACCTGGATAATTTGGTCAAGTGATCAGTTCATAAAGCTAGTTTGACAAAGCAAAGGTAGCTGACAATGTCCTTGGCCACATGTAGACACACATTTTATGACCCAAACTTATAAAGGGCCATTCTTATCTGACAACACTCTTGGTCCAATAAGAAGATAAGAAAGAACACAATTAAAACATAGGAACTGTCACATACCATTTTGAAAGACAGGTTCTCTCAGTGGTAGTGTAAGGCCATTAAGAGAGATGTTGCCCTTATGAATGGACACCAGGTCAAGTCCCAGCATCATCTGCAATGCCTGAAAAGAATAGAAGACAGCTTTCTATTAAAGAACAGCAGGCAAACAGCAGATCGCAAGTGCATTAATCAAACCAGAACTCTGCACAATCCTGACATTCACTGACTATCCACCATAGGCTGCAAATTCCAGTTACTGTAACTGTAACTGCGTATATATATATATCTATATATATATACACATACACACACATACACACACATATGTATATGTATATGTATATATATATATATATATATATATATATATATAAATACATATACAAATGCTCTCTCTACAGATTTACATAAAAGAGGAGGCAAACTAGAAGGTGCTCTTGTTTTCACTGCATATGCTTAGAAGGCTCCTTTTCCATAAAGCTCCTCTTTGGTCTTCCTCTTCCAGGCAGCTCCATCCTCAACATCCTTCTCCCAACATAATCCTCGTTTCTCCTCTGTACTCTCCAACCCAATCTTGCTTCTCTAATCTGATAGTACAAATTAATACTAGAATCCATGAACTGTATGATCAGTAGCTGATTTTAGTGGTGCTTAAATATAAATGATTCTGTCCTGGAAGTGTTAGTTTTGCTTTTTTAGACAAGACTGGACCAAAATTGCATACATGTTGTTTAGATCAAAATTCTCAGCCTGCAGCTTGAGAAGGTGCAATAGATAGGGCTATAAAATTGTTTTAATGTTCCGTAAAATCTTGAAATCAACTGTAACAGGTTTAAAAATGTGTACATACAGGCAGTTTTGATTTGTACTTGGAGGTTAGGGGTTCTAATTTTCAATACTGAAGAGATATTTTATCTCGTACATAAGTCAGTCAGTGGCGGTCTAGTTGTTAGGGACTAGGCTCCATAATCAGAAGGCCATGGATTCAAATCCCAGACCAGTAGGTTGCCAAAGCTCCATTTTGGCCAGAAATGTTGACTCACCAAAATAGAGGCTGACTTATTTAATGGCAACTTCTGATTTGCTTCCCGGTGTTTTCCCACTGTTTAACAGTGCAGTATTCACCTTGGCAGTATTGGTTAATACTAAATAAGTTTCAATGATTTTTTTAAGCTACCTGATGGATGTCAGAGGCAACTTGTGTACCTTAGTGCAGTGCCCCCCGTCATCACACACAGTGCTGATGTAGACAGCCCACGTGCCATCAGTGGAGGTGGCCAACACGTAGGTGCAGCCACCCAGGAAGTGAAAATGCTTCCTGTCAAAGGAACGGTAATGTGCTCCACCCCAGCTCATGCAGGTCGCTGAGGCCTTGGGGTCACGAAGACCTCTAATAAGACCCCTACGAAGGAGGGGTGAGGACTGAGAATCTGAGGACATAGTAAAAACAATGACGAATCTTTATATTTCCTAGTGTCTCAAAATCACTGAATATTTTTAAAAGAATAACTCAGAAATTAAAAATAACTAAGAAAGTAATTTTCTGCCATACCTGGTAAGAGTGTATAGGAACAAGAGAGGCAGGTCTGATCAGAAGCGTTTTTCCAACTTAGACCCCAGAGGCTCCCACAGCACTGCTCAAGAGTCATTAGAGAGAAGTTCTGAATCCCAGGAAACTCCTCACAATTCCATGTAGAGAAACAAAGACCCCTAGCGCTCACTCCTGAACAAAGAAACAGAAGAGACACAGAAAAACAGCTTAGGCTTTCGAAGTGTTTAAAACAGCATTCAATTTTAACCCCCTTTACACATTTCCCTAAATTCCCATTCTATTCATACTATTCATTACCACCTAATCCCATGTGGTATGTTGTCATGACTGACTCTGTAACTGCAGCTTTTTTGTTCAAATATAGTATTTAAATGGCTTTTAAAGCAATACGTTCAGCACGTTAGGCCAACTATATTGGACAGTGCTAATGGGAAACCCTATGGATTGATCATTAAAAAGATCAAATAAAGAGCAAGCTGGGAAGTATAGGAGAATTATTGACTGTATTAATTACATGTGTTTTTATGGAAAGGTTTAGACCTTTCTACATAATTCCAATAGTGTTAAACACAATTATGTGTGAATTTAACATTTGTCTGAAATACGTTCTGTGCAAAATTAAAAGACTCAATGAATTTTATGTTAAATTCAACAAATCTATATAAAAACATTGCAGAAAAAAACTCCACTAACTAGGTGTGGAAATCACATTGTTTTTATGTTCAATTTATGTGAACCCTGCACTCAAAAGATCAAAATATAGTTATTGAAATATTCAAAGTAATAAAAACGTCTTGATTTTCTCATTAGGCCTATTTTGCAAACTCGTACATCAACACAATGCACTGCCGGTAAGTATATAAACGTATAGTTTTTTCGTCAAACTTGACCAAACACAACATGCGATTTATCATCACTAACTTAATGCAATAATATGGTTAATCATATTGAAATATTTAAATTGGCAATTCTGTAAAAACATGCTTTTTATATACACCAGCTTCTTTTTATACGGTGTGAAAATGATTGAATGAATGGAAAGTCAGAAACATTATGTAGTTAAGGAGCCAATCAAAAATAAAGCAAATGTCTAAAAAATACAAATGTTTTTCTTTTATTAAGAGCATTTTAGCAACAGCATGAAATCATTTTGATTGATACCTTTAAGTCTTGGACTTATTCATGTTCAGTGTCTTGCAAAAGTATTCCACTAACTCAAGCTTGGTCTTATGACTTCCGAGATCCCAAAGGATAACTTTGTAGTTCAAAACTAGAACGCTAGGTACAGTATTTTTTACAAGGCTGTAAATAACAAATATATCTTGTATAACAAACAAATCTACCATTTTTGCAGTCTGTTGGATGACTGCTAGACTGGCTACACGGTCCCTTACCCTGGGAGCAGCGAGGACCAGCCCAGCCTTCACAGCAGGCCCGTACAGTCCTATTCACTCGGTCAGTCACAATGTTTGCAGGCCTACAGCATATAAACACGACACTTAAACACACAGCCAGAACATTCCTTCAGCACAAAGTCTGCGAATAATACTTCATAGTGTCGAATGAAATAAACTTCCGTTAAACTATGTTATCAACAAAACTTTCAAATGAGCAAAGAATGTCCCTAATGCTTTGAGTGTTTACATTTTCCTCACTTGAAAAGATAGCAGGAAGCTTTGGGCCCTTGACTTTTGTAATACAGAGCAATGCCATCATCTCCCCCGTGTGTGTGTCGCATCCTGTCCACATCCAGTCTCCAGCCTAGTGTGTTGTACTGGTACACCGCAGAACATTCCACCTCAAGCTGCAAGCGAGGGGTGACTATACTCTCCAGTTTTTCTTCCACAGTGTGCTCACACCAGTGACTAACATTCAAAAGAAGAAGTTAGGGTCAACTGTTTCACATGCACAGTTAATAGTATAGTTGCAGCAGTTTCTACATTTTGCTTTAAATAATGCATGAATGAATGAATGAATGAATGGTGGACATTTATAAAGTATAAAATATAACATTTAAAATATAAAGCATGTAAAATGTTAAAAATTTGTCCAAAGTCACATTTTTACAAAACGACCTCATACAACAGTAGAGCGACTCTACTTCTCAGTTATATCAAGAGCCCCTTCTTGCATTTTGCCAAATTATCCACTTGATTCTTTAATCTATCCTGCAAAACACTTTTTCACATTGCTTCACACATGAAGCACATTATGTCTTTTTATTTAGAAAAAATCCCAGCCAGCCAAATTAATTAATTCTGACACTTCAAGTCACAAAGTAACAGATTTTTATAGTATTTTATGATTGATTATATATGGATCCATGAAAGCCTAGAGTACTATTTGAATGCTTACATAGTTCTAAGCATGGTTTCTGTACCAGAACCGCATAAAAGATGGTTCATTAGAATCAGAAAGGGATTCTCTGTTGTTACTTTAAAGAACCAATAGTACTGTGTAGATTTCCCAATGTTAATCTGCTATCAGATTAACTCATGACACTCTTCATATTGAACAAGACAATAGTGCACTGAATGTGAGGAATGGTTACAGATCGGTGCTTAGTTCAGAAGACGATAGATGTTTACCCCATTGCCATGACCAGACGCAGCCCCAACAAAGATACAAGACATGCCTTCAGAATGTCTCTGAGTGCCATTTTTCCGTGGAAACTGAAAAACAAATTACGATTGAGTGCAAAATGATTAAACAGAATATTCTAGAAGAAAAAGACTCAATTTCTTGCAACAGCTGTGATTTGAACCCCTCAGTTTTCCCAATCAGCGCAAGAACACAATCACTACCAAACATATTAACCATTTAAAATTCTGTTCTGCATGCTACAGATATGTCTTAAGCATGCACTACATAGGTATCATAAGTCACTTACAACATGCTGACTCACTTCTGTCTTGATAAAATACCATCTGATGGAATGTTCAAATGTCAGTGCTCGTTTCAGTTTTAAAATAGGAATCACTCAAGCTTGAGTTACCTTGCCTTCATAAGATCCTCATTCAGGAGGTATTTTTCCCGTATCTCCCATTAAGGTTGTTCTGTTCCGTCTCTATGTTTGAACTTGTTTCTATCCTGTATCGTGTATAGTATCCGTTTCTTGACAACTTTCCTTTCTTTGTAACTTGAATGACTTTTCTATTTTTACTCTTGGTCACAGGTGTAGAGCAGAGTCTCAGTAAGGGTATGGACCTGCTTGTTAGCCTGACCGGTGTTTTTTAAGTGGCAGGGGATTCACAGATCTATAGCAGCATCTGAGACGCCTGCAATTGGAGGACAACTCATGGAGTCACAGCTGCAAGGTCAGTCATTAGTTGTTCTACTTCTGATGACAACAGTCTCTGGTCTGTAAAAAGGGAGGGGTAGGAGGGTTAGGCCCAGGTCCTTTTGCTAAGCAGCTGTTTGTGCAGGCCTAATCCTATAAAGAAATGCTTTAGTAGCTGGATTTCAGGGGCGTTTATTTAATAAAGTGTGTCAATAGGGAAGGGCCAGGGGACGTGTAGCCTGACCAGTACTACTGTAGCCTGGACCTTTGACTGTGGGGGAAGGTGCAAACACGGCAGCTCACACTTCAGTTGGAGAGTGATTCCTCTTAACACTCTTCCCTGTCACGCTCCACTTTCTCAGCCAGGGTATTTTAGTGACTGTGATATCAAACTGTAACTCCAGGAAGGAGATGAGAAAACAAATGCAAGTCTTTAACAAATTAAAACTTGGATCGAAGTCCAAGCACATCAGACACAACATTAAAACAGATGTTTCTCAAAAAAATGACTGCCAAGGTTTTCTCAAGCATGCTAATTGCCTTTTTCAATTTTTTTTTATCCGAACTTATTGACTGGTTGTCATGAATTTATTACACAAGAATCATTATTCTTCTCGATAACTTCTAAACCTGAGGAATATTGTAGATCTCAGAGACACGCAAAGAAATTCTTGCCGTGAAATGGAAAAGTTCAACAATATCCATCACAACGCTGATAAGATTTCACCTTCCGAAAGCTCTCCTTTGGGGATGATTAGTTTAACACTGCAAGGAGGGATTTTGCATTTTTACAACAGGATGTCTACAAAATGATTCCATATGTTTGCCGACCCTGAAGCAGAAAACACGTCTGAGCTTTTTGCTTTCATAGGTGTAATTTAAATAAATATAACCAGTTGCTGAGCTATTTCTTGTCAATGCAATCTGTCATTTGCTACCTTACAATAAACCTCACGTTAAATCAAACTGCATTCTGTTGCTTTACATTTTTAAAGGTTAAAGTCATGTACCTGAGGTAAGATAATACATATGAGCTATATTTTTGCCATAGACATTATAATTCAATTCAATTTCAATTCAATTTATTCTTGTATGGCGCCTTTTACAACAAAGTTGCCCCAAGGCACTTTACATTGATAACAGGTTACAGTAATAGATGTTTAAGATGTTTAAGCCGGATGACTACGGAGGAGAGGAACCAAAAACTCCACTATGTGGAGAAAAAAAACCTCTGAGGGTCCAAGGTCAACCGGCTACCCAACCCCCTTGGGTATACTAACAGTACAGAGTTAGTTTGGTTTTAAACTCCAGGATCAGTGAGGAGTCCCAAGTTGCTTCCAGGTACCAATGAGCCGCCAGGGTCCCTTGGCGCATCAGATGCATCACACAGACCAGATGGTAGCTCGGCATTGGACTCAGGTGATGACCACAACGGGCCCCCCCGGACATGTGGGGAGAGAAATGGAATGAGGGGGTCAGTAATGAGCAGGATCCAGTAGTGACAGACACAGAAATGAAACAGTGCGATGGCATGTACAGCAGCACCAGCGACATTACTAGTGGTGCACTATGGTGATTGGTGCGGGTAAGCTAAACTAAAGAAGTAAGTCTTCAGCCGTGATTTAAAGACCGAGACTGAATCGGCATCCCGTACAGAAGCAGGCAAGCTGTTCCACAATCTAGGGGCCCTGTAACTGAAGGCTCGTGCTCCTATACATTTATTTATGCGAGGGACAATTAGGAGATCTTTATTCTGGGATCTAAGTGGGCGGTTAGGTGTATAGGTATTAAGCAGTTCGGTTAGGTATATTGGGGCAAGACCTTTAAGTGCCTTGTAGGTTAAGAGGAGGACCTTGAAGTCAGCCCTGTACCTAACAGGAAGCCAGTGAAGCGAGCAGAGTATGGGAGTTATATGGTCGTACTTCCTGCTCCTGCTAACAATCCTAGCGGTTGTGTTCTGAATGCGCTGTAGGGTGCTTAATGTGCCCTGAGGGCTTCCAGAAAGTAGGGCATTACAGTAATCTAATCTACTGTATACAAATGCATGTACTACTTTCGCCGTGTCTTCCATTGACAGAAAGCGCCGTAGTTTGGCAATGTTCCGAAGGTGCAGGAAGCATGTCTTCGCAACTGCATTAACATGAGGATTAAATGAAAGATTTGAATCGAAAATAACACCAAGATTACGTGCCAGAGTACTAACTGAAAACCTCAACCCTGCATCCCGGATATGCGAAATGAAGTTGGCCCTGTCTACATCACTACTACAAAACAAGAGCAGCTCAGTTTTTTCGGGGTTTAGTGAGAGGAAGTTGTTATTCATCCAATCCCTAATATCACTGAGGCAGCTAATTAAAGTGCCAGTTGATGCTTTATCACATGATTTAAAAGATAAGTATAGCTGAGTGTCATCAGCGTAAGAGTGGTAACTAACATTATGCTTCCGTATAATAGTGCTTAGTGGGAGCATGTAGAGGGAGAAGAGCACTGGGCCCAACACCGACCCTTGTGGGACTCCATAGTTAACTAGTGACATAGGTGAGGGGGTGCCATAATCATCCATTTGGATGAAGTAGTAACGGTTTGTGAGATAGGAGTTGAACCATTTAAGGGCTGTTCCGGTAATGCCGACAGTGGAGTGAAGCCTATTTACTAAAATGGAGTGATCCACCGTGTCGAACGCAGCACTAAGATCTAACAGAACAAGAACAGTAATGTTTCCTGCATCACTCGAGACCATTATATCATTCACCACTCTAGTTAGAGCAGTTTCTGTGCTATGGCCAAGCCGGAAACCTGATTGGAATTTATCTAAGAGGTTATGCGTGTCTAGATATGACTGCGGTTGTCTCGCAACTAGTTTTTCTAGAATCTTAGAGAGAAACGGGACATTAGAGATAGGTCTATAATTACTTGGTGAGTGAGGGTCCAAGTTAGGTTTTTTAAGCTGTGGTCTAACCACTGCTGTTTTAAACTGATTGGGGACTACACCTGAGGTCAAGGATGCATTCATGATATCAAGTATAGGTGTTGATAGTATTCCTAAGGATTCCTTCAGGAGCTTGGTTGGAATGGGATCTAACCGACAGGTCGTGGAGTTTGCTTTGGCTATAACAGAAATTAGCTCAGAGTTATCGATGAGATTAAAATCACTAAAATATTGTGAGCACTGTTCAGCTAATGGATTAATTTGAGGGCTAATAGGGCACATTTGGAGCCTAATGTTGTTAATTTTATCATTAAAAAACTTAAGAAACCTATCGTTAGTAATACTACATGCTGGCCTTTTATCAGTTTTGTCTGTTAGCTGAGCGAGTGTCTGAAATAAATAGCGGGGGTTATGCTTGTTGTTTTCAATAAGCTTTGAATAGTACTCAGTGCGAGCACTATATAGAGCTTTCTTATATTGTTTTAGTTTAGCAGACCATAAAGCCTGAGAGGCTTGGAGACCTGTTGTCTTCCATCTGCGTTCTAGCTTACGGCACTCCCGCTTAGCAGCCCGTGTGTGATCATTGAACCAGGGAGAGTGCCTGATAGTTCTAACCTTCTTTGTCTTAATTGGGGCGACCTGATCAAGGATCTGCCCAACTACTGTATTGTACATGTCGGTGATGTCATTAGCAGTTTTGTTACAGGTGAAATCTATCTCTGTTACGGCCTCCATAAACTGAACACATTTAGCCCTGTTTAGGTGTCGTGTTGTACTAGTCCTATTATATACATTATAAGAAAACACTTTCTGAGTTCTCAAGAAAAACAAGCAAAAAATCAAGCAAAGACTCCTTACACAGATGGCAGTAACTGACATGGCAAACTCAAATGGAACTAATATCTCTTATCCTCAGGAGCAACACTAACACTTGGGTTCCTTGGGAAAAACAACATGAGCACAGGAACTATTCTCTGTCAGCATGGGTTTCCATAAGCGGGAAAAAAGTCAAAGATCACCATGTACAATACCAAACATCAGCTGGAGCACTTTATAGCTCACTGTCTATAGGTTCTGCACCAGTGGAAATGTGTTCTCTGAAGTGATGCTAGGATCTGCACATACACATATACACATTTTCATAGTTAGGCTGTGGTTCCTCAGCTCCAGTGAAGAGAATACTACTGCTACAGCATACGGTGACTTTAATTGTGCAGTTCCAACTCTGATAAGGTTCCTTTCTGTTTCAGCATGACAGCATTCCATTATATCCAAAATGAAGCGCTTAAAAAGTTTGACTTGGAGGAATTTGGCTAACCTGCAAAAAACCATGACCTCATGAATTAAAAAGCTGATTCTTGCGCAATATGTGGCTGATCGGAAACACGTTCAATAAATATATGAAGTAAAGCCTCCGGTAAAGAGTTTAGTCTTTTACTGCAAAAAGTGACTCCATCTTTAATACCCATGGTTTTGGGATGACACTTAAGTATGGATTTGATGTCTAGATGATAGAGCAACAGCATCAAACCTTTTTTGTTATTCATGGGCCAGCAGGGGCCTAGTGGTTAGGGAATTGGCCCCAGGATCAGAAGGTTGTGGGTTTGAATCCCAGACCAGTAGGTTGCCCTCAGGTACCCTTGAACAAGGTACTGTCCCCGTCACTGCTCCCGGGGTGCTTTCAATAGCTGGCCCCCTGCTGCACATATGTGTATGGGTAAAATGCAGAGGTTGAATTTCATTGTGGCTCACTCTGTGCTGTTTCACAATGACACGAATAGTCACTTTCACTTTCATAGCTACCAACTGAAATAGATCCATCTTCACAAATGTGACACTTAGAGATGGTTAAAGATGCTTGCACATTTATTTTCTGCAATGGTAGAATGCGATCTCTCTTTTCAATTTATGCAGCTGAAATAAAATGTTCTGTGATAAATGTGAGAAAATTTGTGATAAAATTATATGAATATTTGAACTTGGTTGACAGATAAAGAGAAGTATCTCTTATGTTTACCATGTATGGGTGCAAAAAAAAAAACAGGTATAATGATCTCAGAACATTTGAAATTTGAAGAATTGCCATGATGTTTATAGGATTTATTGTGTTGCATTTTGATTGTAATCTGTAAGACTGCATTCTTATTTGACAGGGCGCCAAAATAGGTTTCTTTCCTCTCAGTTAATATGACAACAAAATGATACTGCTGAGCACAGTTTTGCAAATTTATAACAAAGTGACTCCTCAAATAAATGTTGTATATGGTTTTAATCACTTTATTTAAATAAACAGCACTGTGCCATGGTTTCAGAAAAGTTCATGTATATTTGTTTTCATTAAAACATTTTTTCACAGAAGACCAACCCATAGTTATCTACATCTAATCTTTGTTTCAACAGGTTTATAACCTATCATTGGCCAGTCCAATGCCAGTTGTGAAAGTGGATGGCTGATAAAAGCAGCAACACCAGAAGAGAAGGCTTCATTTCATGTATTGGTTTCCTTCTGGTGGGACTGTAGAGGAAAGACTATATCTGCTTGGACTGAACCGAGTAAACAGATTTCAGCTGCAAAATTGACACCCTCAGAAAAGAGAACAACCCTCAAGAGTTGGGAACAGGCATAATAGGGTAAGTCTGTTGAGTGGTTTTCCTTTTTTAAAGCTGCATTGTTGAACCTGGCTTGTCAAGCTTTTCTTTTTCAAATGTAGAGGCACTGAAAAAGCCTTATATAAAAGGGTTACATAATAAAGAGCACTGCAGAAAATGTGAGAAATTACTCATTCACTGAGGAACCATTAAACAAATTAGCCTACAGCAGTCAACGAGTTAAAGGTGCAAGTACTCTATTTTCAGGGAGAAGAAAAAAAAAATGATTGGTGAAAGGTCTGCTCTAAGGATCTTGAACCACATGTTTAATAGCCTTGAGGGAGCGCTTACTGTTTGAATGTATAGATAATCACTAGCACAGCAACTTTATGGCAAAGGGAGAAGATTGAGACTCTCATATGTGTAGTTATATGCAGTCCGTGTTTCAGCATTTCTCCTCTAATTCCAAGACGAGAGCTAAACGAAAGAGAGAAGAAAAAAGGTAGGGTTGTTAGAGCTTTTCCCTCCCATCTTCCCTCCCATCTTCCCTTTCTTCTATCTTCCACTCTTACACTGCAAGCACAGTGCAAAGATTATGTCTATGCAAGAAGGGATTTTCATAGAGATTGTTTTGCTTCCTTTTCTGCAGGGGAAAACATGTGGTTTTCTTTGATGCTTTTCCTGGCTTCACTTGCTGCACAGGCTGCGACATCCAGGGAACGTGAATGGGCTCATCATGGAGCCTCTATGTTTGCTGATCTCAGCCATCGCGAGATGCTTGCTGTAAAACACTATCTTCATTCACGCAGCGAGCTTGGCCTTGTTTCAGCCCGAGAAAAGTCCCTAAAGAAGAATAGTATCCTCCTCATAGAGCTACATGTTCCTCGAAAGCATGAGGCTCTTCGGGCATTGGACAGAGGCCAGGCCAAGCCATTACGTCAGGCCCGTGTCGTGGTCCAGTTTGCTAACCAGGCCCAGCCTAATATAACAGAGTACATAGTTGGCCCTTTGCCTTTCCCAGATTCTTATCAGCTCAAGACCTTCAAAGGTGATCGACCTATCCGCTTTGAGTCACGTCCAATCACCTCGGTAGAGTACGGACATGTGGATGTCATCTTGGAGAAAATCTCAAAGAAAGTGAACAAGATTTTATACGAGAGTACAGGCTTCACCTTTTTCAACTGCACCGATCGGTGCCTGACCTTCTCAGACATAGCTCCTCGTGGCCTGGAATCAGGAGAGAGGCGAACATGGATCATGCTGCAGAAGTTTGTGGAGGGATACTTCATACATCCTGTGGGGTTTGAGGTTCTTATCAATCACAAAGACCTAGATCCAGAGAAGTGGACTGTGGAGAAAGTATGGTATAATGAACAGTACTTTGACAGTCTAGAGGAGCTAGTCGAGAAGTATGAGATGGGTACAATTTCAAAAGTCAAGTTGCCTAAACATGATGAGCAGGATTTATACTCCACTTTCATTCCTCGTGGCCATAGCAACATGCAGACAAACATCTTTGGGCCAAAGCTTGTGGAGCCACAAGGCCCCAGATATAAAGTAGATGGAAATTTTGTGGAATATGCAGGATGGTCCTTTGCATACCGCGTTCGCTCATCTGCTGGCCTCCAGATTTTTGACCTCCGTTTTAATGGTGAGAGGGTTGCCTATGAGGTTAGCCTGCAGGAGGCCATTGCATTCTACTCTGGAGACACCCCAGCTGCAATGCAAACAAAATACATAGATGCTGGCTGGGCCATGGGGACCTCTGACTATGAACTTGCACCAGGTATTGACTGTCCTGAAATTGCCACCTTTGTGGATATGTACCATTTCTATGACACTGACAAACCTGTGCGGTATAGGAACGCACTATGCATCTTTGAGATGACAACAGGTTTACCACTGAGGAGGCACTTCAATAGTGACTTCAAAGGTGGCTACAATTTCTATGGTGGACTGGAAAACCATGTTCTTGTGATCAGAACCACATCTACCGTCTACAACTATGACTACATCTGGGACTTCCTCTTTTATCAGAATGGAGTTATGGAGTCTCGAGTTAGTGCCACTGGGTACATCCATGCCACGTTCTTTACACAAAATGGATTGAACTATGGAACCAGGGTTTACAACTATGTTCTTGGGAATTTGCACACGCATCTTGTCCATTACAAAGTAGACCTTGACATTGCAGGTAAGCTTAAAACAAACCTTTAGAACTCACTTAGGATAAAACCTTAGAGTGTTATTGCCTTGACAAGTGATCATCATACTATATTTTTTGTCTAGAAATAGATTTGTCCTAAGCCTGATTTGTAATAAAGTAACAATGTAGACTTCATTTTGATTACATACGTTGCACAAACTTTTATTGTTGGCTTTACCAGGAAGTTATATCATACTGATGTTTGACTAAGGGAAATGCTTTTCTCTTCTTCAGGACGAGACAACAGCTTTGAGTCAATTGAGCTCAAATATGTCAATTTTACTAATCCTTGGAGTCCCAAACACACCATCAAACAATCCATCCTCCAAAGGACACAACATGAAACAGAGCGAAGCGCTGCTTTCCGCTTTGGCAAGAAGTTCCCTCGCTATTTACATTTCTATAACCCCACTCAAAAGAACAAGTGGGGACACCAGAAGGGTTACCGAATTCAGTTTAATTCACATGGCCACAGTGTACTGCCTCGAGGCTGGGCAGAAGAGAATGGCATTACATGGTCAAGGTATGATTACATATTAAAAATGAATACTTTAAAGACATAAAGACAACCAATCTATAGTGGCATGTATTGAAGTTGAGCACATTGCATATCCAAGTATGCAGACACCTCTTCTTATTTAGGAATTTTCAGTAAAATTCCAAACATTTACAAAAATGTCTGCATATATAATCCATTACTGTTGAACTTTGGTGATACAAACCAGATGTTTAAATTATTTGACATCTTTAAAGATTTCTCTAAAAGCTAAATCACAGAACGTTATAGCACCTGAAATATTGTTGTATGACATTTGCGATAAGGGTTTTGCTTAAAATGTATTATTTATAATCCATTCATTGTAGACATGCAGTGAGTTTTGAGGCAAAATAGTCCTTCAACAAAATGTTTTTTTTTTTTTTTTTAATGTAACACTATTTTACTATCAAAAGTTAAAAGTAGGTTCACGGGTTGTTTTTGAATTATAAAATAAAATTAACGTATTTGTGTTGCAAAGATCACAATTACCACAGTGAGTCAGTAATGTTCTATGCAATACCACAATTCACTTCCAACCACACTGAATGCTTTTGTTTATATCTCACTGATTACACTTTTAGCAAGAATTTTGGCTTGATATATGATAGATAGATAGTTGCACTCAGTACTGATAAAGGTGCTGAACTGCATAAACTGCTTTTAAAATCTCCATAGTAAAGCATGGTCAGCAAGGCAGTCTGGAGCAGCCACCAATTTACTTAAGGTCACCAAGCTCAATGTCAAGCTCAAAGTGATTGGTAGAGGGTCTTAAGGCCACCAGCACTGGGCTGTGGAGCAGTGAAACTGGATTCATTGTTGTGATAGCCCTTTGCCCAATACTTTCGACATAATATGGAGTGGTGAGTGGGATATAGAAATAATCACCCAGCATCAGTTAGATGTGTCAGATCTGGTGACTGAATGCAATCAAATCCTCACAGCAATATTCCAACTGCAAAAAGGCCGTTACAGTAGCAACCAGGGAAAACTGCCTCTTAATTTCCTTGATTTCAGAAGATTTTTTGGAAGCGCAGGCATCTATAAACATGCACACTCAGTGCTATCTTTTTGGTGTCTGGTAATGTCTGGGAAGTCTTTAGAGCAGTTTAAATGTTGGATAAACACTGCTACAACTGGCAGAGCTTGGAAAAAGAAACTGAAAAAAGGTAAACATACTGACACACAAGGACATAGTGATATGAACCAAATGTTATCAGGTTTTTGTGCAAGAAGGGAGTAACATACATACAAGGGAGTAAATTATTAGGCTTACAGAAACCGAGTGGCTCATTGTTTGATTTGTTCTCAATCTATTTGCCAAATCTGATTGCCATTTATAGGTATCCCTTGGCTGTGACCAGACACAAGGACAGTGAGGCCACCAGCAGCAGCATCTACACCCAGAATGACCCGTGGGAGCCTGTGGTGTCATTTGAGGACTACCTTCGCAACAACGAAAATATTGTGAATCAGGTACTGGAACTACACCACTTATTATGGTGTATATATAACAGTTCATCGAATCCGCAAGAATCTAAAAAAGAAACCCATAGTTAACTCGCTCGAGCAGCACATTCCTTTTTGTGAGGTTTGCGAGCCTTTTACATAATATAACCCCACTAAATACATTTGCAGATTTCATAAACTACAAAAAGCAGGAATTAATTTAGGCATGCAGAACTGAGGCATCATTTAACATTTTTATACTTCCTTGCAGGATTTGGTTGCCTGGGTAACAGTAGGTTTCTTGCATATTCCTCATTCTGAAGACATTCCCAACACAGCAACACCGGGAAACTCTGTGGGCTTCTTCCTTCGACCCTTTAACTTTTTCAACGAGGACCCCTCGCTGTCGTCCCGCAGCACAGTCATCGTGCGACCAGACAAGGAGGGCAAACCAAAAGTTCAGAGATGGACCCCAGAGGTTGTAGGCCACTGTGTGTCAGACAAACCTTTCTTCTATAATGGCACTTATGCTGGTGTGTAGACGTTGTGCCTAAATAAATAATTTAGTAAAAAACAAAGTACATAATAAATAAGTAAAGAAATTTTTGTGTAACTCCAATATTTGCATGTTAACACATTCAGAACCATCTAAACCCCATATGCATGTATGTGTGTATTTTAAACTTTGTATACGTCCAGATCTTCTGTATTTTGTAATGCTGGTCAGTATAATACTAGAAACAGAATAAAATTTAAATGTTAAAAAAGACAAACAGTGCTGTATCACTCTCTGTATCTGATTTGTATGAATACAATTTACAAAAGCAGGTTTTGTTTACTTTGGTTGTCATGCCTACTCGGTTTCGTAAGGTGGTGGGGGTGGTGGTCCCACGTTGTCTGTGGAAGGTTGCATTCTGAAGTAAGGGTACGTCTCCATGGTGTCTGGGTTTATGTGCTGAGAACTTTCAGGAAGCAGGATGCTCCATCCGCCAGCTTAAGCATCTCAGGCAGGAAAAAAAGGGCTGCTTAGGCAAATGATCTTGTTCCTGAAACTCTCAACAAACAGTGGCCTGCAAGAGTTCCATGGGAAGACCTTGAAGGAGGAGAGAAGAAAGTGAACTTTAAATGAAAGGCAGTGTTTAATGAGTATGACTGTTCCATGAGAGCTCAGTTTATCGAACAGGAAAGGCTTAATTAGATATTAGGCAAAATTTCACAAATGCTTTTGGCTTGTTTCTAAAACAGGTTCACTTATTTCTGCACTTTAAATTTCTTTGTAAGGACAGTTCGCATTTTGGTTGCGGGTTTACAGTCAGAAATTCTTCTCTATCTCTTTACCAAAGTTTTTACAGTGGATGTTAAAGTGACTCGTAGAACAGGACAGGCCTTTTCTCTGGCCAGAGAGGAAACAGTAGGAAGGCAAAGGACCTCAAATCTTATGGAGAACTGGAATTCCTCAACCTCGCCACAGCAACAGGAAGACCCATACATCAACACGGTTGAGTCTTTACAAAACAATTGTTTGAGACACACAGACGTGCATTCCTCTCTCCCTTACTCTTTGGTTCTCACAAACATACACATGTTATATGAAATTTACATCACTTATGTAGTTATATAAATGATTATTCCTTCTAATTCAGTGAGTCATGAGTTTACTGTTCCTTAAACCTTCCTACATAACATTCACAAAAGCTGTCATGGCTGATCCTACAATGCTTGACGTTTCAATAGATTATGTCACTTACTTATCAACAACCGTTGTCATGACAATTATTTTTATTAGTAACTTGAAACTGTTGTATGACCAAATGAAACCAGTCATGAAAACCCATGACATTGCTTGACACATGACTGCCCACAACTTCTGCTATATTGCATGGGTATGTCAGTGTTATGCAGCAGGGTTCAACATAGTAAAGTCACTTTTTCCATTTAACCTGTAGGTTAATGCATAATGTAAATATCCTTAATGACAAAGCACATATGCCCTCTTTGCCAGGAAAAGGTCCTCTTAAACAGTGAGAGGAAGAGAAGTAGCTTCGTACACTTGTAGAAGCTGACCTTCCTTGACACTTTGACCTTTCTCAGACACAGAATCGGGCTTTATTGACCAGGTCTGTTCGCATATCCAAGACATTTGGCGGTGGTAACACAGTAGCTGACCACAGAAAAGAAAATGTCACGTAAACATTCACACCTGAACAAATTTTCTAAGTACATTGGTGCTCCACAAACCCAGTCAGAAAGACTAAACAGTTTGAGGAAATTCAAGACCTCTGTAACCCTTCCCAGAAGGAGTTAATTTGCCCACAAGAAGGAGTTCACCAAACAACAGCGTTGTGCAGGGCAGAGCTGCAAGGAGAAAAACATTGTTCTCTATGAAGACATCAGAGGCAGTTTGTTAAAGACCACATCATGCTAGAGAGCAACTGGAAAACACTTAAATTAGAAGCATTTGCTTGAAGCAAGATGGCTCGAGGCCTGTGCATGCTGCATGTTTAAAATAATTTAAAGAACAATGCATTCTCAATGGGCAGTGGTGGCCTAGTGGTTGGGCGTTGGCCTCGTGTTCGGAGGTTCGGGGGTTCGAACCCCTTCCCAGTGGGTTGCCCTGAGGTACCCTTGGGCAAGGTGCCGTCCCCGTCTCGCTCCTCCCTGCGATGGGCTGGCGACCTGTCCAGGGTGCGTCCCCCGTCCTCGCCCTGTGTGCGCTGGGTTGGACACCAGCTTGACCCCGTTTGGGACAAGCAGCAGAAAATGGATGGATGGCTGGATGAATTCTCAATTATAGCAGTAAATCATAAAGGAAAGGAAAATGTCTATCTACAAACTTAATGTCAAGAGAAAGTGGACTCCAGAAATATTACTTAATTGCTATGGTTTGATTGCCGACAGCAACAACTGTTAATCGATATCCGTATGTCTGATTTTATTACCACTCATATAAGAATTGTCTGTACACTACTGTTCAAAAGCTTGGAAAAAGAAATGTCTAGCAACAGCTAGTAATTGCAAACTACAAATAAGCATGTTACTGAGCAACAGTGGCATCTAGCGTGGAAGGGGAGCAGCTACAGATTTACAGTGTTTTGGTTTTGTCATGTGTTATTGATTTGCAGGCATATTTTAAATGATAAAATTAAAGCAAGCATCCAGTGTGGGAGGTGAAGAGTCTACCAGATATACAGGTTTATATTATGGCATTAAGGTTTTTTTGGTATCACCTGATTGGTGTGAAATCAAACAGTTAAAAGCTTTAACTGTTCAGGGTGGTCTTGGTGTGGGGAATCATTTGCCTTTATATCATATATCATCTATCAGTCCTGTCTGAGGAACAAACACTGATCAGGAAAGAAAGAAAGAAAGAAAGAAAGAAAGAAAGTCTGTAAAAAGTCTGTAAAAACATGGTGTATATTAAATTTGCACACTTTATGAAATGATAAAGGCATGTAGTTCACCAGATGCTGTACTTTTGGCAAAAAAATAATAGCAAATTAAAGCAAAATGATTTCTTCCATTTTTAGCTGAATTATCCTTAATTTTTTACATTTGTTTGTGTCTCTGTTGAATATCATTTCTTTGAAAAAAACAAAAAGTCAGTTACAATTTGTTAAAACCTTTAAAACTTTTTTGGAAGCTAAAACTCTTGTTTTGTTCTGAAGGCGGTTACCTGGAGTATCTGCTCGACTGGAGATGGCAAGGAAGAGTAACAGAATGAAATTAATTATAAAATGCAGCTCGTTGAAAGGTATAACATTTACATCATTTAGCAGATTCTCTTATCCAGAGTGACTTCCATGTCAGGGACTGTTCCCCTGGAGCAACTCAGGGTAAAGGTCTTGCTCAGGGACCCAGTGGTGGTAGTGCCAGAGGTAGGATTTGAACCTGGGACCTCTTGAGTCATAGGTCCATAGGCAAGTACCCTACCACTAGACCACCACCACCCCTTAACAGTTCACTAACTTCCTTTCACTCAATATGAAATAAAATATCATGTAGCTGTTGAGACAGCTGAAATAGTGATGTTGTTCTTACAGAAGTTCTCCGCAGAGCTCAGCCATGTCATACCATGCAATGGCCTCCAGCATGGCAAAGCCAGTAATAGCTAGCTGAGAAACCATCGCCTTTGCTCTTTGTCAACCTCTCAAAATAAATGTGAGCAGCTGAAACAAAGCCGGAGAGACATTAATGGGCAAAGGGTGCTCTTGAGAGCAACATGTGAAACCTGATTTTCCTCATGAGCTCTCTTGGGCCATGAACCATTACATCAAATCAAAATTAAGCCAATTACATAAGTCTGCCATTTTTAGCCCCATATTATCACAGAATGTAGATGCAATAAACAAACGAATTGAGATTTAAAAAAAGAGATTAAAAGAACACAACAAACATCAATAAGAAAGAATGAAAGAAAAACAGAAAGAAGAGAAAGAGGACCTAATGTTAGGAATAATAATGCCTGAAATCTTAGCTGACAACCTGTAAAAATGCAGTTTGGTTAAACTAGTCTGACTCGCTCTGCAGACTAGTTAATAGCCTACAATATGCAAAAATAATACTTTTGATGCAAGTGTTTAACCTTGAGCTTAGGAAATATGCAGTTCTGTTGATAATATGTTCTACCAGTTAAATCAGATTTTGTTTTATTGGTTAGGAGGTATAAACCCACAATCAGTCCACAGAAGTGGATCCTACCAAATCGTTGGTGCCTGCAGCAAATGTAGTTAATAATCAGATACTATCAGACATATATGTAGGGTATAATCAGATATTATTTTAAAATGATAAATTCTAATTTATTAATGACTGCTATATAATGATATGTGCAGCTGCTGTAAGTTGATTATATATAACTGTATAATATGTTTTCCTTAGTTATAATATGCATAATTCAATTTTCTTGCTCAGAACACTTCATTAATTATATAAATATTGCAATGATAATAATATATCAATAGAATGGATAAATATGACCACCACCAGGAGCTGGATTTAAAATTGTGTTTACTCTAGTGCAAAATGCAACATGGAAACAGAAACTTTTTATTTAACCTGATCACTAAAGACTGATATGATAAACATAGATTTCTTATCATATTTTCCTTCTCGATTAAAGAGTGTAGAATTAGGTCATTTGTTTCTTGTTGCTCAGTAGTGGAGGAGTAAAAACCTATTGTAGACTTTCTACTTTGGTTTCAGCAATTCAGCAATTTCGCTCATGAACTCTATGCTGCAAGATCTAACAACCTGTCCTCTCTCTTGATTCTCCTTGACCTCTCTGCGGCCTTCGACACAGTGAACCACCGGATCTTCCTGACCACTCTCTCCAACCTGGGGATTGCTGGTACAGCCTGGCAGTGGTTCTCCTCATACCTACAGGATCGACAATAACAAGTGTCACAGCAGGGCCATTGGTCCACTCCACGAAATTTGACAACTGGAGTTCCCCAAGGATCTTTCCTAGGTCCCCTTCTATTTTCTCTATATACTGGCTCTCGGGGGGAGGTCATAGTTCTCTTCTTCTACACCTTTGCTGCAGGACCTACACTAGCTCCCAGAGGCTGCTCGGATCAGGTTAAAAACTTTAACTCTTGCTTACAAGGCTACTAACAGCCTTGCACCATCTTACCTGACTGCTCTCATCAAACACCGTGTCTCTTCTCGTCCTCTCAGACCATCAAGCACTGCTCGTCTTGAACCCCCACCACTGAAAAAAGAGGAAGACACGCATCAAGACTCTTCTCAGTTCTGGCCCCTCAGTGGTGGAACCTTGCTGTCTTCAAACATCGATTAAAGACCCACCTGTCCATGGAATTTCTCAGGGAATAATTTTCCCAAACCATCTTCTCTCCTACCTCTGCTCCTTCTTTTCCTTAAACCTCTACTCTCTCTTTTCTGTCCAAAAAAAAAAAAAAAGTGTTGGTATATATACTTGTCACAAAGGCACTTAATTTGTTGCTTAGGTTGTAATAGCTAATCAGCAGTTGCTGATCTGAGCTGGCTACCAAGATGATGGTGATGATCTAATGTGGAATCAAAGCATTGTTGTTAGTCGTTCTGGAAAAGAGCATCTGCTAAATGCTGTAAATGTAAACGTAAATGTAAATGTACATTTTTTTTTTCAATTAAATTACTGATTTTGAAGGTTAAGAGGCTGCCATTCCAACACAATGCTTGTTAATGGTTATTTCACTGTTTTTGTACATTCACAGTCTAAGAACAAGCTGACCAGAATTAGGCAACTAGAATTTCCATAACTCTCTTTCATTTTCTTAGCCCCTTGTCCTAGTTAGGGTTGCTGGAGCCGATTCCTGCTCTCACAGGGCGAAAGGCAGGGACACACTAGGGTAAGGTTGCCAATCCATCACAGGGCAGACACAGTGATAGAACCGCACACACACTTACACCTATGGTCAATTTAGCATCTCCAATCCACCTGACGTGCATGTCTTTGGATGGTGGGAGGAAACCAGAGCTCCCAGAGGAAACCCACATGGACAATGGGAGAACATGCAAACTCCACACAGAAAGGACTCAGACCACTCTTGGAGTCAAACCCAGGACACTTCTTGCTGTGAAGCGACAGAATTTTAATATATATGATAGCTAAAGATAGCATGCATATCAGCAGTACAACTTTTAAGTTGAGGTTCATTATGATTACTAATTCGTTTGCTCTGTCCTTTTGTGTATCCAGGTATATCACAATGTGCATCATCAGGATTGTAAAAAAATAACTTTCATGGAGGCAGTCTCCTGTTCTTTCATTCATGTTACATAGTTGCATGTTTTGATCACATCATGACTTTCAAAGCAAGTAATACTTACATATATAATCATTCATAAACCAAATGGTATAGAAATACAACAGCTCAAAACTGAGTCTGGAAAGCCTAAAGACCTGAGTGTGGGACTTCCTGCTATTTAGCACATTTTACACTGGAGTAAACCATTTTTGCACCATTCTTATTTTACCCAGGTCAGTGATGTGTCAGCCAGTGGAAACAATGTTGTATACCCAGCCAATCACAAGATGCCTGTTCTATGTGAATACATGGAGAAGCTTTGAGCATGTTATGCAATTTCACTGTTCATTGTTTTTGTGTATTTTATTTTCCTCTCCATCTTCCAGATCTCTATTCATTGTGCCAGGACCAGGTATGCTGAAGTGATGTCTTAGAGCACTGCAGTAGCATTGCGACAAAGGCATGCTTACCCTGCTGAAAGAGCTCCACTGGAGAGGAAGCAATGTGTACCCTCGGATCCAGCCTAGTTTCATAACAGAGTGACAAAGCAATGTATGTTTAGGGCCTAGCAGTCATTCTTCAGGTCTGAGTGGGTGTGTCAGCAAGCTCTCAAACAAAAATGGGGAAAAGACCTGGATAGCTGCTTGTGCTTCTCACAGGATACCAGCTAATCTTATTTAAAAATGTGATCCTTCATATTTAATGAACTAAAAAAACAGTTTCTGTTATGGGCCAAATTTAATAGACACATTTTTAAAATTATTATTATTATTTGTATTTATATGTAACAAATCTGACACATTTAATTAACAAACTATTGAAAGTTCTGATTTTCTGATTTTATGTAAAAAATCTCCAAAGTTGAATTTCCCTTCTTCATGCCTAAATAACCCACCCTGCAAATGTTCTATTTTTAGTAAAATGTAGCTGTGTGTGGAGTACAGGGTCACGGTCGCATGGGTCCTGCTGTGGCCATTACTAATAGGAAATAAGGGCTTTTATGCTGTACGTAAGACCCATGTTCATTGGTTTCCATTCACTGAATTTTACTGTTGCCCTGAAATAAAATAAATGAGCATTTATTTGAACTTTTTACATCTGATTCATTTCAAGAACAATGACTCTGGATGATCTGAGGTTCAGAAGGTTTACTGTACTTAATGGCTTTAATGTTGAGTCTGAATATCAATATCCAGTCATGTAGGTGGTAAATTTAAATAACTACTTTTCAGTAATGCCAGAACTAGTTGTAAAACAGCTGCTTCCTGCAATGGGAACACAAATTCTAAATGTGTAAACGGGAAGTATTTTGGTTCAAGGCCATATTAAACAAGGCCATACTGCTATTAAGGGAAATAAAGAATCAGTATCAGGAAGACTTGATAGGAAAGCAATGCAGCTGAAGGCCTGCGAAACCCCGTCGTCGTGCAATATATTAATCCATTGTCTAGGAATGTTTTTCTGAGGTGTTTTTCCACTTCGAACTGACATGATTCAGCTTGTCGGCTGGGAGTTTCTGAGGTGAATTAGACCGGAAAAAAAACTTGAACAGTGTAGACACACTAAGGGTATAATAGAACACGTGCTTTATGCATTTATGTGTTACATTCATTTAAGTGAGCACATGCTTCTGATTGCAATTTATGTAAACTCTTCCACCCAAAGAATTTTCTTTCACATCTTGGCCTTAGTGAATGAAAAATAACTTTAGCATAATAATTGTAATATTTTAATATGTACTGACATATGCATGTGTGGTGCAGCTAGTAAGCAACAAGCTGCACAGTGCTGTAACTGCCTTGCTTTTAGTGAGATGATCTTACCCACCCACCCAAACACGGCCATAAAGAACTGAAAAATCAAGAACTGAGAAGCTTTTAATGACCACATTGATGGTCACAAAATTGTAAGGCAATTGCCTAAAGTAATGAAATGAGAAATAAAGAAAAAAAAATAATCAATGATAATTACAACCATTGCTGCAAGACAATACCTGCATTTTTGGAAATATGAAAAAATCTTGATTTCTGTGAATCTGACACTTCATATTTACTTCTATGAGCTCTTGCCCCTCAAACACAACAACAAGAGTATTTCTAGAGATGGCTAGCCCTGCCAAGAACATTCATAAGAGGAGTTATGGAAAGAACAAAACAATAAGAGCTCATTTGGACCTACGAGAAACAGAGGGAGGTAAGAAGGAAATGAAGACCTCATGTTAATGAACCAACACTCCCAGGTCACTCATGTGTGAATATAACTGTCCTGTTCTAGGGCTTCAAACATCAGACTCAACACTGGCAGACACACAGTTGGCAGCTTTCGTGAGATGATACTTAATTGATCGGGCTGCATTCATGACTGCACCCTCACTGAAAATGATTTATCAGGCAAATTTGATATTGTTACCAAGTAAAATAAGGAACATATGGCCATTTACACACCCGGCCCAGGGGGCATATGGTGATGACTGGGGGGATTGGGGGGGGGGGGGGGTAATACTCTTTGTTTTCTAAGTCAGGCTTATTGTTTTGGTAGGCTCAGAGTTATCATGTAACCTAGATTGAATTGTTTCCAAGACATGCCTTCCAAGACTATATATAGTTAGCTAAATTTATTTTTCTATTCAAGAAGGAACATATAGTTTTAATTCTATATATATATATGCCCAATTATTGTCGATGAGGAAGTCAAAGAGGAAATAGAAAGCTTGGACCACAGCCTCACACATCCCCATTTTGTGTAATGGTTCCATTCAATGGTAAAGGTGATTATGTCTGGACTGATGTTGTCAGACGTGCTGGCTGCCTGTGTCTATGAGCTGTTGTGACAGGTTGTAGCAGACCGCCCAGTTTTGAAAGCAGTAGGTTGTTTATTAAGGGATTGTTTCACTCTTTCCCAAACACCAATGTATTAAGACCTGAAGACAAAAGCTTGAAAAACATTTTAGTGATGTAATCTGATGTGACAAAGTGAACGGCCTCAGTAACACAATGTACAAACGGTGCGGACCGCGCTAACAGCCTGTCTGTGTGAATGACTGCATCATGACTGATGTTTAAAGTAGAAATGGAGGCAGCCTAGTGGTTCGGGCGTTGGCCACATGATTGGAGGATCGGGGGTTCAAACCCCTTCCCAATAGGTTGCCCTGAGGTACCCTTGAGCAAGATGCCGTCCCCATCACGCTCCTCCCTGCGACCTGTCCAGGGTGTGTCCCCCGTCCCCCATCCTTTGCACTGTGTGAGCTGGGATGGACTCCAGCGTGACCCTGCTTGGGACAAGTGGCAGAAAATGACTGAATGACTGATGGAAGCACTGCTGTCCTTCAGGCTGTGTAGTCAGTAATAGTCTCTGATCATCCTGGATAGCTGGATAACCCTGCTGAGTTCCCTGGTCTCCAAAGGTTAATCTGTTTCCATTGAAATTTGCTTCAATTGTAAAATATCATTCTAGTCACAAGTGAAGGAGTACACACCTCTTTACTTCGCTTCCCATTGGTTACAGTGCTTGCCCTGTGATTTTCAGAACCAACTCTCTGTTATTAGTCAGGAAGGCGTGAAGTCCTGTCCCTTATTTATAATTCTTATTAAAAGGCCCATAAAGGCACAGACAACATCCTGCTATCTTGTTGATCAGCCCAGAACGTCTCCCGGGCAACGGGGCGCTGATTGACAACGGCTCCTCCAATCCGCGGTCGTGTTTCGTGGCCCCGCCCTCGCCGTGTGTACAGTGTGGAGAGGCCGGCGTGGCCGCGCAGCAGGCGGAGCGCTTCTCCTCGCACCGGCTGTTCCCTGAAGTTTTGTGGCGGGAGGTTCGGCGATAAACATGACTGACAGGTTCTTGGTCGTTCCCGTCGACCAGGGCACCGGCAGCGCGGCTGAGGGAGACAGCCATGAGCTCCTAAGGCCACCTGAGGCAGGAGAAGAAGGCGGAGAAGGTGAGGGCGCGCTGGATGAGAGAGAAGCCGTGCCAATCCTCGAGTACAGCCGCGAGCCGAACAGATACGGTGGGTGCTGCTGTGTTTTTTCCCCCTGGTTGTGTGTTTTTTATTTCATGGCACTCTTTTGGATGTCCGGACAGGTGTGTGCGCTGCGGGGTTTAGGGGGCTCTTATTCAAGGGGCGAGATGGAGACCGTTCCTCTTCTAGAAAGGTCTTGAACACGGACAGACCTGAAGAGCTGGTGTGGAGATCCAGACTTTATGAGTCACCTGTGGTTTCAGTGAGTGGACAGGGAGGCTGTGAGTTCAGCTCGACACTGAGACTGATCGCAGGCAGGTTGGGAGAAGATTTTCTTCTGTAACTTCTCTTCAGATCAGGTTCCTCCGCCAGCCCTCAAGAAACTACAGTCTGACACCGGCTGCTCGATTTGGGCAAAAATGATCACCTCGATTATTCTGATCATTATTGAGATCAGGATCATTAAACATGACCTTTTTTGAAAGTGATCATTTTGCTTTTGTTTGTGCATTAATTTTCCATTGAAGCCATTAAAAAATAATAATAATAAAATAATATTTAAAATAGCATATTATTATAATACATTTATTTAAATATTAAAACGCTTTAGCTATAATATATAATGTATTATATGTTTTATATATTTAATGTTACATTTGATCAATAATCATTATTTATTTAGTTGCTCATTTGTTTATTTATTGAATGAAATCCAAATAAATAAGATGATTTATGTGCACTGTTGCAGGCTATTGAAAGTAACCTGGTATAGGTGTTTATAAATATGAGGTGGCGGGAAAAATTCACAAATCAACATTTTTGTGAGCAATATAGCCGCCCTTCTTTTCAATAACAGTCATAATCCTTCCATTCGTGGAGTCTGTCGGGTTCTTGATCTGTTAATGATCAGCTTCTTGTGCTGCATCATCCACAGCTTCCCAGACACTATTCCGAGAGCTGCACTGTTCTCCTTCTCCGTAAATCTCACGTATAAGAAGAGTCCACAAGTTCTCAACGTGGTTTAGATCAGGCGAGGAAGGGAACATGTCATTATTCTTTCATCTTTAAGGTCTTTACTGGTGTGTCACACGGTGTAGGACTTCCATACATGTGATGGAGCATTGTCCTGCAGAAAAATCATGGTCTTTTGAAAGACTTTTTCCTGCACCACTGCTTGAAGAAAGTATCTTCTAAAAACTGGCAGTAGGTTTGGAAGTTGATTGAATCCGCCTTTAACCTGAAAAGGTCCAACTAGCTCATCTTTAACGATACCAGCTCATACCAGCACCACACCTCCACCTTGCTGGCGTCCGAATTGGAAATGGAGCTCTGTGCCCGTTACTGATCCAGCCACGGGCCCGTCCATCTGGTCCATCAAGAGTCACTCTCATCTCATCAGTCCATAAAACCTTTGAAAAATCTGTCTTGAGATATTTCTGGCCCAGTCTTGATGTTTCAACTTATGTTTCTCTGAGCACTGAATACCTTGTACTTCTGGTCACTTCCAGGTAGGTTCAGCTAATGGGTTTCTGGGAGCTTCACATTTGATTCTTCTCAGATCATTTGCAGTTAATTTGCATCTTTTTTTTTCCTCAAGTTCCTTGCAACCCTGTTGACTGTTTGCAACAAACTGTTTGATGGTTCTGTGTGTTCTCTTCTTTTTACAATTTTTGACATTTCAGAGTCAGTTGGATCTCTTTTTTGGCCCATTTTGTCTGAGGAGGAAAAGAAGCTGCCTAATAATTCTGCACACTTGGTTTAAGGTGTGGATCTCCTTAGGCCACACCCTCCCTCATTACACAAATACACAACACATGATCTGCTTAAATCCACTTAGCATTCAGCTTCATACAGTTCGGAGTCGGAATATATGCATAAAACTGATGATATGGGTCGCAGGTTTGAATCCCACCTCCAGCACCACCGTCACTGGGTTCCTGAGCAGAACCCATAAGCCTGAGGGAGGCCGTCCCTGTAATTAGGAATTGGAAGTCACTCTGGATAAGAGCATCTGCTAAATGCTGCAAATTTAATGTAGTGTACAAACCCCAGCCTGTGAACAAGGCCTGATTTCAGAGTCGAAAGCATTCAGGTAACAGTATCTTGACGTGTGATGAAGAGCCTCTGCGGCTAGGATACACAGATATTTCGTCGCTAGACTGGAGAGCCACAGATACTGGGGTCATTTCCGTGTCTGTCTTTTTTTGTGATATTCTGATTATTTAAACATTTAATATATCTGAGCAGCTCTGGTCTTTGCTTTGCCAAGATATGGAATGAAGGGAAGGAAATGTGTTAAGTGGTCTTGGGGTTAAGACCACTGCTCACACTTTTGCCACCATTTCCATGGAAACCAGCCAGTTTGTCCTGAAACGTCCAAAAGAAAAAAAACAAACTACTTCTAATTGTATGTCTTCAATTGTGGAAAGCCTTCTGACACAGATTTGCTAAGACATTAAACAGCATGGGATTATGTTAGTGTCCTGACACGTAGTGCTGTACAGTAAGACGTATTCCATGTAATAGAAACACTGTAATGAAGCTGGAGGAGCTGAGCATCGAGTGTCCTTCACTGAGGCAGGTTGGTGCCTGTGTTTCTTCGCATCCCTGGAATCAGATAAATATGTGTGCATGCTGTGTAGCTGTGAAACAAGGACCGGTGCCTGGGGGACAGTACGTACCTTTTAGTCATGATTTTTTTTTTCTCTTTTGGGTCAGTAATTATGGGTGGGGGGGGGGGAAAGGTTTTCTGCGAAGCAAATTTTCATGACATGTGCATGATTTGTACCATCACCACTGTAAAGCACAGCATGGAGTCCGGTTTTTCCATTTCCCATGATTGCACAAATTCGAACGTTAGATTGTACAAGGGACAAGCATAAGCTTGTCTTGAGGGCCATGGATCGTCTTGGACGTAGTGTACTGTTCATGCTTGGCAATCTCCATACATTAAACACGACACTCCTTATTGGTTTATGGGCAACCAAGTGATTAATCTCAACTCATGTGGCTGCTACTTAGTTGCTTAAAAATGGGAATCTTCTAGAATTACATGTTTCCCCAGACGGCAGGCTAATTGAACCAAGGTAAGATTGCTGGTTGCATTAGTGTATTCAAAATAAATGTAATAAATAAAAAAATATATAAAGGCATGAAAGGACAGGAGGGGATGTACACATGGTTTTGATCACATTGTTGAATTACATTGTTTTTCCATCCTTTCAACAAATTCCAGTGTTTTGTTAGCAGTGGCAATACATACAGAATTGCACAGCTTTCATTATTGATTCTACTGATGTAATAATTACTTTCAAAATTTAATTTAAAATTTAAAATCATTTACCCACAGTTGTTTGACACAACATTTTGGTTGTATTAATTTCCATAAAATTTGTAAGCTTTAATTGTATGTACGGTATTGAGATTCTGCTGGTGTGGGTTTCTATCTTGTCACTGATGCTCACAAAAGCAATTTGAGTGCTGATAGACCTCTCTGTTGAGGCTGCTTTATAATGACCTGTGGTCAGTCTGCTTCATCAACATTATTCCTTTAGAATGTACATCAGTTAGTTTTACTAATAAAGAAATAGTCACAGTCTTAAATATGTATGCAGTATAAATGAAGAACGGGCAGAATTTTAAGGTAGTTGCCCAGCGTATCCTAAAGAATCTGCTTTAAAAAAAAAAAAAAAGTCATTTTCAATGTCATTCACAGCTGTATTTTGTTGCTACCATTAATTTCTGACTACTAATTTCCGTACCAATGATTGTGGCCTTTATAGTCACTGGAAACGATGTATTCAGTCAATTTTATGCAACAAATGTGGATAGAAATATATTTCATACTAGCTCATCTAATAAACTCATCAGCAGCATTCCTTGGCTGTAGAGTGCTTTACGTGTGCTGTGAGAGAAGTGTTTAGACGAGTTATCTTTATGGCCAGCCCTGCGCTGTTTGGTGTGGCTCATGTGAGGTCCACCATTAACGGAGAGCATCAACTGCAGCATGAAAAAAGCCCCTCTTTCTTTCAGTAACACATGAATCATTCATGCTAAAGGTGCTGAGAAAAGCAAGGGACTGGCAAAATACACAGTATTTTGAGTATAGAATACGCAGTACACAGCTAAACAGCATTCGGATGAATTAGAGATATTTGTATCACGAACATTAAACTTCTCTGGCTGAATTGGTTGACTCTTTTTTATTTTTTTGTATGTTAACAGGTTCCCTGCAGAATAATTAGTGCTCTGTCCTTTCTTGAGTATATAGATACAGTCTTTTTTTCCATTTTTCTAAAGGAATCATCATTTTAAAAAGCAGAAAAACTGCTTTCATGGTGAATTCAGTTCTTCAAGTGTATCTTTTCAGGCAGGTAAGCTTTAAAAATGTTGGTGTCTGTACTGTGCTCTGCAACAGTCATGGGTAAGTCACAGCCTTTATTCTGCCCCCTCTAATGAGATGGCCAGTGAGAGCACTGGTGAATAATATGTATAAAATCAGCACCCAGCAAATTATGTGTTCTTAACAGAAGAATAAATGACAGGTTAAACCCCTGTACATGAACAGTTGCAAAATAAAGATGTCATTTATATTATACTGTTCACGTTAACTGTTATCTTCTGCCTATAATTTTCATCTTGTACTTTTTTCTGCCATCTCATTTTTCACTGTGCATCTTTAAAAATAAGGGGAAAGAGAGGAGGAAAATGTAGGTATTTTCCAAAGCCTTTTGCCTAACTTAACTGAACTTGTTTTCCGACTGGCCCTGCCACATTCTGAGCAGTTTCTGAAGAGTAAACGTGTCTGAATATCATTTGGGACAATTAGATTGAGCTCTTTATTTTGTAGCATTTTATTAATGCCTGCACTTGCGTTTATTGATATTTTTTTTTTTTTTTTTTGTTATACTGCTCATTTGTCTGAGCTGTTTCCTTTAAGGGTAATCAGTTCATATTTTGCCAAAAAAAACCAAAACAAACCAGGAAATAAAAAATGAACGTTAAATGTAATGATGTGCTACTACATTGTAGGTCTCTGCAAAGTCACCCTTTTTCAGCTGGGTACATCACATAGCTGGGTCTTGTTTCTATGCTGTCGGCCAAACTGTAATCTAGTTTACACACTCACCCTCTGTAGGGAACAGTCAGGGTGTGTTCCCAGGAGCTGCAGTGTGGCTCAGTGTTGAGTGGGGGAGGATGAAGGAGCTGGAGCTCTGGGTATCAGTTAGAGACTCATAACTTTATATGGAGTCCCTCAGTCAGGACATGGCAAACAGCTGACTCCAGTACCCACATTCACAACTCTGTCATTCCATGGCACTTAAGTGGGCCTTAACTCATTTTGGTATAGCTCTATAATAAGGTGTAAATAGATAATAGGAATTATAGACAGCATTTTTTCTAGCATCATTCACTGAACAAGAACAGCGATTGTAAATTATGATGGAAATAGTTTCTAGATTGTTTTCTGACGTGCAACCCCAAGAATAGTTAATGAAGTAATTAAAGCCTCCTCCCATCCCCCCTCCCTTTACTTTCACATTACTTTTAATAGGATGCCTCCACATTACTATTACTATGAAACTTCACACTACTGCTGCTCTAGATCGGAAACATGTACGCAAGTGTTTCCCTCAGTGGTTTGGCCGCCTTGGTTTTCCTTCATTAAGCCTCATAAATCATCTTTGGAGGCCTAATGAATAGATTTATAATGGTGCCTGCTGTAATGGTCTCCTGAGCATTGATGAGGATGCTGCTACGAAGCAGCAGAAGATCTTTTTGACAGTAATGGGAATTTGCGGTTATATGAATATGTGATTAAACATGTCAAGCACATGCACTAATTGACCAGTCCACTCCATTGCTTTGCTGCATTCTGTTCTTGTTTTTCTGTTTGTCCACTGCTAATTTTTGTAGAGGCCTGATTTTCCACCGCTCATTTGGAGACTCGTGTAAAGCTCACACTTAATCGCTGTGTGAGTCATGTTACCCAGTGTGTGCGCTTGCTTGGATTTTTAAAATGCAAGGCTAAAATGGGGTTCCCTTTTTCTGTCCATAATGCATTTGGGGAATTTCCACCACACCAGTGTCTCGTTACTGCCTGCGTTTGGCAACGCTGCGGTCTAAGGGTGACCCGCCCTCACTCTTCAGTGTGCGCACCATCTGTCCCTGCAACCACACTTTGATACAGGTCTCAGTAAAAGCCTTGATGTGCACGCATATAGTGGGATACTGGATTGATTAGGTCTGTTGACTTTTGGATGAGGAAATAGGGGTGAAAACTTAAATTGTTATTACATTAAAGGAGTTATAAATATGTACATACATTATAAATAAACCTCTATTGTTTATACCTAACATCCTTTAAAAAAGGTCTGCTCTAAAAGCTCCTAAATTGTATTGACTTGGAAGTATGGCTAAAGGGAAAAACCTTTAAAGGGCTCATAACATGGAATACTAAAATCGTATTGATTTTTTTTTTTTTGTTTTGTTTTTTTTTGCCGTGAAAGATTTTGGTTATATCTAAACATAGTAAAAATTTTAATTACACCATTCACTCTCTAGTGCAATCTGTATGTCAATTTCACACTGCAAAAACAGCCTATTTAGGGTTTGTTGTTTCTCTGATGTCAAGGATACAAACCCTTTTTAAATATAGAGCTTATTTAAATTATCTGCTTTAAATCAAAGCATCAAAAACAGTGTGTTTAGTGCACAGGGTTAAAGAGAGGTTGGAAAATTGTCATGTAAAAATAACCTGTAACTGTTTATGGTACATAAACTCATACAAATGTAAGTTTAGAGGAGTTTTAAAGGAGTTCTAAAGGCCTCATCATTTCTTTAAAGGTTCCCTACAGTTATGGATGATTTTTCAAAAAGATGCATTAAATAACCTTCCATTGAAAAGTTCTTAAAGGAACTTAAAACGTTTATTCTATGATCTTGTTCCTCTGAGATATGCCTTTAGGTAGTCATAGTAAAAACAAAAGGCTGTTGCAGTTTTCAGACTGAAAGCCATGACCTGTCAGTGGCTTCACAGAATGTATTTGTTGTCGCTGGCACACCAAGTACAGATCCATGAGTCATCAGCCTGCTGCAGTTAATTCCACCTTATTAAATCTCAGGTGACAGCGCTTCTCAGCTGCCTCTTTCTCTGGTAGCAGTTAAGCTGCTGGCACGGTGGGCCTATGTGTGTTTGTCGCTTCAACTGATTTCCCATGCTGCTCCCGCCCTTCAGCCCCCCTGTGCTTCAGGAAACCTCTCCCAGTCACCAGGATGGCCTGCAGCGTACTGTACCGAATGCCCTCGTTTTGTGGCTTCTGTTGCATAACGAGGGGCAGGGGGGAAAGCATCACCTGATCCTGTCGTGTCAAAGCAACAGCTGAGAGAGTAGTAGGCATGTGCCGTGACATTTGAGATGGATGCCAGAGACTCTGCATGCATGGTCGTCATCACCCACTAAAGGCTGAGTTCGAAAGGAAGGACTTTCATCAGTTTAAATATACCGGGCTGAATGAAAGATACAGATTGATGTAAATCCATAAGAATAAAACGAAAATTGATTTGAAGCTAGATTTATTTCAGTACTGAATTTTTATTTTTTTTATTTATTTATTTTTTTCTCCCCCCCCCCCTCCTCTCCAGTGTTACAACCAGCAGTTTTGCTTTTATCCTTCCAATTAAGGCTTATTTTAATCGCATCTGATTTTCCATCCATCCATCCATAACCTGAGCCACTTGGGGACTAACCTGAGGATGCTGAAGCCGATCCCTATGTTAAGTGGGTGAAAGGCAGAGAAACTTGAGCAACTGATTCGAGTCATGATCTCTCGCTACCGGCATATGGACAAGAATGTCCACTCCTTTACATTCTGATCTTTCTTGGAAACAGATGTGGCGTGGACTGTGCACACAGCAGAGAGGAATGATCACACATATTTATTCTTTACCAGGCTTCATAAATAAACGTATAAAATTCTGCTTCTTCTTTCGGCTGCCCCCGTTTAGGGGTCGCCACAGCAGATCATCCGTTTCCATTTTTTGCTATAATGCATCAATAAATATCTAAACTATAAAAGCACAAGTCTGCTGCTTCAGCTTTAAGGAATCTACACTCCTGGCTTTGCATGTGGAAATATACATGATAATACATAAGCTCAAATCAGGAATAACCATTGCTTAAGTAGAATGCAGTTTTTTTTTTTTTTTCTGATATTGCTTTTTTAACTCAACAAGGACGTTTAGAACTCGGGACACTCTGTTCTGTGATTTGTCTGCACTGAAACTGCTGCAGTCTGTTATAACAAGCTAGTCTCAACAAGTCCTACGTATATGGTGTGCAGTGATACCGGGACATGGCCAGCTTTCATAGTGGAACTGAGCAGAGCTGTTGTGATTGGTTGTATGCACATTATGTAAATGAATAAGTCAGTAAAACATTTGAACCACTGTGATTTCGTTTGTTGTTTGTCGTATCTGTGCCTGTTGCCACCTTGGCTGGATACCTTAAGGGCCCGATCTTTTCCTGGGGGAGCAGGCACTCAAAAAAAAATCCCTCGTAGACATTTCACAAACAAGACTGAAGACCCTTTGTGTTGTAAGTTGTAAACAGCTGGAAGGTTGTTCAGGGCGTGTAAAAGAAACGTTGCCAGGAAAATGCCTTCATTATATTTCTAGGCTGTCAAGCCTTCTACATTCATAATATCTGAGATTATGTTTCTGCACAACTTTGCTCAGGTTTTCATTAGATCTTCTTAATGTCTGAACATAGAGATGTGTTTCTGTTTTCTTAAGACCTTATTTGATAATGGAAAAATTTCTTTTACCAAGGATGACCAGAAGGTGTCAGGATAATGTCATAGATGGCTCTGTTTGCTTTGGGCTTAGGTCTTGGACTATGGAAAACAAATTTATCACATGTAATTTAATGTTCTATGTAAACACTGCTAGATTTTCAAAAATCACCACTGACTAGTTTCTACAGTTTTTTTTTTTTCTTTTTTTTTGCAAATGAAATTCATTGTTTTCATGTCATGAAAACCAGTGCATTTACATGTCCATGTGTTAAGCCTACAGGATTTTAACTCTACCAGTTCAAGCTTAATGAGTGTTGCACTCTGAATTGCTTTTAATGAGATACAATAATGTTCTTTGGTGCATGAACCAAAAAAGTAGGAGCACACCTGACTTTTCAGTGTTGGACAGTTGTTAATAAATGGTCATGTGTTTTGGATTGAAGACCTGAAGCCATACTGGCACTGGAAAGGACTGGACAGCCCACCTTTATCCGACTCCACATGGAAAGGCTCAATGATAACAACATGGAAAGAAACAATTGCATATTTAATGCCTTATAATCATTTATTTAATGCACCTGAATCAGTGAACAAATGAGTTTGGAAATCTATATGTTTAACCTCCTTAAGACACCCACTGTGTTGCTTCCTTGTTTGTTTCAGACTTGTGGGAGACTCGTGGCGGATGTTTTGAACGTCTCTTGTGTGCCGTATTTCCTCTTTCCATTTGGTAATTGTTAACATAAGTCAATTTTATTTCATGTAGCTGGGAATGATGGCCCACATGTAAAAGACTAAATCTAGTGAACTGTATTATCTAGTTTAAATAATAATCTGTTTCTAATCTAATACTCATTATCCTATATTGACTTCATTTATTACCATTGTTTTCCAGTATCAATAAAAGCTTCTTCTGACCTTTAAAACCCTGCATACTTTTTCGCTACAGTTCTTCTTCAACCTTACGTTGCCTGGAAGTAAATATCGTGTGGTTCCTTTTTCAAAACATTTAGTCCTACAGCTGCCAAACTCTGGAGCTCTCAGACACAATGTCTGCTCTACCCTTTTTTTAAATAACAGTTGACCTTTTCTTTCCCTTTCAAGTGTCTTTGGGTATAAAATTATATTTTTGTAGAGACACAAACACACGCACGCACGCACGCACACATACATTATATGTATATATTATTATTCTTATTATAAATGCATACCTCTTTTGCAGCGTTCTCTTTAATTGTTCTGTAATTAAAATATTTTATTATTGTTGCTCATTTTTAAGTGGGAGATTTTCATTTCATGTTTGCTTCCTCCTATCAGGAATAGAATGAACTTCTTGCCTCTTTTCCTGTGACAGAGTACTGTGTAAGTGGCTTTGTTCACAATGTAGGCAGGTATGGATAAAAGAATGATAAAATAAATGAAGGCCTCTTACGAGTTTTCTAAAATATAACACCTGAGGGAGTCAGTTATGAAGTAAAACTGACTTAAATCCAAAGCAGAAAAAATATGTGTCATTTTCTGTGTTAATAACCATAAAACCTTGTTTCTAATGCGCTTGTACAGAAAAATGGTTCTGTTTGGTCAGTCTGCTGTACTCAAATGATTTGGTTGAGGCTGCCACCGGCTGCGTGAAGCTAATGCTTCGCTCATAGCACCTGCTGACATGTGTGTCCTTCTGACTTTCCTATATTCCAATGCCCAAGAACACCATTGAGCAAGGAACAAGGAACAAGGACGTCTGCTTTGGAACATGTCAACCAGTCTAAGTGTTAGACTGGGAAGTGTTGGAGTCAATACTTTTTTATGTGAAAACTCCATGTTTGTTTAGCAGTTGGCCAGATGAAAGGCAACATTGCTTTTTTTCCCCCCAAGAAGCATCACTTAGGACATGTTGAAATGAGTAGTTTAGTAGATTGGTTTAGCACAATGAGCATTAACAACTAGGCAAATTATAGTGGGTGTGAAAGCATGTGTTTATATTACCCAAAACTGGACTGAATTTTCCCGACTTCCTGACTTGTCCATGGCTTAATCTAGCGTTGAGCACTGAGCTTTCAGTCTACTTTCCTTTGCCCTAATGCTTTGGAAAGGGTGCATTTGAAAAAACTACCTCTGCATGTGTCTTCTATTTCCTGATGGATCAATACCTGGCTAGGCAGATAAACCGCAATGCCCAGAATAGCCCAGGATAATATTGTTCTTTTTGTCCTTGAAAAGATGAATGTTTCAGCTGATGACATAATAGTGGGGCCTGTTTTTGGGTATGGTTTAAGCTGCAAATGACTTCTGAAATATATTTTTATATATATATTCTTTCAGGTGAGAACTGAGGAGTATTGTTATTGTTGTGGGCGAGATTATGGACTTTAGATCTGTTTTTATTTGTAAATTTGAGTGTTCGCTTGTTTGGTTGATTGAATGGGGCATAGATGGCCTACTGGTTAGCGAGTTGGTCCCAGAGCCGGATTGTGGGTTTGAAACCCAGACCAGTAGGTTGCCCCGAGTTTCCCTTGAGCAAGGTAACATCCCCATCACTGCTCCCCAGGCGCTTTAAATAGCTGCCCTCTGCTGCACGGTATGTATGTAAAAGGGTGGTGGTGGTCTAGTGGTAGAGTACTTGCCTATGGATCTATGGATCAAAGCGGTCCCAGGTTTGAATCCCACCTTCGGCACTACCACCACTGGGTCCCTGAGCAAGACCCTTAACCCTGAGTGTCTCCAGCGGGACTGTCCCTGTAATAAGGACATGGAAGTTGCTCTGGATAAGAGTGTCTGCTAAATGCCATAAATGTAAATGTATGGGTGAAATGCAGAGGTTGAATTTCGTTGTCTCACTCTGCTGTGCCGTGTTTCACAATGACAACAAATATTCACTTTTCACTTTTAGACCTCTTGGTAGTCTTGCAATGAGAAGTATTGCTGGAACAAATTACATTTCTCCTGCTTCAGGCCCTCATTCTCTCTTGGGTTGTGTTTAGAGAAAAAAAATTGGCTCCCTTTTGTGCCAGAGCTAGAGTGTACTGTGAACTCTACAGTCAGTACACATGGTCCTGCACAATCACACTAACTTGCTTTTAAAAACAGCCTGGGGATCTGACAACAGTATTTGGGATTAACACCTAATCTGTCTTGTCTTGGACTTGTATTATACTGTGAAGTCTTAAGTTCATGGGAAAAGATAGCCAGCACCAATATTGTGAAGCATAATAGAGCCACTGAATTCTCCCACCAAATGGGCTAAGGATCCACTCTTTTCTTTGCAAAGAAATTCTGGAGCAGTAAAAGTGGAGGAGGTGAAGTAAGGGCAAGTCACTCTTGGTGTGTGATTGAATTTGCGATGACTGATTCCTGGAACGTAGAACACATAAGTGCCTTTCTATCTTTGTCCAGATAAATGTAGTGCTGTGGAATTTCTGGCATTTCAAGGGCATAAAAAGTTGCCTCTTTTTGTAAGCAGTGTTTTTGATGAATGCGTGTATTGAAAAAAATATTGTTTCATTGAACAGAAGAGACACTGTTTTTTAAAGCTGTTTTTTCAGGAGGAAAGGACATATGTGAGCCCTTCCCATTAAATTGGTCCGAAATCCAGCACTCTTTGTTCCTTAAAAACACAACCAAAAGAATGTTTTATATTTAGTTTACACAATGGTTTCCTGTTGCCAACAGTTTTTTTGACCTAAATTGCTGGTATTTGTCACGTAAGTAACCTCATGTTTGGGGCACATGTCCTTTGAAAGCAGCTCTGGAAAGGACGATTTATGTGCGCATAATTCATTCATGCAGTCCACCTAAATAGAACATTTCTGAATGCTCAGAGAAACCATAAGTCAGAAAGTCAGAGGGTAAGATAAAAATGATTTTGAAAATTCTTATTTAATCAAATAAGGGAAACTTGACAGATATCTAAGTTATGGTTTGTCCTTAAAAGGAAAAAGTGAATATTCTGATCTTGTGTGTTCCTACTTGGCAAGGAGAGGCAACACAGTTTGAAATTTTGGATCACAGGATTTCCAAGGTCCATTTTATTCAACATCATGTTGGGTGAAGGTTTTTTATCTTTTTTAGTTCATTTATTCAGTTTTATTTATTGTGGAAACAGCAAATTTTTACACTTGGGAAAGATAATGTTAAGACTAGTCACCTCTTTCTGTAGTCATGTGAGGTAAAGGATAGCGGTTAAGGATACTGTTAAACCGTCATATGTTTTTAGAAATTTAAGCATTCTCAAGGTGGATTCCCGAATTTTGGGATTAAAAAAAAAAATAGGAAAAATTCCATTATTTACAGACCGATGCACAGCTTGATGAGCTCTTTACTTAAGCACAGCTGATTCTGTTGCTAAAAGGTTTAGTGGGTATATTTGCGTTGGAGATTCTACCAAACTGTACCAGACCCTCCCAGAAAAGATTTATGCATGCTCACTCATTTTCTGAGCTGCTTGTGTTGATTAGGAACGCTGGAGTGCTGGAGCCTATCCCTGTTTTCACAGGGTGAAAGGCAGAAAAACACCCTTGACTGCTCGCTAGTCCATCGCAGACCTTTGCATCAAGCAAAAATCAATTTAAACACTCGGTTGCTTTCCTGGAACGAGACCTCCTTTCATTTTCTTAGCATAAAGGTTCAGTTCTGTCTTAAGTAGAAATAAATGTCTGGCCACTCATGTTTGAGTGCTTTGTATTCTGGTTAGGCTCATAAGTTAACCCCCGTCCCACATTGGCTGGGAGGGTCTCATTACTAAATGACATAATGTTTAATGTGTTGTTGTGAATTTCAGTTCTGATGGTCTTCACTCCTTGAACAGGGTGAGGCCCTCTCAATGTCTAGCCCCCTCCTATTGTATGGAATAGAGGAAGTGGTTAGAAAGCTCAACTTAATCAATAGATTCTTTGATCTCCTGTTCTTTTGTTTCTCTCCCCTCAGACTGCTGCAGACAAGAGAAGCTCACTGACTTCAGTGTGTATGTGTGTGTCTGTGTTTGAGCGCACTCACAACTGGCCTGAAGGGCGGGGTTGCTTGAGCTCCATATTTGGAGGGTGGTTGGTCACATGGGCTACCGGTATCCAAGCAGTCGGGTTGAAACTGAGAACTTCGAACCACAGCTCAGGCAGGCCAGCACATAGGAGGAGAGGGAGCCGCAAATAAAGAAAGAGATTGCAAAGCAAACAGACAGTTCTGAAAGAGGGGGAGTGAGAGGGAGAGATAAGGAGAGGGAAACTGGCTTTCTGACTGAGCACAGGGTGAGAACATGCCCACAAATTTCACAGTGGTCCCCGTGGGTGATGGCAGGAAGTCATCGCAAGAAGATAGTGACAATAGCAGTGCCTTGAGGGAGGAAGATGAAGACGTTCCAGGTGAGAATGTCCCGAAGGGCATATAAATGCTTTGGGCTGTACCTCTGAGTTCACTAAAATAATTGCGCCCTGTAGTTTTGTTTTCATTTCTTGCTCTCTGCCTTGTGGAACCTTCCTCTGCAGCTTTTTCTTCTCCTTTTTCACACAAGTGAAATAAGATATTGAAGGCTAACTCATGTTATCTGAATATTGGAACATGTATCACTCATTTGCATGGTAAATAAACAGCTCATGTGTCCCTGCTTATTAGTACAACCACCAGCAGGCATCTGCTGAGCCAGCATCATATCTTAAGTAGAGCTGTTGCTCATGCAGAATGTACTGTACCCTGTATCTTCACAAAAGGTCACAGAGTTCATCAGTGCAACACCAGCGCACCAGCTACTGATAAGCTCATTGGAGCCAATGCTCCAAAACCATGGTTGCAGTAATTTCTGTTTCGTCGTTCCAGTCTGTTCCTGTTAATTGCTACCATTGTGTTCAGTAGAGGTTTGAGTTTTATAGACTTAGTGGAGAAGCTGCAGGCAGACTGAGGGTTATGTAAGATTAGTTGCCTGACAAGGTCCAGCATTGTGCAATAGTTGTTTTTCTTCACCGCCTCTACGGTGAAAGGAGTCAGATGCTGGTCATTTCTACCATTTGGACTTGTGTCTTTCTTCCTGTTGATCCCCATACGTTGGGAGTTGATCTTGGCAATGGAAGAGGTTTTCTTCTTTGTCTGTTTTCCTTTAGAAGACGTCATTGTCTTTGATCTTATTGATTCAAGTCAAGGACTTATCCAAATGAAGCTGAACTTAAACCGCCTGTCCATTGCATTTACACTCCACAGGGACCAGGAGGATCCATCACTCGCTTCCTCTCTGATTACATGTTGCTGGAATGGAGTATGAAGCCGGGCATCTGTGTCAAATTATTTCTGAGCTCCACCCAAAGACGAACCTGAAATTAAATAACATAGTAACTGTAAACCCAGGTCTCACTTGCAGTCCAAAATCTCACCCAGATTTTTTTGGGGTTTTTTTTGTTTTTGTTTTTTGTTTTTGCTGTTGTGGCCAAACTAAACAAAATGTTGGTGATTTTATTTGGGAGGCATGACCAGTAAAAAGGTTAAATATCATAGTTCTAAATCGGCCTTTTCTTTTACAATGGGTTCGTAAATAGTGCTCATGATTTGATTTTCTTGACTCATTCTTTTGACACTGCCTTTTCAGCAGGCAGTGTCAAAAGAACTTCCACTTTTTAATGAATTATGTGGTGTTTCTAGCAAAATTTCCTCTCTTGCGTGATCTCTTATCAGAAATCTTTTTGAGTTTTTCCTGTTTCATAAACAGTGCTTATGATAAACAAGATCACGTGAACAAGTGATCCATTGATTATAGGAACCAGGGCTAGCTACAGTGCAACCAATTGAAGAACTATCAATGAACTTACACTTCTGATGCCAGGTCTGTAGGTCAAGACTGAAGCTGGGGATGGACTATTGTTTAAGAGTGTTTTTGGCTCAGGTGGGACTCAATCTTTACGGTTATACTTGGTGGTTAAAGTAGGATTTTTGTCATTGACCACTGTCATAAAAAGAATTTCATCCACTGCCACGTTCTTGATAGCTTAGAGATTTTTAAGCAAAATCATCTTAACATTATACCATGCTATGCTGTTTTCATGACATTATTATTGCAGCATTTTGAAAACTAAATCTGCTCTCTTTATCATGTTTCTTTAAGCCCTCTTTGAGTCCACACTGCCATATGCTTCCTGTTTTCACCTTCCTTTCTCATGTTTTTAACACTTGTGTCAATGACTTTTGCCCTCACAGTCACCTTTTTCCCTAGTTGTTAACTTTTGCTGGTTTGTTTTTTCTACTTAGCAAAGTTGGCTTATTTCAGGATTTGTCTCCTATTCGTCTGCTTTGTGATCGACTAAATGGTATCATTGTAGGCAACATTTATCAGTCACTCCTGTACTTAACATTCTGTTGCATCGTTATGGCCATTGACAAAATGTTCAGTTGTGTAACTTTTTACAAACAACACCTGAAACACTTGCCAAACCTGTCTTGTTATTTCTCTACCCAGTGTATGTGTAGTATAAGAGGTTTGTTCACGTGCCACAGCATGTCTTAAAGATAAAGATCCACAAAAAATTACTTCCTTTACTTCTATAAGAGCATGTGATAAAAGAAAAAGCAGGGAGTTTTATATTTCTTAAAAATGTTATGTTTTTGAGTGTTGACATGGGCATGCAGTATGATAATTTAACATTTGTATTACATTTATTGACTTACCATTTAAACATGATGCAAATTCAGAACAAATGAAGCATAAGGAGCTTTCCCATGGCCCCTTTTTTAGTGTAATGCATAATGCTACACCTGCCAGTATGTAAAATGTAAACGTCGGGCAACGGACATGTCTTGACCGCTCAGATGTTGTGCAAAGACAGTCGGTGGGGACAGAGTTGAACAAATATCTTTATTTTATGACCATAATGTCCCACCCCATGTTCCTCATTCCAGTGCTGATGAATCATAGACATTGCAGCGTGACATTTACAACCATTTTTTTCCCTGAAATATGTGTTCACTACCTCCCCAACAGCCTCCTCCCACCAAACTGTTGCTCCCCTGGCTGTTCAGCCATTCATTGTTTAAATCGAATTTATCCAATGTTGTTTTTTTTTTTGTTAGTTTCATAAGCCTAATGTGTTTTTTGCATGATACAGCATTGTTTTAAATGCTCATTCATGCTTTCTCTGGTCAGACATTTCCCACATATATTCTTTTTGCTCTCTTTATTCCCTTCATTTATCTCTTCTGGGGCAATCGCATGACTGTGGTAGTAGTCAGTGATGGCAGAAAAATTCCTTGGCTCAACAAAACAGAACATGGTTTGCGTTCCTTCCTGCCTGCTACGCTGTGCTTTATCATTTCTTGCCAATCTGTTCTAGACTGTACCAGAATGAGCATTGTCAGTTGTTTGTATTTTGTGACCATGGAGAAAGAAGTGCACTGTAGCAGGAAGAATAAGGTAAGAATAATGTAAACAGGATTGCCTGGATGTGATAGTCTGTGCACGGTGGAATGTGGAGAAATGGGAATGGCAAAATTTCGCGACAAAAACGCAGAGATTTGATCATTTTTGTGAAGTCACATGATGTAAAATGTGGATTTCTCTCAATAAATGCACTTTAATTTACTTAAATGTGTAAAGAATAGGAGTGGTAACAAGGATAAAAGCTGTGCTTCAGAATATAACAAACGTAAGTGTTCAATGAGAGGAAGCACTACGGTTTCACTATGGTTCTACTGAGGAGCTTTAAGCTTATATCACTGAGCACTGATCTCAGCTGCCTGTAGATCGGTCCGAAGCAATTAACCATCTGTGTCAACACAATTACAACTTTTTGGAAATGTAATTGCAGTTTAAGCAATAGCTTTCTGAGCACTATGAGTTGCTTCATGGGGAACATTTGGGTCATAGGTGTCACCAAAAATGCTGTGTCTGAAATCTCTCCATGAATGCTGCCTCCCAACAGATGAACATAATGAAGAAATGCTCTTTTTGGCTTTAGGACAGTAGTTGTGCAAGTCTTACACAATCTAATAAACAGGGTTAGCATGGGAAAGCTTCCCAGGCTGCTACAGTGCTCTCCCACATGTGGTTTCACAGTTCACACACCTCCAGCTTCTGAAAATGTAGCTCAGCTGACCTGACATTCAACTGTATGATTGAGTTAGTGTTTAATAATGGGTAAACTGTTGATGTGAGTGATGATCCACAGAGTGCAGAATATGCAGCAGAGCTATAAAATGGCAAGCAATGAAATCTTAGTTTGTTTCTGTGCTGCTAATTCTTACAACATTGAGGATACACTTAGCAAATAGGCAAGCGCTGAAGCAGTTTTTTTTTTTAAGTGTATCTTCATTCAGAGGGTTTTCTGTTTTTTTTTATTAATATTTGACAACGTCAAAGCCACGGTCAATGTATTTCTTAATAACTTGGTGGCTCTTATGAAAGAGCACATTTATGTTTCTCATTCTCATACGCTCAATGAGTTACCAGAAAATTCACAATAGTTACTAAATTTTAGGACTTCATATTCAAAACAGTTAACTAAGCCTTTGAAGAGGTGTTTCTGGAGATTAAATATGACCGCATGCTTTTTGTCAGAGGCAGCGTGGCCTGTGTTGTCTGATACTGCCGTGACTGTAATAGGGATCAGCAAAATGTGATGTTTGTATTTTGTGACCATAGAGAAAGGAGGGCGCCGCAAGGTGGTGGTGTGATACTCGCCTAATCTTGCTCATGTGTTTAATACAAACAAAATGGATTGATAAAGTAAGCTCTTTTTTAAACATGCACTCAAGCATGTCACAGTTACTACAGAGTCTTCTGATGAAAACGAAGCTCATCACAGTTACATAAGCACATTTGAGACAAATGCATTTAAACGAAAAAAGCAGAAAATTATTTTATTGCAATGTCAAGGGTATTAATCTCCAGTTGACTTCATCATCACACTGTACTAACACTGGGAAGGGGAAAGACATGCTTCTTCCTAGTCACAAAAAGTCCTGCATCTTTCCGAACTGCCACTCGCACAGCATCACTGGGTAGCTCAGTGAGCTTGTAGAGCAACCCTAATGGCCAGTTCTGTTACTTTATTCAATTCAGTTCAATTCAATTTATTCTTGTATAGCGCCTTTTACAACAAAGTTGCCCCAAGGCACTTTACATTGATAACAGGTTACAGTAATAGATGTTTAAGATGTTTATGCCGGACGACTACGGAGGAGAGGAACCAAAAACTCCACTATGTGGAGAAAAAAAACCTCTGAGGGTCCAAGGTCAACCGGCTACCCAACCCCCTTGGGTATACTAACAGTACAGTACTTTAGCTGGCAAGTGTCACACAGGGAGTGATGGGAGAGGGGGTGGGGCATCATTCTTACCCAGAGAGAGGGAATCTAGTACCAACAATTTTGTAATAATGTTTGTATGATTCCTCTTCTGACTGATTGTCCGACTAAGTGCCGCGTTCAATAAATCAGTCTAGGCTGAAACGTTGCTTTAACATTTCATTGGGAAGTAAAACTATTGGAGGCTCGGCTGAGTCAAGCAGCTAAATCCACATATGGTATGTGAATATGTCAAAAAATGAACTGCATCATTGTCTTTTATTTAAAATAATCTATTTTATTTAATAGAATATTGTAGATTAGAATAAAATAATCTAAAAGTCAATGATTTGGACTTTTTTCACAAGTTAATGTCTGTCAAGTTTAATGAAATGAAGGAAAATCAATAGAACAGAGATACCCTTATGTAGTGTATATGGAAAGTGTTTTTTTTTTTTTCCAATAGAATATCCCACATTTTTTAAAAACATGATGGTGGGGGTGTTGTTCTAGAAAGCTTCAGGCCGAGCGGACTTTCTGTAAGCTGGGCATAGAAAGCGTGCCGTCTTAGCTTGTCATCCCATGCTGATTCACTGCTCCCTCTGTATCAGTAAGAAGCTGCTTCCTTTCTTTTACAAGCCGGCTGATGCGCTGAAGTTACCAGCTGCTTTCAGCTTTAACAAGGCAGCCTGGAAAAGACTTCATGCCTGGTGTTGATTAGATTTTTATTGTAACCTTTTTTATTTGTTCATTTTACCCTGACTTTGATGATAGCATGAAAAGGAAGTGGATGGAAATTCAGTCCTCCTGTTTAAGGTGCTTCATGAACTTGTGGCAGGTATATTGACCTGTTATACACTGGATGGACAGAAAAAAAGCCCAGCAAGAGGTTCACAGAAATGTCAGCTGTCCGTGCACGATTCTGTATGTTATTGATGCCCTCTGGTGGAGAAAGAGATTTTCTCCATGTCTGAGAATTTTTTCTTGTCAACCCTAAACCTGCCCACAACCCAGCCTTCGATCATAAAGCTGCTCTCATTTACAGACCGAATCATGTAATCATGAAAAAATGTCTGCTTCTGCTTGTGGTTAATGGTTACAAACTATTCTCTGTAATCACTTACATTGCCTGCTTGTATATTCACACTCTTGATTCATTTTGCACAGGTTTTTTTTTTTTTTTTTTAAAGGGAGAAGTAAGTGCTGCGTATGTGGCCTGGGTCATCGGAATAGTCATGAGTTCCTCTGGAAATCCCTTGCCTTGTGCTTTTTGTATCAGTAGGAGAAAATTTCATTTTCCCACATACTAAGTGGAACAAATGTACATCATTGTTTGTTAATGTCTAGGGCATGTTGAGTCTTTGATTGTGGTAAATGTGAGCCACTGATCAGTGCTGCTGTCATCAGTTGAACGCAGGCCTGCACGTGGGGCCTTTTTCTTTTAGTTAAGCCTGTAGCAGCCCTCTCTGTTCCAGGCAGTACTAGAATGAAAATGTTTGATTACAGTTGAAAAATAGCATAAAATACTTTATGTAAAGCACAAAAGCCTAAAAGATCAACAGACAATTCTGAGACAAGAGAACTTGCAGGATCAAAGCACATTTCTAAATGAAGCCAGTGGACAGCTGCTCTAACACCTTTAGCATCTTTTAGGGGCTCCCTGAATGGTGCAACCTGCAATCAGCATTGCAAGTTTGATTCCAAATGATGCCACAGCCATCTTTATTCGGCAGTCAAAAATAACACATTTAGTAACACTTTCACTTGGTGGGCATAATGGCCCTCTTGGTCCATTCGTCCTTCGTTAATTAGCCTAAGGCTGGCTAACACATTTGGCTGACGTAAAGGAACTGGCAGCCAGCTCGGCCCAGTGACGTTGCACTCCATCCCCCATATTATCATAAGGAGGAGTCTTAGCCAGAAATTGGGCATGATTTTAAAGAATTAAAAGAAATTTGTAATAACCATGAATTTACATAAATTTGTAAAAAAATAAATAAATAAATAAAGGAAGTATTTTTAGATTTTTGTCCTAGAAGGTCACAATATCATTTTCTAAGCATATTGTACAAATCGCCACTATTTAAGGATATTGACCCAACTACACATTTTAGTGCAGTGTAGTGTATAATATAGTGTGTATGTATTTAATGGTGGTAAGGGTCTTCGTTGTCACCAGCTATCTTAAAGTCTATTTAGTCTTCTAGATTACTGTCTCGACTGAACCCATCCCAACAGACAAACACTCCTCCCCACTCCAGCATGCACGATTATGTAAGCTATGCTTGTCTGTACCTGGAGGCTTTAGAGTCTTAATGCATCACAGAACACAACACAGCTGACATTTAACCAACAGGTCCTGGCACTATCCAACCTCAGTCATGACTCCACCAGGTGTTTTTCCACTAATAAAGATACCCGAAAGTTAAATTAAGGATTCACAGTACCCAAAGCAAAATGAAACCAGAATTAAATGCTGGTCTGAGAAATTGCCCCTGCAGTTCTAATGAAATTCTGTCTATCATAGTGGAATCGGCCCACCTGTCCCAGAGATTAGGAGGTGTGCCACCTTAAAAATATTATCAAAAGCTGTGAAAATCTTTTTTATTTAAAGCTAAATTCATTTATCCAGGAATATTTCTGTTCTGGAACATATAAAACACTACATGTTCTTTATGTACTGTTAATATTCAAGGATGCCAAAAAACGTATTTAGACCTAATGCAACAAGCATTGTTGTCAAATATTTAAGCTTGATATTAAACACTAATTTTGGATTGAAGCCTATTTACCTCTCCTTATCAGTCTGAGGGAATGCTCAGAACTAAAAAATGTTCAGGGGCATTCCATTTATAGCCTTTCCTCTGCCGGTCCTGGTGCCTGCAGACTTTTCATGTGTGCTTTATAAAAGGACAGGATTGAGCTAATCTGGTTAAGTGATTACTGCCCTGTTCACATGCTGATGGAACAGGTGATTAATCATCCCGATCAGAATGTTAACCTTAACTGTTGCATTCTGACAAACCTGAATATTGAACCAATTTTTTTTTAATTTTCTCATAATCCAAATGCACTAGCTCTAACATCACTGCATTCGATTTTTTAATAAGAAAGGAGCCTGACCGCCCAGTAACCCTTAGCAAATCCTGGCTAGTCAGTATTACATTCTTCCTCCTCTTTCATATCGAGACCTTAGCCATGAGGAGACTGTATGTTTGGCCACTCTGGACAGAGATCACATTTGTCCAACGATACAGCGTGTGTGTTTGTATGGGTGTGTGTGTGTGTGTGTGTGTGTTTTCTTTTAAATATAGAGTACTATGGGTCACTGGATGTTCTGATGTCATTTCACTCATGCCCTGCAAAGTGTTGGTGTGTGAGGTGCACTTACGGGTAGGTGAGCAGCTGCTCATCTCTCTCTCTTTCTCTGTTTCTCTCTCTCTCTCACTCTCTCTCTCTCTGCCCCCCATCCCCCACCCCCCCTTATCCCGTGCTCCTCCTCCTCCTCCTCTCTCCTCTGTTGGTAGCGATGTTCAGAGATCAGCAGTTAATGTGTAGTTGGCGCCTGGGAGGCAGTGTCACAATAGCTGATCTTCAAAGCACAGGCTAGCTTAGATCCTCACATCCAGCATCAGGGAGACCCCCACTCCGTTGCTCCCCAGGGACCCCTGGCAGTCCCTACCTCAGCCCTCTCCACTCCATCAGCATGGAGCAGGGAGAGAGCTCCCGCCGAAAGGGTAAGTGAATGAGGGTCAAACTCTTATCTTTGGCTCCAGAGGGATGCTGAAAGAGTGCTACCTCACTCCTCATGTGGGAAAACACTTGTTCCTCACATGGGTTGTATTTACTTTAACTTAAAAATTCATTTCTTGGTCTCAGTGGGTAAATTCTCTTTTAAGCAGTAATGGAAGGCCTCATTTCAGTGTTTTGTTCCTGAAGTTTATTGCTGCCACAAACTGCAGCTCAAAATCTTTGAAACCTGTTTTATACGTGAAATTCTCTTGTCTTGGCTCTTGTCTTTGCTTGGGATTATACAGAGATGGATAAAAGGATTGAAAGGACAGACCCCCTCTTCCACTCACGGACCTGATCTTGCGCTGTAGTGAAACAGCCTAGTTATGTTAGGCAGTTTAAAGAACAGGCTTAGTAGATATAAAAAGTGTACTTAGTCACTTATTACCGTAGAAAGTGGGACACAAATTATGTTTTTAATGCCCCTAACCGTGATCTTCAGACATTCTCTTAGGATCATGTCACTGTAGTCTACCTTGATCTACTCTAGGCTACTCTGGAGCAAATTGTGTTGTGCTCTAAAAGTTACTCTAAAAGTGGTTAGGGAGTTAGGGAGTTGGCCCAGCGGTGGCCTAGTGGTTAGGGAGTTGGCCCAGCGTTGGAAGATTGTGGGTTCGATTCCCTCACAAGTAGGTTGCCCTGAGGTACCCCTGAGCTAGGTACTGTCCCTGTCACTGCTCCCCAGGCGCTTTCAATAGCTGCCCACTGCTGCACGGTGTTTGAGTGCATGGGTTAAAAGCAGAGGTCCAATTTCGTTGTGGTTCATGGTGTGCAGTGCTGTGACCTCGCAATGACAAGGGTTGTCACTTTCACTTTTCACTTATGGCGATTGAAGCCAAACTATGGAAGAATAATTTCTGGTGATGGAATGGCGGTAGGTTAATCACAGGATACTCGCCTATGGACCAAGAGGTTGCAGGTTCAAATCCCCCTTCCAGCACCACCATTGGGTTCCAGAGCAAAACACTTGACCCCCAAGTTGCTCCAGGGGGACTATCCTTGTAATTAGAAATTGCAAGTCTCTCTGGATAAGAGTGTCTGCTAACTATTGTGAATGTAAATAATTTCTGCCATATTAGTCCTTTAGAATAAGGGGTACTGTTTCTGGGAAGATAGCTGGTGGGAAAAACTTTCTCTGCTGTCCTTTTCACTTGCACACCTAGCTTTGTTCACAATGCAGTGCTTGCAGAGGTTAAGTGATGGGCCTGCTAAAAGGACTTTGCTGCAAGTTCGGCATGACACAAGCTTACAGAGAGCTTCAGGTACACCTGCAGTCATTCATCACAGAGGCAGGGCACAACCCCCAGCTATTTCAGCTGTAATGAGGACAGCATAGGTTCATGGACGGGTGGAGCATGGCCGTAAATCAAAGAATACCATGCGCAGTTGTCAAGACAGGTGATTGCTCAAAGCTGCATTGGCTGATTTGTAGTCTTTCCCATTAGACAGCTTTTTAAGCTGCACATCATCTTGTAATCAAGGGTATCGTTCTATAAAATATAGTCTTTCTTGTTAGTAATCAAATTAGCAGTACTTTACTTTAGAGGTAATGTGTGAATGTGGGATAGTGGTGGTGTAGTGGTAGGGTACTTGCCTATGGACCTATGGCTCAAGAGGTCCCAGGTTCGAATCCCACCTCTAGCACTACTATCACTGGGTCCCTGAGCAAGACCTTTAACCCTGAATTGCTCCTTGTAATTAGGACATGGAAGTCGCTCTGGATAAGAGCTGTAGATGTAAATGTAGAGACTGAGCAGAAAATCCTTTCTGAAATCTCATATCATGAGGTGACGTAAGGCGATACCATTTTCATTAGAAGAAAAGGATTTTAATTACAGTTCACTGACTAAGTCTTCATTATCATACTAGTGGATTTTTGTAGCACAGACCTTAACTTTGCCAAAATATCTACCAGCTGTATTTAAAAAGGGGGGGGGGGGGGTATACAATATTGTCCCAACTGGGATTGTTTATTGTTTGGCAACATCTGAATAAAGCACTGGGACTGTTGTCATATTGGTGCTGCTTTATCCAGAAACTCCAAATCCTTATTGCAGTGAGTGGATGAAGCTAGTTGGAAATTGTGGCAAGTACTTTCATAGCTGTCTTCTGTTGCCCAGACTTTGCCTGATCCTAAGGAAACTAATGGTGGTGGTCTAGTGGAAGGGTACTTGCCTATGGACCTATTGCAAGATCCCAGGTTCAAATCCCACCTCTGGCACTACCACCACTGGTTCCCAGAGCAAGACCCTTAACCCTGAATTATCCTGTATTCAGGACATGGAAGTCACTCTGGAGAAGTTAAATGCCGTAAATATAAATGTAAATGAAACTATATAGCAGAGTAATTACTTTACCAAAAATATAGCGATAAACAGATTGCACACAACGAGAGAGTGTGGATAGTAAAGAATGTATCACTCTGGAATACCCTTGCGCCTGGAAAGACCTTGCTTCCAAAAAACTGGATCCCACTCTATTATTGTATAAGTTATGGAACATAAGATTAATAAGACAGTGCTCCACATTGGCATCAGTCTTTGCAGGGTGGCTCCTTCACACTTGGTGAACATTAATGAGCTTTCACATTTACAATAAGCAAATATTTCTTTCTGCTTTGTAGCCTTCATGTTACACCGAAATCTGCATCACATTTTTAAGCTTGGCAAACTACACACTACTTGTCATATTTTAGTCTAGATTTATTTCTTTAAAGTGGGGTTGTCATTTAAACTTAATAAAATTAATTATTAATTTATAATTAATTCGAAATTTATTATTTTGCCTCACTATGGATCGATATTAATAAGTTGGCATTTTGCATGATTATACTGTGTAATTTTGTGGTTGCTGGTACAAAGCATCCAACATGGTCCTTTTCAAATGAAAACATTTCTACTTTACAAAGGAATTTAATGTGGCAATGTAACTTTTGTCATTTTTTTGGTGGAAACCATGCGTGTTTCTAACAATGAGCGCACAGTGTGAGTTTAATGTTAACAGATCATGCTGACTTGCATTTACTTTGCCATTTATGAATGTATTGAAATACAACAGAATGCTTAAAAACCTTCATTTCTTCCTGATCAACATGCAAGCCTTTGTCATGACCAAGCTTGCATATTCCTGCTTAGAAACCTGAGCTATTCAAGAGACCCTCTTTCCTGACCTTGGAGCAGATGTTTAACTGTCCATTAACAGCTCTTACCCTACTTCTCCTTCTTGTTTCCTTTCCACTTTTGACCAGTTTTGCATGGCGCTCCATCAGTAGCCAGGGGAGACTCCTTGTATACCATTATGGAGGCTTAAATATGTGAGTGTGACGCCAGCAGTGTGACAAGCATATCGGTAAACTAGGTCATTGTCCTCCTCCTGGTAAATGAAAGTGGATCATGTCTCATGGGAATACACCATACTGTCGACTGACCGTCGCCCCCCCCAAACATTCCGTTAATACATAAGACTTTAACATTCATCCCAAAGTGCCTTTCATGGCTGGAGAGTAGCAATGTGAGAATTGAGCTCCTTTCATTTGAGAGCTTGACCTTAAGTCATGTGGTTGTGAACATTCCAAATCTGAAATGAAATAGATTGCAGTTGGTTAAGTATTGTTATCCTTTCTTGCATTGTTAAAGAACGATTTTCTGTCCATTGACTTGTGCAAAGAAGGTTACACACATCATCTACTCTTGTGTCGTGGTCTTGGGGGTAGTTATGATCACGAATGTACAGGTACCCAACATGAATCCTGTGCCCACACTGGAGAAAGAATAAAGAGTACAACAGGAAATGTCTAATTGAATCTAAACCTTGACGTGGCATGGAAGCAAACACATCCAAGCGCCAAAATTAGACTCAGAGCATTAACTTGTGTTTCAAAGAGGATTTTGTAACACACGGATTGGTGCTAACTAATAGGTACTGAATGACATTCACCAGGGTGTTTCACTCAAGTTATTTTAAATCATATGTACATAATAGCAACTGGGTTGAAGATTTATTGAAATGTAGCCTTATTGGTGTGGCTTGCTTAGTGACCACATAGTTTCACTTGAAAGCCTCTTTTTTCCCTACTGAGTGAGTGAAAATAGCATGGAAGTCAGAGTTCACCTGACATACTTTTCCTGAATGACTTCTGGAAGTGATACCGAGTTAAATATCTTTCTTTTAGAAAAACTGATATCACATTTTAATCACATTGTTTAAATTATTGTTTCTATTTGACCACTTTTATGCATTGATTCCTATAGTTGCTATCTTTTTAGCGTTTTCGTTTGGTTTTGTTTATCGAACACATTTTACAATGTAAATGTGACTTCTCAGCTAGGTTTATGACTTAAAATATGAGCAGTTTCCCGCACACACAGGCAAAAACTACAAGAACAGCTTGAAGTTATAGCAAACTCTTTCACCTCATTATAAATCTAAATGGGATTTTTTTTTTTTAATCAGTTTTTTGCTCTTTCTTGGGATTCAATTTTGCATCCATGGTCTGCTATTTGCTATTGTAAAATTGCTTCTTATGGCTTTTGTGTCTAAAAAAGAAACAATGCAATCCTCACAAGTTCCAGCTTTAATCATCAAAGTGCTCTTGGCTTTCTGACTGGTCAAAACATCTGCTTTGCATGCTACTGTAGAATGGCATTCAGGGCCTCCAGGTGGCTCAAAGTTTAATGCCAAAATGTTCCCCTGGAGCTTTGCAAACTTTTAGCCGACTGAAACAGCATCATAAATTGTGACCAGCAGCTATTAGACAGGGCTTACTACCCTGTAGTATGCTAGCCTGCTCTCTACCACAGTTGTGTGCCAGTCATCCTAGTCACCTGTTCCTTGTAAAAATCCATGCACATGATCAGTTCAGCGTCACAGGTAATGAAGTGGAATGAATTTTGAAGAGCATAGCAGTGCTCAAATATTTGACAAACTGTTGTTCTCTGGTATTTTTATGTCATTGAGCAACTCTGCTGTTTCCAGTTGTACATACATTGAAGCTTTTACTCAAAATACCAACAAGAAGCAAGTTTGCATATTTAAAAGCTTTGTTTTGGCTCTATTTATATCTTATGAAATTTGGACAGGTCACTGAGGAAAGGCTGGTCAATATAAGACACAAGAAAAAAAGAGAGAGATTTGCATTAACAGCTGCTGCCCACTGTGGCCATTTTTGATTCATTTTCATGTGACGTTTCATTTGCCAGTGGTTTCAAACGCTCCGCCACATGTATTCTTAACCAGTAGGGCCATGTGATCAACGTAAGTGTGGTATGCATCTCTAGGTAATTACATGCTTCCCTGTGCTTCTGCTATGTGGGTCTTTTTTAAAGGGGGAAAACCACAACAGCAATTTATAGGTTGTAGTTGTTGGCATCATCACAGTCTGATTCAGTGACCCATCCAGCCAGAGGGAAGCCATTGATCTGTTATGTTCTAATTATAGGAAAATCGATGTGGCAGGGTCAGATGTTGCAGCACTTGGGCTTTGAGTGTGTTTGAATTGTGCATGTTTCATTGCATTTCTTAATTCTGTTTATTTAATATAATTGCGTTTTCTTGTTTCTGCAGAGACAATTCTGGTCATTTTTGCAGAATAGTAAGAGACATCAACTCCAAGAATGTACATTTTTAATTGGGTATTAAAATGTACTGCTGATCTTAACCTGGCACCAAAGACCACAGTGGTTCTGGTGATACTTGGGCAAGGCATCGAATGCAAATGATCCCTCAGCTTTCTTGCAGTCCTAGTTAGAAGTTCTTCAACTGTTTCCTGTTCTGTGATCTAGCCGGGCTTTCTGGTGGTACTGTGGAATTGCAGGGACACTACCTGAACATACACACTTCCCACAATATCCACACTGGTTACTTTGCTGTTGCATTGAATATAACAACATTAAATATCTCTGATCAGGGACTGCGTTTATTTGGACAATCAAGCGATTTTTACTTCTAGATCCCTTTCTTGTTAGCATTTGACTAAAATGACACTCATTTTACATTCACTCAACTTTGTTGCTTCTGCTCTATTTTTCTGCTCAAGGTCCTTGAGAATGAACAACTTTCTTTGGGTCTTATAAACAATAGTGGTGTTGTAATGAAACCTTATTCATTCTGAGGGGAATTGCTAATGTTTCTATTTCACAGATTGACAGACAGATCAATCAGTAAATGCAAATAACAATGTGAAACGAATTAGAATAAAAATAAATATCTAGCAAACTACTATATTGACTCTGAAGAAAAACTCCACATATAAAGTATGTGCTATGTTAATTGCAGTGTAAACACTACTATTTGCAAGTAAGAGATGAACTCATTAGGGTAAATACTGTACAGCTGAATGTTTCAAAGGTACATTATTTACCAAAGGTAATTGCAGATGATAATATTGTGCAAAGGGAAAATTTATTGCACATTCTTGGAAATTTCTTGAAAAGCTACATTTGTGTTCTATAAATATAATATAAAATATAAAACCCCCAGCAAACAAATTACTGAACTTCTCTAAGTGATAGAAAGGTACTGGATGTACTAGGAGAAATATTACAGAGAACAGATTATTGTGTTATGAGTAATGGGTAGAGGAGTTCACCAACACAATAAGCCCTTCTCTCTCTCCTGAGTCTTCAGTGAGAGTAAAGCTCCTTACTGCATATCATCATCTTTCTTTCTGTCTGCTACAGGTGATGGAAATCCAAAGGAAAGCAGTCCATTCATTAATAACACGGACAATGACAAAGGAACCCTCTATGACGGGAAAAATATGGCGCTGTTTGAGGTACCCTTCAAGTTTAGTTGCTGCATTTGCAAAAACTCACAGCATTGTTTTCCAGTTCCAGAGTTTTGTTTTTTTTTTAGTTGCTAAACTGATATGTTCACAGGGCTGTAATAACTAGAGACTCTGGTGAATGAGTTACTTAAGTACACAAACACAAAGCCTATGCACATTGTTTGCTCTGGTTCATTGTTGGGGTTTTTTTAGGTTTATATCCACTAGTAAAGTGATTTAGGGGTTGTAAAGTCTATTTCTACACTCATTTATGATTTTGGACAAGCAAAGCTACTATTAGCTCTCCATTCTTTGATTATTACCCACACCCGCCAGAGTTTCATGGGCTTAATTCTCCGAATTGAATTAGACAGGCAGGAATGTGATGTATTAGAATGTTGCATTTTTTTTTTTCATTTCTTTGCCCATTATAGGAAGAAATGGATAGCCACCCCATGGTATCATCGCTGCTCAGCAAACTCGCCAACTATACCAACCTCACGCAGGGGGTTCGGGAGCACGAAGAGGCGGATGAGGAGGAGGGTGCAAAAAAGAAAACTGTCAAAGTAATATATATACTCTCAGAATGGATCATTTTGTTGTTCAGCTGTAAGACCATTAATTTTGAATTGAATCAACCCATTGTTGAACATAATTATGGTTCTTCACTCTGAGAATAAGCCTCTATTTAGCGTCTATTCATTGTATTCCATCATAACCCCTCTTAGTGAATTACTACTGTCTTAAATTATGTTTGACTTAAAGACAGACAAGGCTACCTGCATGAAAGCATTCATATTTTTCTGCATTGTCAGTGGTCTTTTTAGCAATTCTTGAAAACTAGTGGAAACTTTAAACACATATAGTTGCAACTGTTGCAGCTAAAATAACTTGCATTGTTTAAGTAAGATGCTAGGCCATCCCAAGCCTCCAGAACAGTTTCTGTCTGCCTTGGCGTCGATTTTAAAATGCAATAGATGGATCCTTCTTAAAGAAAAAGTTCACCTGCCTGGAAATATCTGCACTTACTGTATTTTTCCAATTCGTTTATTCAGGTTTTTTCTTGTATTTGTCACTTCAGCAAAAAGGCCCAGATCAGTAGAGTTTGTGTTTTTGAGGGCTCTGTTTTTCTAAGCAGTTCTCATATTCATTTTATTTCCTCTGCGTATGAGTAGCAATCTTATGCAAACTGCTTTTATGCTGGGGCTTATTTTTTATGTGCATATATAATGGACAAGCACAACTAATTCCCTTGCTTGACAGATTCCAAGCCCTCAGGGCTCCTTCATTTTAACATTCTGCTCTATTCTTTATTGCTGACCTTCGGTAAAAATTTTCTAAACTATATATTAGAAAATTGCCAAGTAATCTTAAGAAAACCACATGCAAGGCCGACTGAATGATCATGTTGAGGAGGCGCTTTGTCTGGTCATGTTTTATGCAAAGAAATGGGATTGGCCAGGCTGAAAACATGCAGAACAATGAACATGAAACTGTTTTGAATCCAAGGCTTGTGAAACTGGACCTCAGTTTGAGTTCAGATTGTATAAGAGCTTGGTTATTTTTTTGTTATTAGAGCAAAGAGTTGTTACTCAAAACAGCAGAAGGTATTTGATTCTCTGCTTTACCGATGCATTCAGGAAGAGTCCGTGGACCACAAGATAAGTTTAACTCTTTGATGCTGCGTGAACAGGTGGAGAATAGTGGAGGTTATGACTGGAGGGATGTGAGTGATTGTTCAGATGAGCTGCGTATATATTTTCTTGGCTGCTTTTTGTAGTTAATGAGCACGTGGTCTGATAAGTGAGCGGTTTGCAGCGTTCGGTTCTTCTTTGTTAAGCTGAATTGCTGAATTGAATTGCCTAAAAAGATTTTGGTTTCCCCTTTGAATAAAATGTAAAATAATGTTGGACTGTCGACGTAGAAGGTTAATAAAGACTGGTCCATGAAAGGGATTTTGAACAACTAACAGGTTTGAGTTCCACATTTTTCACCTATATACCACCTGTATCCCTATATCCACAAAATATTACATTACTGTAGGTTGAGTTGGTTCCATGTTAAAATGTAACTTTTTAAGAGGGGTTGACTGTTTGTGCTTCTCTTTGAACAGAGTCCACAGATGGGGACATTCATAGGAGTCTACCTGCCCTGTCTGCAGAATATCCTGGGGGTCATTCTGTTTCTGCGAATGACTTGGATTGTGGGCACTGCAGGCATTGTGGAGGCCTTTATCATTGTAGCTATGTGCTGCTCGTGTGTAAGTATGCTGCATGGTTTATAATTACTATAGATTTCTTGTAGTTGATATCACAGCTGCCTTTGAAATAACTCAGCACCGTGCTTATTTGTTTGCATTCTTTAAAAAAAAAAAAAAAAAAAAAAAAAAAAAAAAAAACGCTTTACTGATGGTTTTCTTATGAAACTCCATGGGGAACGTACTTTTGCGTCTGACATTTTTATACAAAAATAAGTTTTAATATTTAAAGGAATTTTAAGTGAAAGTGACAACCCTTGTCATTGCGAGGTCATGGCACAGCACACATGAACCACAACGAAATTGGACCTCTGCATTTAACCCATGCACACACAAACCCGTGCAGCAGTGGGCAGCTATTGAAAGCACCCGGGGAGCAGTGACGAGGACGGTACCTTGCTCAAGGGTACCTCAGGGCAACCTATCGGGAAGGGGTTTGAACCCCTGATCCTCCGATCATGCGGTTAACACCCTAACCACTAGGCCACCGCTGCCCCTAGGTGAAAAATTCACTGCAGTATGTTATTTGTGGTGCAGGCAAGTACATGTAAATAAAATAAAGCAGAAGCATTCTGAGATGTGACTAACACCCATGGAAGGCAGTGTTTATTTGGGCTCAGTGGGTTTCTGTAGAGGCTTTGGCAACTTGGAAGCAGTCAGCTAGTTTAATGGCTTCAGGAAAACCTTTATGGTTGTGACAGGCATGTTCTTCAGCAGTACTTTTTGATGAGTACTTGTATCGTTGTGTGGACCTGAGGGTCAGTATGAAGCTGTGAGTGAAAAAATGAGCACTTCAGACTTCCGGTCCTTAGCGCAACCTTTTGCCTCCCTTCCTCATAAGACACTGCTCTTGCTTCTTGATGACTCCTGGCAGATCAGTGTGTAATCCCCTGTGCTTGGGGCTCTTTGAGACAAGTGTTTATTTTTAACCTGGAGCAGACGTTGGGATCATCCATCCCTTTCGTGGGAATGCTTATTTAGAAGTGTAGCAACATACTTCCTGGTGTTGACGTTGTCTAAATTGGTACGTCAACTGCTTGCACTTCAATCCAGTATCCAGTGGCATTATGTCACAGGAAATGGCCTTTGAGCTTTGTAGCCAGACATGACGCAGCTTTAGCTTTACTGTAGGACAGCAGATATAAAGCGACACATAAGTCATTTATGACAATTTTCATAAACCTACATTAATTTCTAAAGGTTTATTCTGACAAGCATCACTTGTCATAAAGACTACCTTAATCAGTCTCACCCCAGAAACTGTAACGACTAAAAAAGTTATAGACTTTAAGAGTAAGTCTATATATGCTGATGTCAATTGTTGTAAAATTCTTGCAGATCTCATGTAGCCTTATAAAAGCTACCGTACAGTAGAAGAGTTTTTTTTCTATATGCAGAGAACTGACTGAGAGTTCAGTTTTCTCGGAACCTTCATTCCTTTCTGACATCCAGCAATGCACTTCATCCGACAGACAAAACAAGTTCACCATGGCAAATGAACTGCTAACAGCTCCAGTATTCAAATGTAAATGGTATCCCTATTAAAGTGCACTTCAAAGTTTTTAATTGTTAATATTTAATACTTTGCTAAGTTATTGGTTCACTGCAAAAATTATTAATAATATATCAGCAAATAAAATCATTGTAAATCTGATTAATCAAATCCGATATATCAAATGCTTATAGTACTGGGGACATACGCAAAATTATCTGCCAAAAGAAAAATTTCAAGTAACAATACACAAAGTTAATTATGTGATCAATAAATAGGTAATACAGTGAATAATGAAAGATAAACATGGGATTTAAGTTAAATATATAACCGACCTCGAACTTAGTCAAAGTTTGGCCTCGTATTTGTTACAAGTACATTCATTATTTCCAGAAATCAGAAATATGTCTGTGTTTTAGTAAATCTCGTCCTCTCTGCCACCCAATTAGTCTGCTCACATTTGTACTCCTCCAAATAACGCAATTAATTAAATCCTTCTTTATAGTTGCTTTCAAAAACTCTAAATAGTCTGTAATGATTCACTTCCTCCCTAAACGTTTTTCCACTGAACTGTTTTGTTAACTGAATATGATTGAATATGACTGAATACAATGGCTGTAAGTAGTGTGGATAAAGGATGCAGCTCATAGTGTCAGAGATCACTGCATCACCTTCATTCAGGCAGTGCTCTTGCAATTACTAAGCTCCTGTTCAAGGTAAATGACCAGTAAGTGGCTTTAGCCCAGCTTTTCATGGCATAGGCTGAGGCTGAGGCAGAAGCAGCTGAGGGGATTTATTCTGGTCATTTTGCCCAAGCCTGTTCAAGGACACTCAAACACACAGGCACATTACATAATGGCCAGATGCACATATCCTTGAAAAGAATTAAGCCTTCCCAAAGCAATGACCTTTTGAAAGAGAATCTTTAACCAATCCTTTTTTAATTATACATTTCCTTATTTTACTTTTTTTTTTGAGTGTGATCTGTTGTTTAAAAATCAACTTTTATTTGGATTTTATTTCAGACTATGCTTACAGCCATATCTATGAGTGCTATTGCTACAAATGGAGTTGTTCCAGGTGAGCTGGCAATTTTTTCCTTCTCATCTCCGAGCCTACTGTAATGATAGTAGTAAAGGACTGTGTGCATACTGCTCTTCAGCTTATTTACTGTGCAGATCAATCATCGCTTTACTCCACTGTTTTAATTTTCTTTTCTTCAGCTGGAGGATCCTACTATATGATCTCCCGGTCACTGGGCCCAGAGTTTGGGGGGGCTGTTGGACTGTGTTTTTATCTGGGGACAACATTCGCTGGAGCCATGTACATTCTTGGCACTATTGAAATTCTCCTGGTGAGTTCTGTTGTCAAAGTAAAATGATGGCAATATTAAACTGTTCTTTCAGTTCAGTATCTCAATCGTTGCACATTTTATATCATTCAGACCTACATAGTGCCAAGTGCTGCCATTTTTAAAGCAGAGGAAAAGGCTTATGAAGCAGAGGCCATGCTGAACAACATGAGGGTGTATGGCACCTGCTGCCTGACCCTAATGGCATTGGTCGTGTTTGTGGGAGTGAAGTATGTCAATAAGTTGGCACTGGTCTTCCTAGCCTGTGTTGTCCTCTCCATTCTGGCCATCTATGCAGGAGTGATCAAGACCATCTTTGAGCCACCAGTATTTCCGTGAGTTAAACAGGCAGACACAGGCCTATGTGTACTAGTTGAATGTAGCTGTTGTGTGTGTGTGTGTGTGTGTGTGTGTGTGTTTTAAGTCATTTTGGGATGAAAAGTATATTTGTAGATGACAAAACTATTAGTTTTATTTTACAGTCTCTTATGCGCAGCTAAGATCATGATAAACCTGATCTTGCCAAATGCAGACATCTGCCAGATAAAGCTAATAAAAATCTGATGTTATTATTATTATTATTATTATTAATATTTTTTTTAATATAAAGGGTCTGTTTGTTGGGCAACCGCACCCTCAAGAACCACGGCTTTGACAAGTGTTCGAAGACAGAGGTCATCAACAACGTGACGCAGACCACAAAGCTGTGGTCTCTGTTCTGTGAAAGTCCCTATCTCAACTCCACCTGCGAAGAATATTTTGAGCTCAACAATGTCACGGAAATCCAGGGCATTCCTGGTCTCACCAGCGGAGTCATCTCAGGTCAGGAAATGAATTTAAAGCCATCATTAAGTAGCATTTAGCGCTTATTAGTGCTTTTTTGTTAAATTGTGCTTCATTAAGCAAAATAAAAAAAGATCAATATAAATGTATCTGTGTATGTTACTCAACATTGCCTTATAATCCCGTCATAATTTTCTACTTGTTGCTGACCATCATGTGTGTATTTGTGCACCTGCCATTAAATGTTGTTCTCTTTGATCGTAAGTTGAATCAACACTAGGAATAGTTTGACATCAGTTAAAATGTTTCAGTGGATAAATTGTGCTGAAATAATGGAGCAAATACACTGCTGCTCAAGATAGTAAACAATGTATTGTAGTTATATTTTCTTAACTTATTCTATAGCATATAACTACTTTGTAATTTTTTCTGGTATGGAATTAAACAATCATAGCTCTTGTTATTAATTCTTCTGTGCAGAGAACATGTGGTCAAGTTATGGCCAAGCTGGCATTCGGGTGGAGAAAAGCATTGAGTCAGTGGATGCCCCTGACGATCTCAAATTTAACAACGGCCCCTATGTGTTCAACGATATTGCCACTTTCTTCACACTGCTGGTGGGGATTTATTTCCCTTCAGTTACTGGTAAGGACAATGTTTCCTTTTTCTTACTAACAACACACACTCTCTCTCACTTTCTCGCAAAACTAAATGCTACTCAGTATTCCACCTCTCCACGCAAGTGGACCAGGGGGCAGCCATATCCAATGCCCAGGGAGAAGTGATGGGGGCCACCTAGCTCCAGGACACCTCAGGGCAATTTACTGGTCTGAAACTCAAACCCATGACCTTCTGATCATGGAGGCGAATGCCCAACCTATAGGCCACCGCTGCCCCTAGTCACTTTAGTTTAATCTGCTCTTGCACCACGTCTTCAGCTCTAGCTCTTACAGCCAGACTTCAAGCCAGTACAGAGGTTATTCTTATCTGTCCCTTTCAGCTGCGAGTGTCTCAGGCCAGACTTTCCCTTTTAAGGGGCCTCATTGCTGCTCATTAGGTAGCATGAGCACTGATGAGGGCAGCAGAAATATATTTATCTGACATTACTTTTCCCTTAATAAAAGAGAAATGTGGAGCTGAAATGGTTTAAAAATAAAGACTTTTGCTGCATGGCTTGTCTGTCATGTTTGCTAATATTGTCTTAATGTTCAATAATGAAACTTCCGTTAAATCACTAACAAAAGACTACTTATAGTTCATTGTTACATGTAATATTCACAGTTATTTGAATGCAGTATTTACATATTTAATTTATATTTTTTTATCAATTGATTGGATTCCAAGGAGTGTTGAGGAGGGCTGTTGTGGTGAAGGAATTCCCTTTGCTGAGATTTAGAGCAGAAGCACAACCGCTCATGCAAGCACTTTTTGTTGTTGTTTTTTTGGACAATGCATTCACTGTGTTGTACATTTTCAGAAGTCTCCATCATATTTTTTTGCTCAGCTGCAATTGCCCACTAGTTTTAAACACCAGATCTGTAAAACCACTTCTCCTCAGTGTCCTTCCTCTCAAATGCTGTTAGACTTAGAAATCAAAAGCTTAGTATCAGTTTCTTCATCTTGTGGTTAGTTACACAGCTACATCCCACTCCCTCCTTTTTTATGATGTAATGTTTTCACCATCTTTTTTTCTTTTTGTGTTTTCGTAGGTATCATGGCTGGGTCTAACCGGTCTGGAGATTTGAGGGATGCCCAGAGGTCCATTCCAATAGGAACCATTCTCGCCATAGCAACTACTACCACCATCTGTATCCAGAATATGGCCCTTGTGGCAAGTGTTCCATCAATTGTTCTATGCATTAAAAAAGTGTTTCTTTCTTGTTTTCCTTTTTTTTTTTTTACAAAGAAGAGCAGAAATTAGTTCCTTATCTATATTCAGATTTAGTAATATGATTTACCTTACTGTTCAAAGTCATGTCCAGTCTTCAGTAAAAGATAAAGAGTGTTAGAGAAAACAAGTGGTCAGAAAATGTTTTTGCATTGTTGTTGCTATTTTTCTCAAATCCCTGCCTGTGTGAGGGTCTTAACTGAATTACTCAGACCTCACCTGTGTAGTGCTGTTTGGGGCTTGCATTGATGGAGTTGTGCTCAGAGACAAGTAAGTTGTTTTTTTTTTGTTTTTTTTTTGTGTTTTAAATTGTATTACTGTGTTATTCAATCTACTGGTTTTGGATGAATGCTGATCTTTTATGATGACGTTTGTAGGATCAAGGTTTTTTTTTTTTTTTTTAGATCAGTTTTAAAAGACAATCATGACAGATAATGGACTCTTGTTCAAGCATTTTAAGGAACAGTGTGTGTGTGTGTGTGTGTGTGTGTGTGCGTGCACACGTGTGTTTTTAGGTTTGGAGACTCTGTCAGAGGAAATTTGGTGATTGGTACTCTTTCCTGGCCCTCCCCCTGGGTGATTGTGATTGGCTCGTTCTTTTCCTGCTGTGGGGCAGGACTGCAGAGTCTCACTGGTGCTCCTCGCTTGCTCCAAGCCATTGCTCGAGATGGCATTGTGCCTTTCTTAGAGGTTTGCAGAAACCCTCACTCACAGTCTGTGTTCGTTTATAGTTGCTGGAAAACGTAAGACCACAATGTCACTGACTGGTGACCCAGACTTCTGTATTAACACTATTTCAAGCAGTAGCTATATAACCAGTGACACGTGAACATTTTGTGTACATATTTTTGGTATTTGGAGAGAGAAAATAAAACAAACCCTTGTTTATCTCACCAGCCACTGGTTGTCACAGTTCACAAGGCAATACATTTTAGAGAAAATTAATCAAACTGAAAATGTTTGCCATATACAGTCAGCTTTAGAATAACAAATCTTTTAATATAGTTTTAAAAGTATTGGCACACCCCATTATTTAATATTTTATTTAGCTTTTCCTGGCAAGGGGAACAGCAGTCAGCCACTTTCTGTGTTCCTCAACAATGTTAAAGAAGATTTGTTTGGGAATTTTGAAACACTTCTCCATTCAGAACAGTTTATAAATGGCCTCAAATATGGAGACCATTGTCAAACTCTGATTTTGTGTTTTAGTAACCGTTTCTAAATACATTTTTACATGTTTGGGTTATCTTAACAAGCCAAGAACTAACACTATGGAAGAGGCACACAGATTTTGAGTTAAATTGTACACTAGCACTTACAAAGCATCCATGATCCACCACCATTGTTTACATTGGGTATAAAGTGCCTTTCTCTAGACGCCTCCCCCTTTTCTCCAAATCTAAATTTTTTCTCAGCCAACCACTTCACACACTTCACAAAATCTCTAGTCTCTGTTTTATCATTGTAATTGCTTTCTACAAGTAGAGGTAGTTATGCAAACCATTGACAAAATAATAACTTATACAGCCATGGCCAAAAGTTTTGAGAATTACCCAAATATAAATTATTTTGTTGCTAAGATTTCATGATGGCAACTTGCATATACTCCAGGATGTTATGAAGAGTGCAATTATATGCAAAGTCCCTCTTTGCTATGAAAATGAACTTAATCCAAATTTCCACTGCATCTCAGCTCTGCCACAAAAGGACAGCCTGACATAATTTCAGTGATCCTCTCATTATCATGGGTGAGAGTGTTAAGGAGGACAAGGTTTGAGATCACTCGATCATGCTTATTGAGTTCGAATAGCCGACTGGATGCTTTACCTGCATGGAAACATATGCCGTCAACATTACTTTGCACTGAAAGGGCTTCACAGGCAAGGAAATTGCTGTTAGTAAGATTTCACCTAAATCTACCATTTATCGAATTATTAAGAACTACAAGGAGAGAGGTTCAGTTGTTGTGAAGAAGGTTTCATGGCACCTAAGAAAGTCCAGCTCCAGAACTGTCTCCTGAAACTGCGGGATCAGGATCTAAGAATCTACTTCTCTTCAAGAAAAACAACAAGGAAAGACTGATATTCTGCAAAAGGAGCAGGGATTGGACTGCTGAGGACTGGGGTGTAGTCATTTTCTCTGATGAATTCCCTTTCTGATTATTTTGGGGCATCCAGAAAAAAGATTGTTTCATTCCTACAGTAAAGCAGAATGGTCCTGAGACCATTTGTGTGCGATTGCTTCTCAGCCAAGGGAGTAAGCTCGTTTTCAGTTTTGCAGCAGAGCCATGAATAAAGAATGGTACCAAAACATCCTCTGAGAACAACTTCTCCCAACCATCCAAGAACAGTTTGGTAAAGAATAGTGCCTTTTCCAGCATGATGGAGCACTGTGCCATGAGGCAAATAACTAAGAGGCAGTCCTCAAGAAGTGAGTGGACAAACAAAACCCCACAAATTCTGACAATTGATTATGCAAGAATGGGCTCCATCATTCAGGATTTGGCCCAGAAGTTGATTGACATCATGACTGGGCGAACTGCAGAGGTCTTAAAAAAAAAGTACCAACACTGCAAATATTGACTCTTTGCAAAAACCTCATGTAAATGTCAATAAAAGCCATTGGAACTTATTAAATTCTTGTTCTGACACTTCAGTACAACACAGAAACATCTGACATAAAGATCTAAAAACAAAGAAGCAGCAAACTTTGTAAAAAACAATACTTGTGCCATTCTCAAAACTTTTGGCCACAGCCGAACATTATGTCTACTGCAACACCATCACCTTATAGGCAGGGTCCTTAATCTGTCCTTTTCTTAGGTGTTTGGTCACGGAAAAGCAAATGGGGAGCCCACATGGGCCTTGCTGCTCACTGCAGGAATCTGTGAAACGGGCATTCTCATTGCCTCACTGGACGCCGTAGCCCCCATCCTGTCCATGTGAGTTTAGTCACTTTTATCATCTATCGACCTCAATATTCATCTCATGCTGGCTCCATTGGCCTCAGTGCCGGGTGCTTGTTATCTCATGCAGTAATTACAATTAACCATAGTCTGACATTTTCAGTGTACCTTTTTACTCCCTCCTTGCTATTTTTCACTTTCTAATTTTAATAATACATCTTTTAATCCTTTATAAATCCTCTTTGCTCTAGCTCAGATAGCTCTGTTCTTTTCATAAATACCTTTTGTCCACTTTTTATCCACTTCAGTCTGACCTTTTCCTTGCTTTAATGATGATAATAACTTTAATAACCTCTCACTACCCTCTCCTCTTCATAGGGCTCTCTCCTTAGCACTCATCTATCTTTACCTAAGTCTTCATGTAATTCATTTTGCCTTATTTTTACTTTTTGTCTTTTCATAGGTTCTTTCTGATGTGTTACCTGTTTGTGAACTTGGCCTGTGCTCTCCAAACTCTTCTGCGTACGCCCAACTGGAGGCCTCGTTTTAAGTACTATCACTGGTGAGCCCAGGACCTCCTTCATACTGTCACAACTGTGGCACAATTGGGGTTGTACTATGTTGTTCATTTTAAAACAAGAAATGACTTGTAGGGATGAGCTTAATGAGTCTTCAGGATTTTATGGTAATGATTGCATTATTGGTTATAGAAAAAGTTGGCAAGCCTTTAATTTAAAAACAAAAGATCTCATTAATATATTAACAGGCTGATACACACAGTCTCTATTAAACTACAGTACACTACAGAAATTGCCAGGGATGACATGACTATATTCTGGTTTTTGTTCTCCTTAAAAAAAGGAGTGAGAAGAAACCACAGAAGGAGTGGTGGTTAATTTAGTTTAAATGAATAGCAGAAGACATAAAAATTGCCCATATTTGCAGCTCAAATAAATGGGGTCTGCACATGCAGATGATGTTGGATGGAAATTTTGACACCTAGTGAGTGAACAAGAGTAATTTAATCTCCCACGACTCCACAGCCTCTGAGGACTGTTTTTGTCACCATGGTAGCCAAGCATGGAAACCTGCATAGTACCTATTAGCGATACACATTAGGTTTCTTTCTGAAGAAAGGTGCTTAGTCTCTGAAGACAGGCAGACTGAAAGGACACACACTTAAGCTTGCAACCCATTCCTTCCTCAAACATTAGAGGAAAAGTATTATATAAGCATCCATATAGAGCAAATACCCTTTCGTTTCTTAAACAACCCTTCAGTTTTGTGTTTAATTGAGGGCAAGCTCTAATGTTCCCTCTTTTTTCTAATAGGACCCTGTCTTTCCTTGGCATGAGCCTGTGTCTCGCCTTGATGTTCATCTCTTCCTGGTATTATGCCTTGGTGGCCATGCTTATTGCTGGCTGCATCTATAAATACATTGAATACAGAGGGTAAGCCCAACTAAACATCAATTGAAGCAACAGCTTTGCCATTTAGTCCAGAGCAGGGACAACATAAAATGTTCTTTTATTTTTTTGACCAAAACGTATTTCTTATTTAAATTTAAGAATCTTGATATGTTGTCTCCGGTGTGTATTTTCTAAATTTAACAGTTGTTCCTCCCACACATGCTGCATTGAAACCGTATCGGGTTTCCTGAAGATCCGTAGATAATATTACTTTTAAGACACTGATATTTTGTGTAGGCAATGACAATAGAAATGAAGAAATGAAGAAAATTGTACACTTCCTACTCTTAGGTCCCATGATTATGTGTGTGTGTGTTTACAGGGCTGAGAAGGAATGGGGTGATGGTATTCGTGGGCTGTCCCTCAATGCAGCTCGCTATGCACTCATTCGGCTGGAGGAGGCACCACCCCATACAAAGAACTGGAGGTAAGAGATAGGAGATGGTCTTAGTGTGCAATGTTACTATTGATAGTCTTTTTTTAATGTAGTTCAGTACAGAGTGGCAAAGCAAAAGTGAATATATTCATGGTTTAAAATGTGAACCAACCAAGTGTTTCTGTTTCATATGTTGTTATTTCGTCAGGCACATTTGATCACCACATATATAATGGTGTACTAATACTCATCTGCTTTCTCTTTACTCTTTTCTCTTTCATCTACTTTAGTCTGCTCCTCAGATTATTGTCTCCCCATTTGCCACCTGTATAATCCAGAGAGAATTACTATTTGATTTGTCTCTGAGCCCTTGCTAATCCCAAGTGTAATAAATAATGGCCATGTGGAATAAATAACCTTCCACTGCAGCAGCTCATCAAACCTTAAGGATGCTGCTGTCAAGAAGATTTACAGAAAAAGTATGTTTGTTATTCTCAGCCCAGCAGTGACAGGGTTACTTTAATCTGTGCCAAGAAAAAAAAAACGCCTAGTGCCATCTGGCCGAGTGCGGAAGGTTCCGCATTTAGGTGGCACCTGCGTCCTGCTGCACTCTCAATGTTCTCAAAGCCTCTTTACCTGGCCCTGTGCCACCAATCCTCGGTGCAGGCAGATTTAGTTTACTGATTGACTTTGTATGAATGCTTATTCAAAAATATGTTTTTGTTCCAGCTCCAGATTGTTTACCCAGGAGCATTTTGACTTACAAAATTCTTACTAAGGAAAAACAGGATTAACTCTGATCATTAGAAGGGATTACTTCTATGCATTTTCCACCTGTTCTTCTTTAGTGTCTTTCTGCTTCCAGTTTATCGTGCATGCAGTTAGTACACTCTGTTCCTAATAGAGCTACAGATAAAGCAACAGATGTGTTAGGCACACTCTTTTAATATCTTGAGCAGAATGTTATTCACCATAAAGCTCTCTCTATATGGTACATATAGTTCTAAATAATATTTTAATCCTTAGCCTGTCCTTTCAATGCAGTACCATCTCATTTATGGAGATTAGAATGTCAGGATTAAATATAATTATAAGGATAGTAAAGCAGCAAGTCAGTTTCATGAATTAAGCTTCTTTATCTTTTTGCTTTTGTTCACCTTTTAACCTGCGTAATGTATGTGTAATGATGGCCTTTACAAATTCTACCCCTGCTTTGTTCTGCAAGGCCTCAGCTGCTGGTGCTGCTTAGCCTGGACTCGGAGCTGCGAGTGAAGCACCCTCGTCTCCTCTCCTTCACCACACAGCTCAAAGCTGGCAAAGGCCTTACCATCGTGGGCTCAGTGCTTCAGGGCACATACCTCACCAAGGAAACAGAGGCTAAGAAAGCTGAACAGGTAAGATTCCAGGTTCATAGTCCATTTGTATGACCCCATTTAAAAACCCTGGCTGCATTACTTTATAGGTTATTTTGCATGATTTTACAGACTCTAAGAGCACTGTTGGGATGGACGTCACTCTCATAATTACATTTGTTATTAGTTTCAGTAGTTACTGGATGATAATCCTGGACTTCAAAGCCCTAGGGAACCTAAATCTGTGATCTCTAATTAGGTTAATGTAGGTATTTTGAGCACACAACATGCATGTTCAAAGCAGGCCCTGCTTCAGGAGAACTTTAGGAGTTCCTTAGTGTCTCTCCACTCATGTTGTTGCATGTTTGATCAATCAAGCATGCTGAGTACAATAGCCCTCAAATAGCTTTGATCAAGAAATTCAGTAGTTTTGAGCAGTTTTGTCATGTTTCTACTTGATTTGTTTTTCTTCATTAAAGTCACTCTTTAATCATTTTAAATGACAAATAATTTCACTCTGCCACCTAGTGGCAGCAGGTGGCTTTTACAGGTGCCTCTACCCTTCAAGCAAGATTTTGGTCATTAGGATGAATAAACAGAGGATCAAATATGAACATTTGTGAAGGAATTATATTCTTATTCAGTGTTAAAGAAAAATAAAATGTGTTGGTTTGAGCATTCAAACGGAGTGAAAACAGAAATTTTAAAGTTAATGAAAGTTTCAGGCACACTTGCTCAGAGTGCTGAGAGCGGGTTAACTACTCAGCTGGTTACAGATGCTGTGAACGTTGATGGCTGGAAGCACACCTGCTTTACAATATTGTTTTTCCAGTCCTGGAGAGAGCCCGTGCACCCATTCTGATGCACTCTTTTTCCTTACCCTAATAGCATGTTTTCCAACCTCCAAATGGGAAAAATCCATTTGAACGTTCCACCAACTCGTAACTCTCAATGTTCGATTACATCAAATAAACACGGTGACACCCACACAACAAAAATTACATTTTTGTGCTCAACCTTAAGTGAAACCTGTTGATGCTTTTCAGCGTATCTCTTTCTAAAATATGTCTAGAATTAACAACAGATGGAAATGCAATTTAAGAATGTTTTTTTAGTTGAATGCTTTGCTGTAAAATCCTGAATTCCCAGTGGTGATTATTACTGCACAGTACGCCTCATAAGCTGAGTGCTTTAGGGCAGTGGAAAACTCAACTGCAGGGGTGCTACTGGACTGGAAGAGCTCTGGAAAATAGAGGGGAACAGTTTAGGGTAAAGCAAAAAACTGACACCTACTGGCACAAACAAGAAAATGCATCTGCGAGCCTTTGAGTAGAGTGGTTGATGTCTGCCCTGAATTAGTCTGGTCAAAAGCTCTGTTACGGCTTTTACAGCATATAAAGTGGACCATTGAATTACATCGTTTTAAAACTATTCTTTTATCATTTCAGTGGAAGTACTACTAGAGCTGAAGAAACAAATGACACATGAAATTCCACAGGTATAACAATTTTACAGAAATGTGTTTTCTGTCATTTGTAGAACATCAAGACAACTATGAGTGCAGAAAAGACAAAGGGGTTCTGCCACGTCGTGGTGTCGTCCAACCTACGGGACGGCATCTCCCACCTCATACAGTCGGCTGGTCTCGGGGGAATGAAACACAACACTGTACTCATGGCTTGGCCCAGCACATGGAAACAGTCCAATGACCATCATTCTTGGAAAAGCTTTATAGGTTAGCATTTAACCTCTGGTGTAAAAATTAAATCAATGAATAAATTATATTGACTTATGTAGGCTTTAATAAAAAAATTTAAAAAGCACAGAATACTATCTAAAAGATCCAGCAGGATTCAGACGTCTCCACTTTTGTAACATGAGGCATGCTAGATTTTTTAAAATGATCTTTGATTCCAACCTTTGAATGATCGTATATGCAGATTATGTAACCTGAAAGTGGCCTTTACCATCTGTCGTCCTCAGAAACTGTACGAGAGACCACAGCAGCTCACCAGGCTTTACTAGTGGCTAAAAATGTGGACAACTTCCCTCAGCAGGACAGGCTGGGAGAGGGCACCATAGATGTGTGGTGGATTGTCCATGATGGAGGAATGCTTATGTTGCTTCCCTTCCTGCTCCGCCAGCACAAGGTACAAAACACTGGAGCAGTCAGACGGTTTAGCTTGTGACAGATAAGGAGGTATTTAAAATTCAGTGGCGTCAGCTGATAGAAGTCTAATAGATTTCAGAACATTTTTCTTTCCTGTGGGTTTTTTGTGGGACTCATCCTACCCTGTGCTTATTTCAATCTTTTTCTCTCTCTCTCTCGCTCAGGTGTGGAGGAAGTGTAAAATGCGTATCTTCACTGTAGCTCAGATGGATGACAACAGCATACAGATGAAAAAGGACTTGCAGATGTTCCTATATCACCTTCGGCTGGATGCCGAGGTCGAGGTTGTGGAAATGGTAAGATTGTTATCACTGTCTGTCGCATGACCTCAATTACATTGTTGTCTCTGTACTAAGCAACCTTTTCACTGGATTAAGGGTGCAATAATTTTAGCGATTACTAGAGTGTGTCTGTGATTTTAGGCAGATCTGAATTTTATGTCAGCTTTTACATTTTAAACCTTTCTTCATCTTCGACATTACATTGCCTAATAAAGAGGTTTGAAAATGAGGTTATATATCTGGTTATATCAATCTCATTTTTTGATATTGGTAATTAGTCCATCACATACCATGTGTTTTACACTCTTTTTTTTAAAGTTAGGAAAAACTCTTTGACCAATTAAAATGTTGGACTACCTCTATAATACTGCGTTGTTCTCCTCTTTTGTTTTTTGCAAACAGCACGATAGTGATATATCTGCTTTCACCTATGAAAAGACTCTGGTCATGGAGCAGCGTTCACAAATGCTGAAGCAGATGCAGCTCTCCAGGACTGAGCGGGAGAGAGAGGTAATGTTTCTGTCATTTCCTTACTCTTATGGACACTCTGTATTACAGTGAAAGTTTATAGATACACTGTCAAAGCCGTCATATTTATACTTTTTGTGACATGAAAGGTTACTTAACATTGTGATTTTTTCATTGCGAATATGAACGTTATTCTTCATTCACCTTGCTTCAGTCTTTTTATTTAAGCAAAGCAAAAAAAGATCAATCATACTTAAATCCTGTATTTACACATTTAGCATAAATGCTTATCCTTGTGGCATACAAAAAGCAACATTTAAAACAACCTTTATTCTTTGCACATTTAACAAATGCTTTTATCCAGAGCAATTAATGATATCAAAGAATTATAACAATAGAAGTCCTTATTGAAGTCCTTATTCTCTCACCCTTGATAAGCAAGATGTGTATGGTAGTTTCCATAATATAAAATGTCCAGACATGCTAGCTTTTTCATTATTAACTCATAGCTTTGCATATGCCTTAATAGTCGGAATGCAAACATGATGTGTGTGTAGGACTAACTGTGTGCTGTTTGAAAAAGATCTGTGTTGTGTTTAATGCAATAGTAAAACATGCAGTAATACAGTTGATTGTCATCTTAAATTAAAAAAAAAAGAGGACCCAGCATAAAGCCTTATGGTACACCACTGTTTAGCTATATGACATGTGGTCCCTCATCTCTTATACTGCTTTCGCTTTGGGGAATGACACATACCCCCAGATTCAGAGCATCACAGACGAATCTCGTAGCTCCATTCGGAGGAAGAACCAAACTGGGGCCCAGTGCTCTGGCTCAAGTAACCAGGGTGCCCCACTGGAGGACGAAAAGGACATTGAGGTAGTAATAAAAATAACTGTGCTCCAAAGATCACCACCCTGGATCCAGTTCCCACAATTACAGAGCCAAAGACAAGGGCAGAGAACCTTAAGTGGTATCAGATTGCTTCGTTGCTCTGTATAACAATGTCATTTGCTCCAGTTTTTGCCATATTAACCTTTACAATATTAATATGCCAATGCACCATTATGCAAATTACTTATCTGAAAAAGCACAACAATTTCTACCGTGTGCTATAATGTCAATTCTTCCACATGAGTATTTTGTGATGAATTAGACCATATCATTAAAAAAAATAATGAAAATAATAAAAACTAGTTCAAAGTAACAGAGTTATCTTTTCAAGGGTTTTAGTTTTTTTTAGCATTTGTAAACAGTATGTACCTAAATATCTATATGGTATTTTGTCTAAATTGTGCACCCTTAATTCACTTTTGAAAGCTTCGCCAGTCAAGTGCCGTGCAATAGCAATGGCATTTATGTGGCTCTGTAACTGTGTGGCTCTTCCCATTAAGCATGTGTCACTGATGTTGTGTACGGTGACATCCTCCTCCTTGTGAGCCCTCTTATTGACAAACAGTCATTTTTACTTCCTGCTACCCTTTACCATTTGCTGCCTTTATCATAGTCTTTCCTCTGTACTTAGCTTGGAAAAAAGCAATTTTAGCTTGTATTGGAAATGCTAACGTTTTGATGTTTTGTTCACAAATAATATGCATCACACTGCATGACTGCCTGTTGCTATAACACCACCTCATCAACAGTTCACAGTCTAATCAAGCTGCATGTTAACATTTAGATATACATTTTTAGATTTTACTCAGTTTGTGTGTTCTAGACCACCGATGTTCATATGAATAAAATTTGACACCGAATGTTCACCGAAATGTTTTCCACAAGTACGGTATATAATTCAACAGGAAATATTAACGGGATAATTCTTGGGAGTTCTTCAGTGGTTGGAATACTGATCTTGGATCGGTTTTTGTGACAAATACAGGCATAAATGCAGATAAACCTCTATTCAAGATTCAAAAATCTATAGCTCACATTAAGTCGTACCCCTGATCTAGCCCTCAACCACATCAACAAGCCTGCACCACATTATTGAAGATTTGGATCCGATTTGAGTGGCTTCATAGAAGTTTCAGGGATGTATTTATACAGAATGATTTTGGCTAATTGTAGACCTTTAATTTGACTTTACCTCACCTTATGTACCATTAGTCAGCTCCAGCACAAAAAAAGGAAAGTTGGACTTTCCTTATCAACTGCAAATGAATTTTGTCAATTTCATTTTCATCCAAACTGTTCTTTAAGGCTTTAGAACTTTGGAAGAAGTGTAACGTAACAATCAAAACATGTCTGAGAGCAACAAAAAAAACCTTTTTGAAGATAAAGGCATCTATTATAGTAACTTCATAAGGGAAGGCATGCTCTCGTGGATCATCTAGTAAAAATTAGACTAGCATTAATCTAGTATAGTCTCTGTGAACTGATCTGATGGTTTGAAAAACTCCTCAGGCTCAGCTCATTCATGATAAGAACACAGCGTCCCATGCAGCTCTGAACGACAAGGCCGATGCTACGCCTGATCGGGTCCATATGACCTGGACCAAAGAGAAATTAATCAGTGAACGCAATCGCAACCGAGAACCAAATGCCAACATGGGCGTGCGGGACCTTTTCAACATGAAACCGTGAGTACCCACACTTACAAACTTACTCAAAGCTTCCTTTTCATTCCTTAAATACACAATTGCACAGCCACATGCATGTATTGTAGTATAAATGTACGGCTGGATTGAACTTTTAAAACGTATGAATGCACGTGTCCTGCATACTTGATTTAGCCCTAGTTTGCACAGCTTTGAGGGAACCAGCTGGAAATTAATGTTCTTTTAAACTGAAAAGATTAAACTAAGAATTAAATAAGACCAAAAACCAAAAAAAGGCTTACTGTTTAACTACACACTGGTTCCACAAAGCCTGCTAACAGTCCTTTTAGAAATGGGGCAAACCTCAGTTTCTTCATGTATTTGCAGTATTTGATTAAGTAGAACATTTTGCTCATTGCAGTAATTGTCTTTAGAATGTGTACATACTTTGCGTTTAGCACACAGTAAGTCGCACAGAGACCTAAGAATACTTTACAATGACCAAATACTTCAAATGCTTCACCTTTTTTGTCTTTGGTCCTGATGAGGTTTGCATGCTTATATATGAGCCCTGAAGACCCTTTGTGTGTGTTTGTTTTTTTAAAAGGAGAGGACAGGCTGCATGATGTACACTGACTGTTGGGTTGGTGCTTATGGGATTATCCAAGCCACGTTTCTTTAAACAGCATGGCCCATTGTTTAAGCACATTGTCTGGACTAAGTGTCAAGTCATGCTTTCTCCATGTGTCTTGCGTCTCTGTTTTATTGAATATATAAGAAAAGCCCACCCCCTTTCAGATTAGCTCCTTTTATTTATTGTAAAAACAATTTTCAAAAAGGCAATTGCAGTCCCTATTTGTAATAATAATAGTACCGTTTCAGTCACTTTTTAATTTACTAATTACTTAAAGTATTGGTATTGTAAATATATGTATATTTAAACCAGTATTTGATGATTTATAAAGATATTTATGAATGTTCAGCATTGGTATTGGCAGGAATATAAATGATGTTGGCATCTATCTAAACTTTCCATAGCTATAACAAATTTGTCAACTGTGGTTATGATGAAACAGCAAAAATCATTATTCTGCTTGATTATATTATGTATTCAGCAGAAAACGCTGCTTTTTTTTATCCATTACACAGATTTATGTGCTAAAAAGGAGGCCTTGGCATTCCATACCCTACACATGTTTTTGTTTTTCCTTCCTCTGTAACACGTCTGACCCCAGATTAAATTAGGCAAGACAAACATGTGCAGAATGCAGGTCCACTGACACCCACAGCCTTAAAGCTGTCATCAATAACCTTTAAACTGGAATCCTAGACACTATCAGGTGGTGAATTCTTAGAATCCTGCTGCATTGCTGGGGTAATTGGCATGTCCTTGTAAAAGGTTTGCGGAAACGTCTAAGCCTGTCTCTATTGTTTTGTCCTGTTTTCCTCTTTCTAGAGAGTGGGAGAGTCTGTAAGTCCAATTTCTCTTTATAGTAGGCTGTGTGTCTGCGTGTGTTTGTACTAGTTGTCCCGTCTCTTCATTCCATCGCCATTCAAAGCACTTGGAGTGTGTGTTTTATGTGTGCGTGTGTATGTGTGTTCATGCATGCATGCCAGAATTTCATTGCTTCCTTCAATACTATACAAACTATACTATAATGAGTATTTAATGAGCATGACAGCTTTACGATGTGTCAGTCAGCACAGCATTTGTTTTCCAAATCACAACCTGATGTCAGCTTGACCAACAAGGTTTGCCAATATTTCTACTTCATTTTACAATTTGAGCAGTCCTGGCACTAAACAAGGCACAGTGTTTCCCCTACCATTACATAGGTCATTTTTGGACAGAATAATATTCTTGGTTGAGTTTCAAATAAAAAGAAGCAATGCGTTCAGCTCTCATTCTGGCACAGATTCAGTACAGTAATATTACGAAGATAGATACCAATCAGCCACAACATTAAAACTATTTGCAGGTGACCCATTTATTTTTTACTGATTATATTATTGGTCATGTCATTCCAAAGGCTCTTACCAAAGGGCGAGATATATTAGACAGCATGGAAACAACTAGTAACTTCAAAATGCCAGGCATTGTAGGGCGTTCAGTTTTCATGCCTAATAAAAGTGGTCTTATTGTTGGTCTAATAAAAGGAAGGACAACTAGGGAATCATTGACATTCAAGGGCACTCATGGCTGATGCACCTGAGGGATGGCGTGATGGCTTGTCTGTTCGCTCTTATTCTACAATTCTACATAAGTGCAGAAATCGCTGAAAAGCGTCATGCTGGCTGTGACAGAAAGGTGTCAGAACACATAAGGCACTGGCACTGTTCTGCCTTTCCTATGGATATTACTTTGACTTGTACTGTCTACCAGAACAATGTCGAAGACTAAGAATGCTCTTTCGTGAAAGCAGTATTCTCTTCAAAAAAGTCAATGGATGAGCAAGACAAAGACTTACACAGAGAAAACAAGACTGACTTTTTTTGTGACGCTCATGCCCCTCCTGAAATAGGCAGAACATTTTGGAACATTCTTGAAACTTAAATAATTTTTAATAATCAGAAACAAATCACTGGTCAAGTTATTGAAAATAAATTTGTAGAGAATGTAAAACTAATAACCTGTGTAGTTACACCAAAAGAAGAGTCTGAGAAGAAGAAATGTAGGGGAAACACAAAGGGAGTCAATGTCAGATTTTTTTGTATTTTTTCATTTTTTTATAGAAAACACTGCTTTCGGATTGAAATTAACATCAGGGTGTGATGTTGTGCTTTGTGCTTTGACAGAGCTGCTTGTGTTCGCTTGTATGAGTGTGTAGTGTGTATGTAATGGCAGTTTGCATTAAGGCCGTGTGCATATCATGCTGCACATACCAAATCTTACTGCTGTGCATTTGAAGCTCATTTATTTGAAAGCTTTTTAATGATGTTTCACAATCTGTCTTGCATACATAAGCAGGAATGATATACCAATTATTTCTGTTCCATTCAAATTGATTGATTGAGGATTTGTGAATAGATTTATATATTGTATAAGATTTTCCATCATTTATTTTTTCAAATAAGCCTTTATTTGTAGTGGTCTTTTTGCAGGCTGTTATATACCTATGTTGGAGCAGGAAGTCAGATAAAGTATCATGATTGTTGAAAATAAATGGGAGATAAACCCTAGCACTCAACATGGACATTTGAAGAGATTTACATTTTGAAAGTCTGAAAATAACTGCATCTGAGAAAGCCAGATGCTATAAAAACAAAGCCTTTCGGCAACTGTTGAGCTGAATTCAACTGTAGCTGCATGCTTTATGACTTTAAAATCGCAAGTAATCCTGGTCAAGTGTAAAGTGCCATAAGCACCCAGGGCAGTGAACATGTGTTGGGATGAGAAAAGATAAAGAAAGAATAGGAAACTTGACATAAAATATAATTATAAGACTATTTAGACTGTTGATTCTTACCACTCCATTATTACATGTTCTCAAAAAACAGCAACCAGTCTAACGTGCGTCGCATGCACACTGCTGTTAAGCTGAACGAGGTGGTGGTGAACAAATCCCAGGGAGCCCAGCTAGTTCTGCTCAACATGCCCGGACCACCGAAGAACCGGGGTGGTGATGAAAACTGTATCCTTTTCTGCTAACCAAGGCTACTATTCCATCAATGTTGCATATGTTTCACCTGTGAAGCGTTTAAAATGACATTATCAAATATAAGGAACATCATAATATATGTCACATATCAGGACCTGAAACGATTACATGTTTTCTCTATGTTATCGAACTACATGTTTTCTATTTATGTGATTAGAAATATAGAAACTTTGCATTTAATTCATTTTAAATCAAAGGTTAAATCAAAAGTCTGGTATTTAAATTGGTATTAAAAAAATTGTCACAGTGAACTGATCCATGCTCTGCCCACATATGCATCCTTACACAGCAGCTGCTGACATTTGGATAATCCAAATGAACATGGAATCATTTCGGTCAATTCATGATTCATTAAAGTTGTGCCTCAGATCATTAGTCTGTGACAAAATACATTATTGACTTAATCCATCTGATTCAGACATGGAGTTCCTGGAGGTTTTGTTAGAAGGTCTCAACCGGGTCTTGTTGGTACGTGGCGGTGGCCGGGAGGTTATCACCATCTATTCGTAAACACTTGCTGCCCAAACACTATTTGAATAGAGTCAAATGTTCCAAAGCTTTGCCGAGTTTTTATGACAAAGCTGGGACTGAGACAGTGGCATTGTGGAGGGTTTTGGTGAGCCTGTGGAGATTCAGCCTTTGAGAAAAGAGCGAGACCAGAGAGACAACCAGAGATGATTCAGGAGGCAAAACAACCGCCCAGGCTGATGGACGAAGCAGCAAATGACACTTTATATTGTGCTTGTTGACTCTTTATGTTCTTCTGTTTTGTGTTTTGTTTTTTCCTTTGATTTTTCCCCTGTCATTCGTGTTCATTCATGTTGAAGTGAAGGATGTGTAATTTCAGCAAGCTATGTGTGTTCAAACTTCAGCTGTTGTTGCTTTGTTCTTTCATTCATTTTTCCGGAGGTTTTCTGAAGGAATGTAGAATTTTTCTACAAATGGTGCACATGGCCGGGCCACATTTGTTTATCAGCCACGGTCTGCATTGAGATTTATCTTGACAGATATGCAGGTTTTAGGCAGAATTTCATACAGGTTTTAGCTGCTCATCAAGGCTGGCATTGTTAAAGCACTCAGCCGAGGGAGCACCATGCACTACAGCAGCCCTCACTGGCCTCTACAACATATGTTCATTCAGAATTTCAAATTTGGAAACAGTTCCTTCTTTGAGCTTTATTTTCACATGCCATGATGTTTGGCTATTGGATAATGTGGAAAGAATCCCTCACATCATACATTGGGGTACAGCTCCTGATTTTAGATTTCTTCAGGGACCCTCCCGCAAATCTGTATTTGCGGTCTGGATCAAAGATTCTGAAACTAAGGTTCAGATTCCAATATCAAGGGAGTATTTATGTGTTCTTTGCAAATGCTATTTGTGTCAGCATTGTTAGAGGCCAAAAAATGGTGGGCATGCACGAGTGTGTGTAGTTATGTGTACTGAGGAAAGTAAGGAATGTTATTTTATTAGCTATTATTTAATTGGATTTGTGCAATACTGTTTGTTCTTTCATTGTATCGCAAATATATCATTGTCTTCAGTGTCCAGTTGCTTAGATTTGTATTGTTATCTTGTATGGTAATTAAATACCATCAGTGCTCCAGGAAAATAGCCATAGCATTTCCAAAAGTTTTGACAATCTCTATACTCTTCATATTCAGAGATGTATACCAGGAATCCTTAAGCATATGACTCTCTTTACCCTCCTCGTAAGATCTGCTGAAAGTGATCCTGTTGTACTGGCTTCACTTGTGCTGCTTTCTTTAAAAAATCGTAAGTCAGAGGTCAGCCAAATGGCGGATGCCGGTGGAAAGGCAACCAATTAGCAAATGCTGTGCTACTTTAGATGTATCTGCAGCGTTTTTGCTTACTGGGCATTTCTGGAACCTCAGATACAAAAACTATTACAAAGATCTTTCACTATGTTAGCAGTTTGCAAAGCTTTTCACTCTTGTCAAAGTTTCCACAGGGTCATGACATGCTTGGCCTTCACAACCAAAGCTCTGTCTGTTGTTTTGTTTTTATGTTTGTTTTTGTTTTTTGTCTCTTGTCTTTTTTTTTTTTTTTAACATTTTTAGCTTTTGCCTTGACATCCATGCAGAGGTTCAATGAGGTGACCCTTTCGATGGTATAAGAAAGCACACTTTGACAACCAATAGGCTTATAGCTCTTTTGCATTCATGCTGAAGGTCATGAAAAGGAAGCCATGCCGAGAATTTAGAACTGTTTTCATTTCTCCAACTCAGTTTGCAAATTTAAGGGGCGGATTTCTTAGAAATCTTTAAGAGAGATAAGCAATTACTTAATAAGGAAGTACTTCAACGGTTTTGTCCCTTCAGTATGTTTTTTTAGTTTAAAGTTTTTAATTTAATGTATTTGTATGAAAAGTTTTTTTGGTTTTTTTTTGTGCCAAAAATTAACTGATTTATTTTTTCTTTTTTTTCAAGCCTCTGTGGCTTATATTCTCTCATATTGTACCCAGATGTCCTTTGTTTTTCATAGACATGTTCATAGTCAACCAGTAAAAGGATGAAAGCATGACTGTAACCTTTTAAGGAATATCTGTTTTCATGATTGCCAGTTACATGGCTTTAATTGGCTACATTTGTCTGTAAATACAAGAACCTGTGTCAGAAAGAGCAGCAATGGGTGGGAATCTCTAGGCCACTGTCCACTTCTGGCTCAGCGTGGCCTGGTGATTACTGGACGTTAGATTTCAGATGCAGTAAAAAATGGAAAAGGGACACCTTACTGTATATATTTTAATTTTGTTTTTTAGCTGTGCAGTATTTTGTAACCAGAATGTTGTACTGTTCTGCAGTACATGATGTCAACATAGAACCCACCACAGAAATCGAAATCCTTGAAACAACCTTAGTGGGATTCTCCTTCTGTGAAGTTTACCTTCAGTATCTACCCATGCACTAGTTTACATAGTCTTATTTTGTTGTCTGTGTTTGTAGTCTCTGCATTTCTTTTATGTTACTCTTGAGTGTTATATTTGAGTTTAATAGATTTTAACATGGTTTTTTTTGTTTAGTTTTTTTTTTTTTTAACATGGGAAGCAGCATATTTGAGCCTGTGAGTGGTTTTTTGCTTTGTTTTTTTTTTTCCTTATTTTTATCTCAACTCAATGGAAACGAAGCATTTGTTTTTTTCTGGTTCAAAAAGTACATTGGGAAAACTTCTGTTACGGGACCAGAATAGTGGGTTGCAGCAATCTTACAAACCATTGTTACAAGATTTTTTAGCATTTCATCACCAAAGATTTAGAGTGGGATGCAATACAGAGGGTTTAGCCACTAACAAGCCTCTGCACTGGCTAACTAGTTTCTTCATATATAGAAAGCATATTTGTTCAGTTCTGCCTGATTTCCATTCAGACACGATAAGAAGTGTGTATAAGTGTCAGAGAGAAAGAAACGGAGAGAACATTTTGCACGGAAGGATCACGCTGAGATGGGTCTTGAAGCTGTTTTCACATCAGGATCATCAGATGATATGAATCACCAGCTGTGAGAGGCACACTGGACCAAAACCTGTAATAAGCCTTGTACATCTAATGCTGTTCGGCTCCAGGGTTCAATAATGGCTCACATTCTTGTTAGGTGCTGCTTTGTGGATGCAGGTACATAGTGGAGGAGAGTCATTGACATTAAATTTGTGCCTCTGAGTAATTTAAATAAAAGTGCTGAAACATCATCTTCTGGTCTCTCTTTTATTTACCAGCATTATCTGTAATTTTCTGCATCAAATGCTGTTTAACTTCAGCTGAACCTGTGATCAGTTAAACACAGATTTCGGAGAGTGCCATCTATTCACACACATTCAGAGTGCAGAATTTTCCCTTGTCTTGTATTTGTGCTTTCTCGGGTACTTTAAATGCACCTTGTTTGCTATATGGTGGCTTCTTGCTGTGTCTCATTTCCAGGGTTCTCTTGTTTTCTAGGTTCTCTGTGTTCTCTTGTTATCAAGAGCTATCTAGAATACAGGAATACAACAGGTGCACAATTCTTGCCGATACTGCGATCAAAAAGTGCAAAGGCATATATATTGCCAAAAAAGCCACATCATGCATTCACACCCCAACAATGACCCTGTTGGGGTAATTGTGGGACTGTTAAAAAGAACAAAGAATATTAGTATTTGTTCTTCATTCGTGTAATCTATTAGCTAATCAACCGTTGCTGATTTTCACCCAGGTTACAAGAATAAAGAACAGATATGGATATGAAGCACTGATGTTGCTCTGAACGAGTGTCTGCTAAATGCTTGACATGTATTCATGTGTATAAACGTAGAGTACTATTGAAAATTCCACTGAAGCAGAATGAACAGTGTTTGAAGCAGACCCAATGCTGAAGGGGGACTGCAGTGCAGGCTCTGAGTGAAAAAGTTCCCCATGCAACCACTGGGGTTGTTTGCTACACCAGGTGGCGCCAATCCTTCCATTCTGTTCTGATGATCACTTGCAGTTGAGAGACAAAAAGAGGAAAATCAACTTCCATCATGAAGCAGGTTCAGCATGTTCAGCAGTGCCGTAATACCAGTTTTCTCATCTCATTTCCCTTAAATAGTGAAAAAGAACGTGCCATGCACATAGAAACCTGCTTAGGAGGGAGAGGGGGGTTTCTTTACCTCCTTCCCTTATGCATAGGCCTAAATAGGATTCATCTTGCCACAAATGTTAAATAATTTTTAGGAACTTTTTTTTATTTCGATTGTGATGGGGAAAAAATGCATTTGCTGGTTGCATCAATGTTTGTCTGATGTAGTAAAACACTGCCAGATGTAAAACCGTGCCAGAAAATATATATATATTTTTGGGACAACATGCTATATCATGAATATCATCATCTTATCCTGTCCATAAATGGTACTAATGACCTGTAGTTATAAAACCTTAAATGGTGCTCATAGCACTATGCCCCAGGACCTTCCATGATCTACTTTGAAAACATTCATTGCATGATACATGATAAAAGCACATTCCCTCCTGTTTTAGCTGTGATCTCTGAGAGTATTGGCTTGAGCAGTCATTGCAGTATATAGTCATATCTGTCATATCCAGTGTCCTATGTCTAAATCTTTCAAGACACCCCTTCAAATCACTGGATCCATTCTTAATCAATTAAAATTGCCAGTGGTGGCCTAATGACTGGGACTAGGTCTCAAGATCAGAAGGGTTTGGGTTCAAGTCCCTGACCAGAAGACTACCCTGAGGTACCCTTGAGCAATGTACTGTCCCCAACACTGCCCCCCAGACAGGCAATGGTGTGTATTCACTACTGGTGTGTTTTTGGAAGGTTTAAATGCAAAGGATAAAACCACTGTACACACTGTTTTGTGTGTTTGTGTGTGCTATACATGGGATTTCACACATTTTATTCATGAATTGGAATCAAAAAGAATGTTTTTTTGTTTTTTTGTTTTTTTTGTCTTGTGTCACATTAAGTGAAGTTTTCAAATAGCATCATTCATATATAAAGGACTGGCTGTGTGTCTGTCCAGTCACCCAATTAGACCCCAGTTATTCAGAATTAGAATAACTAATAAAAACTAGAAAGTGGCTCTCTAGAGTAGCCTGAGGTCACTATACCCAGTGCATGGGCCCCTGGGCAATAAAGCCACCCCAGTGGGACTGGACATTCTGGTGTGATGGATCCCCACCTAGTACATTTTAGACCCTCATCCAAGAAATAATCTGATATCAGTGCCTGACTTCACTGTTGCTCGTTGCTGAAAACAATCAAATCCTCTTAGCAATATTCAACATCTAGACCACCTCTCTCCTTTTGTCCCTTTCTCTCCCTCTCATTATGTTCACATGCCACTCACATGTCCTAGACTGGTGCTGACCCCTAAAGGCTGCAAATCAGCAGCACGAGTAGGTCATTTAATGGCAGAAAGCAAACAGTGAAGGAGGAATTGTTGACAGAAGGGTCCAGCTTCAGAAGGGGTGTCTTTTCATGTGTTATGGATGATTTTAAATGAATATGAATAAATTCCAACATATTTTGTTACTTTGGTGTGACATACAAAGACACTCCAGTTTGATGAGTGTATCATTTTCCTTGCCAACCCTTATGTCTGCCAGTTTCTCCTTCTAACTCTCATCTGAGTTTTACAAAGTGAATATAAAATTTGCTCGATTTTTTTTTAAGAACCATGCACCTTTAAAATGAACTACACTAGCGCTCACTTATCCCATGTTTAAGTGACTTTAGGCCTGATCTGTCCTTTGGAACCTTGGCTCCTGTGCCACCAGATATGTTGACCAGAGTAGACTTTGTTATTTGATCAATGCCCTGCTCTCTGATTTTGTAATCCCTATTATACCAGCAGAGGTAAAACAGCAGCGTTTAGACTCATGCACTAGTCAGAAAATAGGTTAGAATTAAGCCCCTTAGACTGTAATGGTTTCTCATACATAAAACCCTTCAAAGCTGGGTGAACCACCGGTGGCACTGAAGTAGGAACCCCTTTGCGGATTCCTGTTCAGGTTTCAGGGCAGAGTTTTGTCTGTACAGTGCCTCTGATGTTCAGCAGTCTTCATCTCTACTGCACAGGCAATATACCTAGGCTGTGATTAAAATACATATTGGGACGTCCCGCCTCAGTAATCTGATGTGCTCGCAACGCTCACAAAATCTGTCAATATAAATATAAATATGTTGTTGACAGCAGATTTGTTTCTCTGCCGATGTCTAGCTCATGACTATGGCCTTGTATTTTGTGCACTATTAAGTAGGGCACACATTTTCCAAATCATCACAGCTCTTGAAAAATGCAAATTTATACTAAATTGGGAAGAAAGCTGGTGCTGATTTTACATCCATTAGCTTGATTGGTAGTGGGGCAGCTCTTGCATTGAGAAATGCGTTTTATATATTTCTAACAATATATATAACATCTAAAAAAATGTAAAATGCAGAATGACGTTGTTGTCAGGGGGCGTGTCCCGACTGTTGCCAGGGGCGTGGTCATGTGAAAGCAAGCGTGCTTAGCTGGAACCGAAGAGCGGCACTGTTGGGTACATTTATTAAATATGTGGACGTTTCGGTTTAGGTGAATCTAAACTACGAGTTCTAAAAGGAAAGGTGGATAAACTGAGGTTTCTCGCCGTCGCTCGCTCGAAAGGGTTAAAAGGGGCGGGGCGAAGTCGGAGCGTGACGTAGGGACTCGTCTGTGGCTGCAGTGTGGAGACAGAAACACATCCACCCGACAGAGAAGCAGCGAGTGGAGAGAGACAGAGAGAGGGTGAGACAGAGACAGAGAAAAGGAGAGAGAGAGAGAGAGAGAGAGAGAGAGAGAGAGTGGATAACTATAGTCCTGCTCTCAGCCCGCCTCCCTCAGAGCAGCGGGAGAGGAGGAGAGGAGGAGAGGAGGGTGGTGATGCTGAGGGTCTCTCTGCTCTGTCTCTCAGCGCGGAGGCGGTAGGGCGGCCGGGCAGCGCGGTCCGAGCGGGGAAGATGCGAGGCGGCGGCTCGCACTGTGCGGGTGGATGGCCGACCTGAGCCTGCAGGGAGCGAGACAGTCAGAGAAAGAGAGAGAGAGAGAGAGAGTGAGTGAGTGAGGGAGAGGTGTGAGGCCATGCTGCCCGGGGTCGGCGTGTTCGGCACCAGCCTGACGGCCAGGGTCATCATCCCGCTGCTGAAGAACGAGGGCTTCTCTGTGAAGGCGCTGTGGGGACGCACCCAGGAGGAGGCCGAGGAGCTCGCCAAGGAGATGAGCGTCCCCTTCTACACCAACAGGATCGACGACGTGCTCCTCCATCAGGATGTGGACCTGGTGTGTATCAACCTGCCCCCGCCCCTCACCAGACAGATCGCAGTCAAGACTTTAGGTGAGTGAATCCGGGACAACATCTGTACACATTATAACATCTGTTCAGGTCGCCTACATGACCATGCTCAAACATGATCTATCTATCTATAGTTGTTTCTTTGTATTATATATATATTATAAAATTAATATAAAGTACTGTTATATGATATAATGTATACATATTAATATGATATATTGTACATTATACATGTACTATATAGATATATATTGAAACATTTTTTTTCTTTTTAAAAAGGCCATTTAACCATTTTTTGTTTAAAATAATGCTGTTTAAATGATGGCTTTTTTTGTTTGTTTTTATATATTTTGTCAATGCAATTTGTGATATACTACAAAACTTGCTGTGCTTACGAGATTCTTTTAGTTCTGGAGAGACGCGGGACACTTTTCTTTTGTTTAGAGGTGTAAAATAGCCACATACAAAAGAATGAGGCAACCATAGACCTGCTTAAGAATCAAGGCAGTGTGTTTAGTAACTCAATAGCTTTTATATTGTTGTTGATAACTTGCTTGAAGGTGAGGTGCTTGTTTGGTCTTGTTCCATTCGTCAGGTATTAGCTGATATGCATTGGTTGCAGCCTAGGTGTGGCTCCAGGTCTTCTGTCACAACAGCATTAACATGCACAACTTTACAAGCCCTAAGGTTCTGCAAACAGCCTGCTCTTTCTGGAAGATCTGATTTGAACGTCTCAGAAATGGAAGGACTAGCACGGTTCAGCAGCCTCTTCACTTAGTGCCCCATAGACATCAAATGTGTTCACGTGCAAATGTGCCATGATCTGCAGCCTTTCTTGAGACTGTGACACACTGATCTCTTTGCTTCCCCTGATTGGTGAGTGCGATCACACACATCCTGTGTGGTGAAACTCACCTTCTCCTTCCGGTTTGTTACTCTGACTAACATGCTAGCTATACTGAACGTCAGGATGCTGGCTTTAATGACAAAGTTTTATTTGTCAGGTTGGTATCAGCTGTTATGGCAAAACCCCCACAGACTAGAATTTATGCAAAAGAGATTTGCTGCTCTTTTTCCATTTCTGAGCATCAGCGGTGGTGGGAAATACCATTTCCAGCATCAAAGGACTGAGCTCTGAACCTCACACTTTGTCAGTAAATGCTCTAACCTTAAATTTAGTGCCTGGCTATATATTATCACTAATAGTATACCATGAAATTGTCATACTGTGATATTCGTTTTTAAGTTTTATTCATGTTCATTTTACTTATAGCTGGTATAGCATAGTGGGTAATAGCATACCTTCCATTAAGGCTACCACATCATTTTGCACCAAAAAGATTCTTACATTACATTACATTTATAAAGTAAAGTACATTTGTTACCTGATTAGCTTAGAAATTACTCTGGTTAAAAGAGTAACTACAATGTCATTTAAGAGAGGAAATCAAAAACAAAGCAGTCCACTGAAAGGCTTGTGTTTTAGCTTAAATATAAAGAAATATGAAATAATATTGAATGTTGTCAGTATTCCCTGCTATTAGCTAGGAATATATCTGCCAAATTGATCATGCAGTAAGTCCTCTGAAGTCTGCAGGCCCTGTTTTCGCAGGATCTCCAGGAGAGTTCGATTCACTCTTCGTGTCTTGCACCCTCATGTTTTGGCTGGTGCAGCAGGTTGAATGGACAGACTGATTGACACAGGTGTGCAGTAATGATTGAAAATGAATCTTCTCTGGAGATCAGATCATGCCCATGACCCAAAATAGCCCTGGGTTGATGCCTACGAGCAGAACTGCATCAGCAATTGAGCTCATGATTGTGTGTTGACAGTATCTGCTTATATATCTGGTGTCTGGGTATAACACAGTGACGTGTACTTATAAATCACATGTTTCACAATGAGGATCACAGGTCATGTGATGGATTCTTTGGATTTGTGTTTGTAAGGTGTAAGAGCATTGTAATACTGGTCACAGTGCAAGGACTTTCAGTGCTGTTATCTGCAAAGACAATCTTAGTTTGCTCTTGTCACACTATGAAATACCATGTGCACCAGTGAATGTGTCTGTTACAGGTCTGTGTCTGCAGAATTGAGTAAACATGGACTTCACTGTGAACTAGCTATTCTCCAGTGATGCTGGAGTGAATTAACAAATGTATTGTATAACAATGTATTTAGTTTTTTTTATGTTAAGGATAATGTTATGGCTTAAATGAAGGAATATGGCTGTCTCTATTTAGTACTTAATTTTCATACACATGTGTACACATACACATTTCACATTCAAAACTATTAGGCTCAAAAATAGTAGAGGAGAATATTAATAAATAAACACAATAAATAGAAGAAAAATGGTCAGTGCAGAAGTTATAAAAGCATGCCCAGTTTGGTGAATCATCTTATATCTGATCATGGAGCTACTAGTCTTTGGTGAAGATGATGTTAAAACTAGGAACTCAGAGCCTCAGGGCCTCCAACCTGTTTCTTGTGTGAGTTCTTCTAGTGAATTGGGAAGTGAACACAGTTTACTGTTCCACTTCTGACACTGTTGACTCAAATACTGATGGGGAAAAATAAATCATCTAATTTGTTAAACATTCACTTAGCATCCCCATTGCTCAGCAAAGCTGCATTTGAATGAAAGGATGAATGAAAGAATGAATTACTGCTCATACAGCAACATATGGCGCATGACCAGTTCGCTGTTAAAACAAATCTGTTGCTACCTTTTGTGTTTTAAACTGTTAGCTCACTTTACTATCGTCATAGTTATCAGGCTTTGCAGGTTTGAAGTAATGTCCGTGGAAATCATTCCAGTGTCTAATTATCAGTTTTTAACATTGTAACACATCCATTTTTTCATTATAAGACTGTTGGGTCATATAATATGTCCCATAGGTACTATATACAGTATATACAGTATTATATATATATATGTGTGTGTGTGTGTGTGTATATATATATATATATATATATATATATATATATATATATATATATATATATATATATATATATATATAATTTGTATATATAGCTTTTTTGTTGCTGACATTACAGCTTACCATACTTTACAGTGCCTTTAGTCTTGCAAATGTCATGAAAACAAAGACATCCACACACACTTTTATTGCTATTATTGCTGTAATTATTTCATATGGTGTGGGTACTTAATCACATTTTAAATGTATGTCCCTAACACTTCCAAAGAAGGCATGACTGCCAAGTTCTGAATTTGGCTCAGATGCAAATAATTTTTCCCTTTTACAGGGTGTGGGACAGTCGTTATCTACACACTGTTACACTGTTTGCTTTGTGCGGTGCATCGATAAGCTAATCAACTATCCCAAACTAGGAATGTGAGCTTGGAAGGCATTGTCTGGTATAAACAGCACAGCAGGGCAGCCATGAACTGGATGAGAGAGATGAAAAAACTGAAGTCTCAGACTCAGACTACAAGAACCCCTTTATCCATTCAACTTGTATCTTCAGGCGCTTTTGTAGCCTGTCAGAGTAAAGCATTTAGTCCATTTCTTTAGTATAATCTACTCAACATGCCAAACACAAGACAGTTTGACAGGTAACAAATAGTGTTGTTGTACCAACAAGGTGATTCCCTGGCTAAATATAAAGAAATGAGTAACTTAAGACTTTTGCACAGTACCCTTTATACATTACATGATTCTTCTGCAGCTGCTTTCTGTATCAGTTGCAGTTGCCTGACAGGTAGTCCTTTAGATGACCAGTCAGTACTGAGTTGTAATAGTCAAGCAGTAATTATAGTCATGTTGTCATATAGTCAGAGTCAAATAATTGCAGTTGCATGTTATGATACTCCAAAACCTTCATAAGAACATTGCCTTTTTGGAACAGCTGCTGGTCAGTGTGTCCCTAATTCATTTGCTGCAATAAAACCAGCACTCTGGAACACATTAACTTTAACTAGAATATATATGCATGCACTAAGGCCCACAAGACTTACTCTGTGGGTCATAAGAGGACTTGCACAAGTACTAAGCAGCTTTCTGCAGCAATTCTAAACATATTATTAGTCGTTGCACCTTAGCATTTTCCTGTTTTTTAAGGGTAGATTTAGATTTTTAGACACCCTACTACTTTCAGAAAACTGCACCACAAAACAGGTTTGGGAGTCTGAGATCAAAATTTAACCTGTTAACGCGATTACAGTAATGCTGACTGGGTTTCCCCTGTTTTTGAATATGCCAGAAGACCAACCTGGTCAAACTCACATGCCTTCCAGCTTGGAAAAGATATGGACATGAGGATGTAACACACACACACACACACACACACACACACACATACAAACAGAAACATACTATAATGAAAACAGAGAGGGATGGAGAGATCATGTGACAATCTGAGCACATAGATATCTCACCTTGTGTTTGAGTAGGGTGTATGCTAATCCCAGTGTGGGAACGTGAAGACTTAACTGGTGCTAAAATAATATTGAAACCCCGTAGGCAGGCCACAGTAATGAGCACTACTGCCGCGGTGCATTTCTAAGCTAAACAGGCAAACAAAAAAACATTTTTCCATATGGTTTGGGTGATTTGCTGTGGCACTTTCTTTTACAGCTGACCTTCAATAACATTAGATCAGAACTATGCACTTATCTCTCCACTGTGTGGTCAAAGTCTACTTTTAATATTTCACACTCGTCTATGTTCAGCCCTGCACAAAGTGGGCATCGGCATCGAGGGGAAAGATTTATTGACTGATTCGCATATTATTGCACCACTGATTGACATTATGTTAAAATGAACCAAAAGGGAGATTCAGATGCTCAACTGGCCACAAAAAGTCAATATTGTTTTTACAGTTTATAATACTTTTTAAAATTACAACAAGACTGATATCACATATTATTACAAAGTAATATGTTTCCATTTTTAACAAAAGAGAATTCAGTTTAAGGTGTGATTATTCACAGTTCCCTTTGCCTATGCTGAAATGTATTTATTAAAATTGATTTATTATTGTCTTTCTTTAAAACTGAAGGTGTTACGTTTCCTCTTATTTTCACATCCAAGTTCTGAATTTGGATGAACCAAATGAGCATCAATTTTCCATCTCAGATCTAAAGAGAATGTCTCCAGGCAGCCATACAGGAGCACAGCAGGAGGGTGACGTTCTATATCCGTATCAGCAATTTTGCACTGTGTTCTTTTGGCATGACAGCAGATTCCATTAAGCTCCACTGTATTCATAACAAGCACACATTGGAAAAGGCCTACACTTCTGATAATCACTCTCATAATTATATTATATTATATTATATTATATTATATTATATTATATTATCGTGTTGGTCTCGTACTTGTTTGACACTAATGTTTAGGTAGGTGGTTCATGTCAAAGTTTCCCAGCAGCACATTCCCCTGAGCATCCTCCAGCTTCTGCCATTCTGCCCAGCTTCTACATCAGCATCATTTACTTTCTCATCCAATTGCAGTTTTATAATCCCCCCCATTGGCAGGTGCCATTACAAGACAATCAATCTCAGTGCTATGGGCAGCGGTGGCCTAGTGGTTAGGGAGTTGGATCAGAAGATCATGGGTTCAAATCCCAGACCAGTAGGATGCCCTGAGGTTCCTTGGAGCAAGGTACGGTCCCCATCACTGCTCCCCAGGCCCTGCTGCATTTGTTTGTGTGTATTGGTTAAATGCAGAGGTATAATTTTGTCGTGTTTCACAATGACGAGTATCGTCACTTTCACTTTCACTTGTGATGTTTCAGTGTGTTGGGGTGGGTTTTATATAGGACACATTACATGTATATATACAAATGAATATGTACATGTACAAATGATATGTTAGAACATCAAATCAAACTTCTCCCTGCTGATAAAGCGTTGATGTTATAGGAGCAGAAGTCAGCCCATTTACATCCAGAGCGACATACATGTCCTAATTACAGGGACAGTCCCCCTGGAGCAACTCAGGGTTAAGGGTCTTGCTCAGGGACCCAGTGATGGCAGTGCTAGAGGTGGGATTCAAACCTGGGACCTCTTGAGCCATTGGTCCATAGGCAAGTACCCTACCACTAGACCACCACCACCCTGCCATTTGGACCAGAGGGGGAGTTTTAAGAATAGATCAAGTCCCTGCTGGGCTGATATGTGTGCTACACCTCTAACTGTAGTATTTTCAAGTCACATTTTGATTAAGAAAATGCCAAGGTGCTTGTCAGTGCTATGGTGTTCAATACTGTAATATAAGGGCTCATTCATGAGAAACAGAAAAGATTTCAGTTGAAGTTGAGTGATTGTGACATCATAATGGCTGGTGGGTGGCTGAAGAATTTTTCCAATTAAGGTTACCATGGAAGTGGAACTTATACAGGCGTACGACTGGCCGTTTGATGTCCTTCATACCACTGTTGAACAAGAGTGCTCTGTGGCACAACCTTCTCCCAGTTCTGCTTTTGTGGTGTAGTTGATCATCAGAATATGCACTCAGTTCAGTGGGAAAAATGTCAATAATATTTTTTGTGCAATTGTTCATAATGGGGTAGTTGCTTCAAGCTTACTTTGACTCATACTGAAACATTACGCCCAAAGTTACAAATAAGGAAATAGGTACAGCTTGACGTTTGCTTACCTGGTGTGTCATCACTCAGAAACCTTCATCAAACTCTGCCTCTCTTCAGAATTAGTCAAATCTATTAGCCTGTGAAATATAAGCTTGCTGTGGGCCATAGTGTTTTCTAAATGTGATCTTCAAGTAAGAAAAACACAGTAAAACTCTACAAAATATTTAGCTAAATCTTATTCTTTACAAGTCTAAGTAAAAGCACCAACCTTCATTCACAATCTTAACCAGATTCTGACAAGTGTTGCAAGAATGCAGCAAGATTTTTGAAATTGTATTAAGGGGATTAAAGGGTTAAGAACTGTGAGCTGGATGTGGAATACAGGCTAACCATTCAGACAAGCACTGTAACTGATCCCCAAACTCAAAATTGAAGTTTCTCTGTTGTCCTGCCCAAAATCTGCCATCATTTTACCTCCTCTTGCCTCACCATACAGTGTCCCACTCATCTAGTTGGGCATATTGTATCAGTGCATATGACACCATCAGGATACCACTAAAAAGAGAGAGGGTGATGCATTCCCATGCTTCTAGTAAAAGCTACCATTTGTTTTAGGGTTCACCCAGCCCTGTCTTAAGCCTCCTGGACAGCTATTGATATGCTAATGGAAGCCAAGGCAGTGAGAGAGAGAGAGTGTCGTAGTTTGTGTGAAAATGCCTTTGTTCACTAAAGGAATCGGCTGCAGTTCTTTCAGCCTACCTTCTCTAAAGCACTGACAAGTGAGCATTCCTGGGTTGGGTGGTTAAGCCTATGTACTGATGAGCTGAAGGGAAGAAGGGCTTTTGCAAAGCAATCGAAACATGTCCTCCTCCTGCAGTGTGCTGCTCTTTATACATTTTTCATTTGGCTGCTTAAGAGGCTGAATGCCTTCGTTTCATCTGGGATCTGAAAATGTGCTACGGAAGCTTTCTTGCATTTCATTTTAGCCTAGCTCAAATGCAGGACATGCAACTATGCTAATATGCAAGTTTTCCACAGTGGAAGCGAGACTTTTCTTTCAGTTACAAAAAGTAGTCACTGAAGTCACTAAAGCAAAAAGACTACTTCCATAAAAGTTCTTCTCTTCACTGACTTGACATTAACTTAAAAGAAGCTCATTGTGAAAGTGATGATTTGTCATTGTGAAACACAGCACAGCAAACAGTGAACCACAATGGCATGCATTCTCTGCAATTCAACCATACACGCACGTACAGCAGGGGCAGCTATGTCTAGTGCCTGGGAAGCAGTGATGGAGATGGTAACTTGCTCAAAGGTACCTCAAGGCAACTTACTTTTCCGGGATATGAACCTACGATTTTCCAAACCTGGGGCCTAGTCCCAAACTACGAGGCTTCCGCTGGTCTGTAAATTGTGTAGTTCTTGGTTAAAGTGGTTTCAAACAGTATAATACACAGTCCTGTCCAAACGTATTAGACATGGAAGGCCAATTAGTTTGTTTTTGTTGTGCACTAAAACCATTTGGGATTGAGATCATTAAGATCAAGTAAATTACACTTGATATTTGGTGGCAGATCCATTGCTTGCAATAACTTCATCAAGCCTGTGAGAGACCTGGTTAAGAACTGGTAATTAACTTGTCCAGTTAAAAAATGTGTACTTTTCGTATCCTCTAATGAAGTCCTTTGTTAACTTGACAGGGTGGTTTGGATCATGATTAAAGTTCCTCCTGATTGTTTTGAAGGCATTTCTCTGTAAATTGTGTATATAAACATTCGTTCTGCTGCTTTAGTCGTAAGTTACATCATCAGTAAAGATTATTCAGTCTTGTCCAGAAGCAGTCCTGCAAGCCCATGCCATGCCACTACCTCCACTGTGTTTCACAGACAAGCTTGCATTGTCAAGAGCGTAAACTTTCTTTTTACCACACTCTGGCCTTTCAATCACTCTGTCTCACCACTCCATATAACTTCCAAAAAACGTTCCAAAAACTTTGCAACTTATCTCTGTACTTTTTTCATTTACCAGTTTTTTTCATTTCTTCCTGCTGCCGAGAAGTTTGCATCATGTAGTATGGCCTTTATATTTCTACTCTCAATGTCTCTCATTTTTAAACCGTGGCTTGTGATCTCTCTACCCCTGCCCTGCAGAGGTTGTTCATGAAGTCTGTCAACGGTTGACATTGTTTTCCTTGATTGACTGGTTTGGTGTCTATTTCTTAGTACACCCCTGATTTCCTACTTTTGACCACATTCCAAACAGTTTTACTGGCTATGCTCAGGGTTCATGAAAATCTTCTAAAGGATTTTCTCTTTCTCGGTTCCAAAATGGCTTGCTTTCCCCCATAAACAGCTTTAACTAAGAGTAGATTTGAAGGGCTATTTAGAGTTGTAACTATCATTCTAACAGGACACACCTGTATAACATCAAACTCCTGTCTGCTCTCATGTTCTAGTTATACATTTACATTTACGGCATTTAGCAGACACTCTTATCCAGAGCGACTTCCATGTCCTAATTACAGGGACAGTCCCCCTGGAGCAACTCAGGGTTAAGGGACTTGCTCAGGGACCCAGTGGTGGTAGTGCCAGAGGTAGGATTCGAACCTGCGATCTCTTGAGCCATAGGTCACTAGTCAAGTACCACTAGACCACCGCCACCCCAGTTATATGCTCATTTGAAAAAAATGGACGGTCAAATACAACATATGTGCAGCGTTGGCCTAGTGGTTAGGGAGTTGGCCCCCCATTCAGAAGATAATGGGTTCAAATCCCAGACCAGTAGGTTACCCTGATGTACCCTTGAGCAAAGTACCATCCCTGTCACTGCTCCCTGGGCGCTTTCAATAGCTGCACCCTGCTGCATGTGTATGTAGGTCTAATTTCTTTGTGGTTCACTGTGTGCTGTGCTGTGTAGTCACTTTCATATCTAGATGTAAATAAGAGACAATTAAAGCTGAAAACCTGGCCTCTTCAATTCCTAATACTCATCCAATGATTTCAAATCCAGATGTCTTCAGTGCATAGTAAGTACATTTCAAAATAAATTAATTGGGCTTTCTGTTCCAATAATTTTGGATGGGACTCTATTTTTCATATCCATTTATTCAGAGTCATCAATTTAGCTATATTAAGTACCCACTGCTGACAGGTGTTAAGTCCACTGCAGACTTAACGGGAGCTTCTACAGTAGCCACACATTAGTCTAAAGGTCACCATGGTCAATGCCAAGCATCGGCTGAAGTCCAGCATTGGGTTGTGGGGCAGTGGACCTGCACTCTCATGGCGCTCCATCCAATACCTTTGGGATGAGATGAACTAATCAGTTAACATCAGTATTTGACCCCACTAATGTGGCTAAATGCAATCAAATACTGCAATGTTCCAACATGAACCATTTTAGAAGTATGTCTCTGTTGAAACAGAAGAATGTATTCCCTATTAATACTTGATTTCAGAAGTGTTAAGTGACCATGTGAAATTTAAGATTTGCATAAACGAGCCTTAATGAGAAGATTCCTGTGTTACTGCGCAGTTTTTTTGTTCAGTTCAGTAGTAGCATACGTCTTAAGCCGAGACTTTTGAAGTTAGAGTTGTTAGTATTAGACAGCAGTTTTTACAATCCATTCTGTGCTCTTAATTGGCCTGCTGGGAATGTAACCATTAGGCTGCCAGTCCAGTTGAAACTCATGACAACCTACACAGGATATCAACCCGTCACATTTATCCAAACCATGAAGGCTTGAGCCTTAACATTTTAGCAAAGAGATGTTGATTGGATAGTTAAGTCATCTGCCTCTTGTTTTGGCTTAGCTGTCAACATGGGAAGTAAACAGCTCGGAGTAATCAGATTATTTACTGTCTGCATAAGCTGATGCACGCATTAGGAATAAAAATAGCCTGCCATACTGTGTACTATTGAATTTGGGATGAACTGAATTAATTTTTTTTGAGCATGTAGTGCATGCAAGCATATATATACAGTACTGTGCAAAGGTTTTAGGCAGGTGTGGAAAAAATGCTGTAAACAAAGAATACTTTCAGAAATGGAAGTTTTAATCATTTATTTTCATCAATCAACAAAATGCAGTGAATGAACAAAAGAGAAATCTAAATCTAATCAATATTTGGTGTGACCACCCTTTGCCTTCAAAACAGCATCAATTCTTCTAGGTACACTTGCACACAGTTTTTGAAGGAACTCAGCTGGTAGGTTGTTCCAGACATCTTGGAGAACTAAGCACAGATCTTCTGTGGATGTAGGCTTCCTCACATCCATCTGTCTCTTCATGTAATCCAGACACACTGGATGATGTTGAGATCAGGGCTCTGTGGGGGCCAGAAGAACTGATGCTGGTTTGAAGGCAAAAGGTAGTAACACCAAATATTGATTAGATTTAGATTTTTCTTTTGTTCGCTCACTTTGCATTTTGTAAATTGATAAAAATAAACAATCATTATTTATATTTCTGAAAGCATTCTTTGTTTACAGCATTTTTTCCACACCTGCCTAAAACTTTTGCACAGTACTGTATGTATATATATATATATATATATATATATATATATATATATATATATATGTGTGTGTGTGTGTGTGTGTGTACATGAGACTGATATTCATAAGCAAATTGGCTGGAGTCTTTTGCGTCACTGCCTATGATGTCATATGAAACAGGAAGCTGTGTGTGGTGGCAGCGCTAATGGTGAAGACAGACTTATACATAGCTGTACAGTCACTCTCTTTATAAGGCAAGTTTGTCCAATCTTCTCCAAGCTGCTTGGCTTCTTAACACCCTTCCGCTTCTCTTCAGTTCCTAATATAGAAGTTTGCAGCTGGTATGTAACTATCTCACATATAGTTGACCCAGTGACTCATTGAGCCTATTTATTTAGTTGCTCTGTTTATGAGGAATTTGGCTAAATCAAGAGAAAGTAAGAAGGAAACATCAGCAAATCAAACTAAGTCTCAGTGTGTGAACAGTTACAGTGCATTATTATGTGTAGTTTAATTGGCAGGAATTAGTTTAATCTGTTTATTACCATCATGTTTTATTCTAGTTTTTGGTGTGATGAGTAGTGCCGTTCTTTTAAGCTATTTGCTGCCAGTTAGACACTGAATTAAGATCATCTGGTGAAGATGCCACTTAAATGTGCAGGAAAAAGATGTGGGTTCTGTATTTCCTGTCCTCGATTTGAAGTCAAACAATGGCTTACTCTCATTACATTCAGAAAATAATTTATTATTTTAAGTTATTTATTGTACTTATATGCACTAGTATTAAAAATACAGTACTTTTGATTAAATAGAAGATAATACCATGTTTGTTTTTATAAGAAAGCACTGACAAAACTCTAACCATGAAGAATTTTGAATTGGTCTGTAAAACGTCTATCCATGCTCATTGAGTGTTCTTAACTTCTACATCGTATCATCTGGTCACAATTCATTTTCCAACTTTGTAACAAATGCATAGTGTCTATTCATTGGACCCAACTTCTCCACTCTCAATTCCATCTTCATTCCCAAACCAGTATTTATTTCACAACAGCATCTGAGCTTTATCCTTTCTGTGAGTTCTAAAAATGAAAGAGCAAAATAAACCTAAAGTGGACAGTCATTGAGACAAGGCTGCATCTGGCCTCTCGCTGTGCCCTTTGGCCGACACTCTCACAGCTGCTAGAGTAAAGATAAGGGAGACAGCAGACTGGCCTAGGCAAACAATGGACTTTGCATACCCTGAAAACAGACATGGAAATGAAACACCCAGGCTCTCTAAAACACTAGCAGGTGGGGAGATCAAGACAGTCCTTAAATGGTCTTTATAGCCATTATAATTATATCCTTTAGTGATCTACCTGTAGTGATGAATGGTCTTTAATATATAAAGTATTATGTCATATAAATATAATGTAATATTTCATAAATGTAAATGTATAAACGTAAATGTGTAAACGTACATGTAGTTCTGAGTTTTGGTGTTGTCACTGTGTAACCAAAGGACAAATAATACTTCACACTCTATGTTACCCTTGTGATTACTTCTGACAGACAAGGAAATTGTGCTGATGTCCAGTTCACATGGACTCTAAGTGAAGTTCAGTCCCACAAGGATTAGTGTGCTCTTAATTGAGCTTCTAAAGTTAAAAAATACATACTAATTCAATAACACATAGAAATGTACACTTTGTTCTGGACATACTGTGACCTGTGATTTGATGTGGTAAATAATGAGGAAGTTAGGCTTGTCTGGAATGTATGGAATTTATAATAGCCAGTGTCCTTTTTGATCTCTCTCACTCACTCTTTTTCATAGCCGCTAGTCCTGATTAGGGTCACGGGTGTTGCTGGAGTCTATCCCAGCTCTCATAGAAAACACCTTGAGGCATAGAAACACCTTGAGCAGGTCAGCAGTCCATCACAGAGCAGAAAAACAGACAGACACACTCACACACACATTCACCATCTATCCATCCATCCATCCATCTATCCATCCATCCATCCATCCATCCATCCATCCATCCATCCATCCATCCACATTTTGGTCAGAGGTTTGGTCATTTTGGTCAGAGGAACTGATATGTTGTGAAGTAACACAACAAAGTAAGACTGATAATCTGAAGTCTGATAATCTGATACCTATACCTGGGCAGATTATCTACTTTTGTAATAAGATTCTGGGCTGGCGACCTGTCCAGGGTGTGTGTCCCCCGTCCTCGCCCTGTGTGCGCTGGGTTGGACACCAGCACTCCCCCACGACCCCGTTTGGGACAAGCGGCAGAAGATGGATGGATGAATAAGATTCTCCCTCTTAGGCTGTAGTTATCATTTGTTCTATAATATACATTACATTATATAGTTTACATTTCTAGTGTTTGTGTAAGTTACTGCTGTGTGTGTGTGTGTGTGTGTGTGTGTGTGTGAGTGTGTGTGTGTGTAGTTTAATAGCCAACATCTGGCTCCCAGAACTTGAGTGATGTTTCTTCTTCAGATACTTAACTTGATTAAAATCTGTAGTTAAATTCCATTCTGTCAAATGCAGTATGCAGTGAAATGTAGCAGCATGTAGAAGTGTTCTGTGTGCTGAAGTGTATCACCACATCATGGAAGCATGATATTTTCTTCTTGTATGCACTGTGATGGTACCTGAGTTAGCAACTGGAAGCTCTCATGGATACTCTAGTGCAGTGTGTCTTGTGATTCTCAGTGTTGTGTGGCATTAGTCATTTTGGAAAGTCCCATTTAACCGCGATCACTGTCCAATCATTGTGTCTCTCACATGTTCAGATGATCCCTGTACTGACTGTCACATTTTATTCTAAATGGAGATGAATGGGGCCCGTGGCCATGATATCATTCGATGCTTCTTTCCTCTTGTTTTCTTTCTCAGGCTCTATCTGTACGGTTACCCTAATCGGATTAATTCTGATACTTGCATTAGTTCCCCAACTCTTTCCCTTTGAGTATACTTTTATTTTGGCTTGTTTTTCATTAATGGTTTATGAAGATGTAGCTCATTTGTAGTCATCATGAATAAGCAAGAATAGCTGATTGGTGTGAGCCCTTGGCTGTTTTTTTGAATAAACCCACAATGACTGAGTCAGGGAGACGTCTGTTTTCATTACATCAGCTGCTCTTCATGCCCTCTTTCACTTGCGCATGTCACGACAAACCATCAAAGAAGGATTCAGCATTTTACAAGTTAAACAAGTTTTGCCCAGTGTTTGCCTTACCAGAGTCATTGATTTGACTGATAACTTTTCTTTTCTTTAGAGTAAGGACTAGATCCTAGATCTGATTTCTGATTTGCGAGAGGAACCAGCCAGTAGTCATTCTTAAGGAAGATAAGCTCACACCCTTAGCTCACACCCTTTGAAGCAAACCAAACTGAAGACAATTTGAGAATTGTATTTTGGACAAAAGTTAGTGCATATCAAATAAAAACGAGTGGAGAAGCTACTTCTCCACTAAGTCCCTGTATCTGTAATTGACCGGAGAATCTGGTCATCTTCTTTAACAGCAGAGAAACACTGCAATCATATGATTCTAGAAGAACCAGTAGATAGTTTCATCGTTTATACATACTTTGTGACGTAAGACAGGCAATATTGTTTATCCCAAGCTGCACTGCTGAACGTGTGCTTATTTCATGACTGTGAACATCTGTTGTACTCATTGGAAAATTCCTGCAGTTTTATTGAAAAAGTGAAAGTGACTACTTGTCATTGTCAAGACACACTACAGCACACAGTGAACCACAACGAAAAGCTTTCTTTGCATTTAACCCATACACACACTGTGTAGCAGTAGGCAAGCATATCCGGCACCTGGGGGCAGTGGTGGAGGGCACTTCGGGGAAACCTACTGGTCTGTTACCATATTACCATTTTCCTTCATAGCAATGAGTGAAGAAAATGAAAATGTGTGAAGAAGTGTGAATATTCCTAAATATATGTAACTGCAACTAGTACCAATTTCATTTATGATTATAGCTTGTAATAATTCAGAAACTATAGCACAACTATAGCACAATAAAACAATTTACCAGTGATTATCCTTCTATTTCCTATCCTTTAATCCAACATACAGATGATATTTATGGCTGTCTCCCTGTTCTGCTTTCTGCCACATCATCATATCTGGAAAAAATGAGATTAGGATTGAAACCTGACTCACATGCTCAAAGCACACTTTGAACCTATTGTGCCAAGCAGTAGGGAGGACAGGCGCATGGTGAGAATCTATGCCTGTATCGCGCTTAACAAGCACAACATTTCTTGTCTTGCTACAGCTAACAGCATCGTGGAAAAGACAAACCCTCAGTTGGACATTTCCTCTTGTGCTTCTTACATCACCTACATTTTCCAATAGTTTTCCAAGTTTTTTAGAAAGCATGTTATATCATTATGTAAAATCATGCTGAGCATGCTCATGAAGCCAGTGGTCAGTCTGCAACCCCCAGAGTTTTGCAACAGACAAAATGTGACTGATCTGGGACTGAACTGTACAGGTTTGCAGCTTAAAGGCACTTGGGATAGGGCACAATGATGAAGCATGCGCTGCTATGCATTGTGCTTTTCTTTGTGAAGCAGAGAATGGAGACAAATTAGGTGTCCACTGGGACAGCTTACTGGTGTTATACAACAAGAGATAACTGACACAGGCACAAGTGCCAATGCTGGCTGCAAATAACCAGTAGCCATAATGGTCTTGACATTCATGTATGACATTAATTAGAGGCAACACACTCACGGCCCATACTCCTTGATTACATAACGCTATTCACTGCCCATTCATTTGCATGAGAAAAGATTGTGCACTCTTCCTGGATAATTAAGTATTGAACTGTGATCATTTGCACATTTTAGTACCTTTATGAGTCAGCCTGGGGTATTATTGCTCTGTGCTCACTGTGTTAACATACTCCAGGCTTTGTTTTAAAGTGTACCTTTGCATGGTAAGGGTAACCGGGTGGATAATTGGTCCCAAGAGGCAAGGGGGTTGTCTAATACACGTGGTACCATCAGTTCAAATCAGTGGCTTTTATAAGACAACAAAGAAGAGTAGAAAATGACAGTTCATGGTGGTGTAGTGCAGCATGCAGGAAAAGGAAAGACTGACTGGTGAATAAAAAAATGTAATAAAAAAAGACTGATAATATATAAAATAAAATAAATTAAGTGTGAATTAAAACTAGAGCATAATAACCAATTATTGTGTAACTAAATGTCACGCTCGGGACTGCAAACTTTTTAAAGGCCCTGCTGGGTTTTTTTTTTAACCAATCCCCACTAAGTGATACTAATGGACATTAGACCAACTAAGGGCGTCTCATTAAAACGAATGCAATTTGAGACATGCAGACTCTCATGAAGGCCAGATGCAAATGGATGCTTTTCTAGTTGTCTGCCATTTAAATGCAAACATATGATGGAACTTTCCAGAAGGGTTCGAAACAAGATTCCCTGGAGAAGTTTAGCATTTGATATGAGAGCACCTGAGGTCTTGAACTCTAAAATAGTATTTCAACTTCCTGGAATTGTTGGCTTTGTCGGAGAGAGGTTAAGTGCTTCATCTTGTTGGGCTTGTCTGTTGTAGTGCTTTGGCCCTGATTCACTGCAAATCTTCTGAAAAATATCCTGATTTTTCTGTTAAGTATTGTAAATCTATTACATTCACGGCAGTAAACAACTTTTCAGCTCTCAGATTTGCCCAAATTAAAAACACGGCACAACAAATGCAGTGTAGTTTTATTCTTTCTGTGCTACAGCAGACCCTGTCTCATGTCCGGGTCATCTGTTTGGATCGGTAAAACAAACATGGCTGGAGACTTAGTGATGGAATCATCCATCACGCTTGATAGTGGGGACATTGAGATGCTAATACTGCTGGCACTTATCCGGACAAGTCAGCAGCTAAACTTTTATTCAACACAAAAGTGTCTTTTATGTGAACCTGTCCACAAGCTCGATTGCTTAGAACAGCAAGAGAGCAGTTGGGTTGGCAAGTTTTTCTTGTTTTCCTTGTCTTGTCAACATGTTCTTAATAGGATCTACTTTTAGTTTAAAAAAGCTAAATATTACATGCATTTAAAATATTTAATACTTATATTTTAAAGTCCTGTGTTATTCTTGCATTTCATTTTGAGATAAAATGTAGGACATCTGTGTTTTTTTGGATCACAAAACAGTCATAATTTATTATTAATAATGTGTAATTTAGCTTTTCAGTCATGTGGGTCCCTTTTTTATTCCAAGCTGTGCCAGGCAGTTGAAAGCATGAGGCAAATATTTTGCCACTTTCAGCAGCGGAGTCTTAGAGTTAATAACTCGAAGAATTTGGGGAGTGTCAGTCATTTTGTTGAGTCATTGCCTTTTTGCCATCCTGCACTCAGCAATGCCTTTTTATGAGACTAAAGCCTCCTTCTGCTCTGAATATAAAGTCCTTCACTATTAGAGCCAGGCCTTAATCTCTGCTTACACAGGGAACTGTTCAGCTGAATTGAAGAATAGGATTGATTGATGGTGATATGTTATATGCTATACCTCTAGGACCCCTGAAAAGAAACAGGTTTAGATAAACACAGTGCACCAAACACTGGGTCAGAATAGCTGCATGAACTGCATAGCAGCTGTTCCATCTTATAGAACAGTCGGATGAGAGTGAGTGTGTGTTATTTTATTTCATGAAGTGTCCAGATTGTTATCACTCATTAAAACAAATTACAAATTATGTGAAAACATTTGTTTTTTATCTCATTTTTTATCATGGCACTAATGTTTTGCGGTTATGTTTTATCTTTCCCATGATGCACGCTTGCTATTGTGAAAATGTCTTCAGACACTGTAATGTTATCATTTTGCCACCCATCTTGTACTGCACAATTGTTGTTACAGCACTAACAGCTACTGTGTGACCCTTCACCTTTTCCCTTTGAAAGAGATCAGGGTCAGACATCAATCAAAAGATGACTGACTGGTTTCCAGAATGGCTATCTGACCAGGTCTTTCCTTGGGCCATGGAAGTGCTTGTCAATATATTGAGCTGACGAAAATTTGCACTTAGGTCTGGGTTTTGTTGGCATTCCCCTCCAAACTATCCTTGTAATCAGATTTGTATTGTTAACACCAGCTTCATCTGTTTAGACCACATGAAAAAACGAGAATATCAGGACTGTAATTGTAATTCTCTTTCCATCATATCATGAAAAAAATATAACTTCTGGTAAACTGCAATAGAGGATGTTTCTTAATCTAGTAATCAGGTGTAACTGAGTAATCATGAGTTTTCTAGTTTAGGTTTCATTACCAGTATTTCATTATCATTTGTAACATGGTTCTGCACACACAGGTTTTAGAACATCCTATGGATTGCATATAATAAAAGAGATTTATGTGTCTGTGATTGGATGCTCACATGCGCGAGTCTGAGTGTGTGGGTTGGTGGTGGTGAGATCAATAGTTCAGTATAGACTAGGCCAGTCACCCAGGGAACTGGTAATTTAATCTCTGAGATGGCCTCTTGCTCTCTCTCTCTCTCTCTCTCTCTCTCTCTCTCTCTCTCTCTCTCTCTCTCTCTCATCACCTATTCTGATTCCCTTCCTCTAGCATTTGTGTCTCTATATTAACTTGGGTTTTTACTGTGTTGTATCTCCTGTCAGTGCTGCTAGAATGTAGGTCTGTGCTGTGTGTGTGCTATTTTTGAGCACCAGCTGATCCACATGTGTGCCTCATTATATTGTGTTTATGCAGCAGTGTGTAGTAGACATGTTCCTTTATTGTATGTGACTCCGTACGTCTATAGCTAATGGGGACGACATGCCTTTCAATGCCATATGTTCAGTTCAAATCAGTTGCCATGAAAAAAACATGTTACAATTTGGTTTGGTTTCTTCTGTGTTGATACATTTGTGCAAAGTCCCATTTGAATCTAGTAAGGTCTGTGCATTACTTAATTCAGTGTAATCCCTCTCTTTATCATCAAATATTTGTTATATATTGATTTGTGTGTGTAATCTGTGTGTATTGTTGTATGCATTGATCGATAGAGATGTTAATGGGGCATCATGACCCATGCCATGAAAGGGTATTCTTGACACTCACCCCTGCCCCCCCCCGATGTGTGCCTGCGCCTATGAACACACAGCATTATTAGAATATTGTGTAGCCATGCGGCAAAGTAAGCCCCCCACCATGATTAATGTGGCAGGCTGCATCAACACAACTCCGCTGGAGACCACTCGTTTCTTTGTCATAGAAATGCAGCTGCATCCTATCTCACCACACACACACACACACACACAAACACATAAACACTCACAAACACATGTAGCTGACCTTCACAAACCCTCTTCTTTGACTGGCATGCAAAGCAAAAGTATGACAGCAGTTGAGGCACGTATCCCATCATGTTTTACGTGATTGTGTCAGTGTGTAAGCAGGACCTGTTTTACTCGCTCTCTGCTTGAACACAGTATTGTTTATTTCATGCTTTGGGTAACGGGGTCAGGTAGATGTGTGCGCGTGTGTGCTGTGAATTTTCAGGGTGGAACTCCTATTGTATCCACAAGCAGACACGTGTGTATCTTCTCTCATTGGTCAATTACAGTCAGTGTGTTTGGCTGTGCCTCTGTGTCACCGTTTCCTGGGTATCGGTTTCCCTCCGGCGCAGACAAACCGCAAGGTGTGTTGTAAGCTCAGCTGTATTTAGGGACATATTATATTGTTATTTTGTATAAATTTAGTGAATGTACTGCAAATCCCATAAAGACTCTAAAGCACTGTTGGAGCGGGACTAGAATGAGAGGAGGTTCTGTTATTTAATTTAATTTAAAAGGAATTTCTTGGCCAGTTTGGACAGGATAAAGTATCTGTATTATTTCTCCAAATTAGCACAGGCAGCCTGGCTGAAAGCTCTGGAAATACACAAGTGTTATGTGACAGGTTACACAATGTGTAATAATAACAACATGGGCCATTACAGTGTCTGTTATCAGTATGTGTAATTACATTACTGTGAGAATTTGAACAGGACTACTGTTACTGCGAGACAGAAGGACATTCACTGTGGAGTTATTACTGTCAGATGTGTAATAATGATTTGTTGCAGGTCTTCTGGATTGAAAACAAAAATAATAGTTTATGACTTGAATCATAAAGCCTCCATCAGGAAAAAATAAGACTAAAACTAAAAGTGGCTTTCTGGCAGTACTTTTCAAATGTGTTACCAATTGAAGACATGTGGCAAATAAATAGAGATCTGCAACAATAAAAATGAATAATTGAACAGAGAAAAAGAGAAAACAGTCACATCCGTCGAAACAATTTTGTGTTTACTTGGAATAAAAACACCATTAGACACACTAAGTAGCTTTTTGTGTTCTGATTTTAATTTAGATTTTATAAATAAGGTTCTGGGTTTGAGTCCCAGCTGGGACAGCCTGGATCCATTCTGTATTTTCCAAAGAAATGTACATTTTTCCACTTTCCTCTCTTCACCCTATACTACTTAGCACCTTATACACACAAATTGTGCTTACTACATATAGTTCTCTTTGTCATGCGCTCTCTATCTCTCTCTCTCTCTCTCTCTCTCTCTGAGTCACTGTTGAGGTGGATGGATATGTAATTACCTGCTTTGTGCCCTGCTCTTTTCCCTCTCAAAGCTAGCTCAATTATACTCTGCATTGGGAGGAGAGCACTCAGGGAATCGGCGGCAGGCCTGTGCTTTTCCCCACTCTCTGTAGAGCAATTATCAGGCTGGCTTGCAAAGCATATCTCTTCATTTGAATTGCTTTTAATAATGGATTCCTGTCCAAAATGGTCAGTTGAGGAAATGTCATTACCTCTCTTTTATTTGTTCATGTATTTTGGAAATGCATGATTGCTCAGTTTGGCCCAGAACATGGCATTGCTTGCTGTTGAATGTGAAAGTAATTACTGAAATATAAAAAAACAACAGATTTGTTTCTGAGTACTACTGCGGTAAAGTACATAAAATTGACACTTTTGCAATAAACATTGATGACAGCATACACATCAGTTTGGAAACCCATGCATCTGTGTTATTGCTTTTCCAAAACAGTGAGGCAGGTGTGTGGAGAAGCCTGGGAGTGTGCTAAAGCAGAGCACCATGGGGACTGGCGTGTGTTTAATTAGAACGGCATTGTCTGCACCACACAGCTGGGGTCTGTTCTGGCTAATTTAAGCAGAACACATCCGAGAGCAACATCTGACCCCGGGTCAAGATCACACATCATTGGAGAGAATTTGCTTTTTGCCTTCTGAGCTTCATGCTTTATGACTCACTTCTCTCTATCTTCGTGGACACTGTGTCATGAAGGAGGTGTTATTTGTACCAGCTACAGGAGATTACTCTGTTCTGTTACTCTGTTCTTGTCATTTAGCACATTGCCAGCCTTTCTTTGTCATGTTGACTGTGTCAGTGCATTAGATGAAAGCCTGTGGTTAGCCCTGGGTTTTCTGTATATGTTAAAAAGCTTTGGAAATGCTATAAATGCCCAAAATGCTTGGTTAGTCAAGTGACAGGGAATCAGCCAGAGTAGTGTCAACCTGTTCATTTGCATGACTCTAAAAAGAAAGAAGTGTGTTGAGAAATGTGTGAAAATGACAATGAACTGTGTGACTGAAATGCAAGCTCACATGTGGCTAGTCAGGGTTAGAGTAAGATAGCTATAGGTTATCATGGAAGCATTGTTTTACCCTTTCCTGAAAATTCCCACAGAGAAGTGATGGCACTAAAGAAGCGCTTAATGCATCAAACACACTGAAGAGTGCAGGTAAAGGTGCCTCCACAGATTAGCCTTTCAAATGTAAGTGTGTTTCATAAGAGAAGCACAAGCCCAGTGCCCACACTGACCGAGGCTTGGAAGGCAGTCTGCACTAGGTTTGTATAATTGATGAGGAGGGATAAGCTCTAATCCCAGAGCCAGTTTCCGCACCATTAGGATTCAGAACAGCGTCTGCTTGAATCCTGAAACCCACCTGAGGGGCAGTCTTGCACCTGCATGTCAGCAGGCCTGACCTTAGACCTTAAGCTGATTTAGGCCAAACAGAGATTTCAAACAAGAGCAAATTCTGTTACTATTGTATTTATAATTATTATAATAATAACATTTATTTGTATCTAGAGCCTCCTTCTAGAGCTCAAGGCACTTAACACTTGTCCAATAAAAAAAATTATTAGTTAAAACATGATCTAATAACGGAACATAAATAAAGCATCTCTAAAGTTAAAGAAATCATTTAAAAGATTTCAGATTTTCTGCTGTTCGGATGATATCAGGGTGATGGTTTCACTGGCGTTTACCGTTTTATGGTTCAAAGCATGTTCTTTGGTAACACAAGCAAATCTAATGATAAAAAGTGTGCTTTTAAAATGGAGTCAGGTAAAGGACATAAATGGACAAAGTAATATGAGCAATATGGGGTCACAGAGCGAGCAGATCTAACAATTGACTTGTGCACCAAATAACCACTTCTGTTTTGTCAGGGTTGAGCTTAGTGTTGAGCTTAAACATGTATTGTTTGTTGCTGAGAAGTGACCAGCTACTATTTTTTAGATCAGATTCAGTTGTCAGTTTTTATAGTGTGTCAAAACTCAGAAACCAGATAACAGGTCTGTCTGGGGTACAAACGAAAGAGACAAACTTCTGACAACAACCAGCTGGGAAATGTAGGCGGTTAAATTTTGCAAATTAAATTTTGTTTGTCAAGTCTGCTGACTACCTGCAGATAATGCATCTGACTCCTAGATGAGGCTTAGGCAGGGGCTTTAGACTGCAGTGTTATCACTCTCTTCCAGATGACTTTATGGAAAGCTCCCAGTCATGCAGAGCTGTCTGTGTGAGCAACATTTGGGTTTGCTTTTGAGATGTACAATATCATGCTAATGTAGTCTCAGTGCAGTGGTTGGTATATTGTTGACTGTGTATGCGAAAAAGACTAGCATATATAGCAGTAGCTCTGTGTTAGATGGTAGATCATAATGTTTGGAAAACAGATTAGCTTTTCTGGATTGTGAGATTTAACTATGTAGTGTCTGCATACGCCTGTGTTCATGTTTGTGTCTTCTAGCCATTAGTGCTGGTTTGGTCCCCAGAGGAGAGAAAGTGCAGAGATGGTTATCTTCACAATAATGAGCTATGTCTTTTTTCTCCCCCACCGCCCTCTCCCTGCATATCATCTTTCTTATTTTTTGCAAATTTGCATTTTCATATCCACATGACCAGATCCTGTTTCACTCTTGTCAGTGTCAGTGACAAGCCAAGACTCTGTCCTTGTTCAGCACGCTTGTAGCATGTCTCTCCACCGAGCGAAATATCACCATGCATTTGTCAGTGTGTGAATGCCACTGATTCATGAGGCTTGCAGATCAGTCATGAAAATTTGACTTTGCTCAACACCCTCCCAGCTCTCTCAGAAAAAGTTGTCCTATTATTTGGATACGTTTGTGGAAAATGATTGTAAATAATGGTTAATAACTTTAATTAATGATTAAAGTGTTTATCCCCCCTTTGCTTTACCGTTTGTTAACAGAGATTAAACTCCAACTTGCTCGGTTTTACTATTTCCATCCCATCCCAAAGTTTCGGATCTTTGCTTGATCTTTTCTAAATATATATATAGAATGCACAGGGCTAGGTTTCTCAGTAGTATCTTGGATAGGAGGATAGGAGGATTCTTGTGGTCCAAGTGACTGAGTGAGACTCATACTCTCTCAAGCTTAAAAATGTTAATAGTAAACTAGATTAATATATTAATTTATTCATTCATTAATGATCTCACACAATGGGTGAAAGACAAAGAAACACTCTGCACAATTTCAAAAAAATTGCAGCGGTGGCCTAGTGGTTAGGGCGTTAGCCGCGTGATCGGAGGATCGGGGGTTCGAACCCCTTCCCAATAGGTTGCCCTGAGGTACCCTTGAGCAAGGTGTCGTCCCTGTCACTGCTCCCCGGGCGCTTTGAATAGCTGCCCACTGCTGCACGGTGTTTGAGTGTGCATGGGTTAAATGCAGAGGTCCAATTTCGTTGTAGTTCATTGTCTGCTGTGCTTTGATCTTGCAATGACAAGGGTTAAAAAAAAAAAATTTCAAATATCTCATCCAGTAGCATGGTATCTGTAGTCACTTAGGTTAAACCAATGGTACTAAAGCTGAGGAAAATTGATGCTGTGAATCTCTGGGGGAAAGCATAAATGTACAACATATCATCGACTGCCTTTTTGTGAGTATGACATCTACCCTAAGCTACGCCAACTGAAACTACAACTACCCATCATCTACTAGAGATAAAGTTTCACCAGTGGTGCAGCAGTCAGACACTTTACATTGCGGAAGCACTCAGTTTTTGTTTCACTCTTTTGTTGTTACTTTTGTATTGGTTTACTTCTCCATTCTGTGTGTCAAGTTTTCCTCATATTTTGCCATTTTTGTCTGGGTAGATGCCAGTGCAGGTTCTTCTGTGGAGAGGACTCAGTGCCATATCTCTGTGACCTTTTCATGACCACAGAACTCGAACAGGAAGAGGAATATCACTGCCTATAAATAGAAGGCCCTTGCTCTGACATTGTGTGAGCGCATTTGTATTTGCTTATGGAATATGAAGAGTATTTCTAATTTTCATAAGACTGTTAGATATGGACTGATTATACAGCTATAAAATGAGTACAGTACTTAACTGGACTTAATCAGCTAATCTTAATATTAAATTAACAGTTAAGGGGAAAAAATACAGGGTATTGCATGACAAACCTGATGTACAATACTGTGCAGAAGTTTTAATCACCTGCGGAAAAGCTTTTTATTTGGACAGTAAGCATTTATGTAGTCAGAAAAACACTTATTTTAATAAACAAACTTATACAAGTGCAGATAGTAAGTAGTAATTTTATGTCTTTACCTGGTTTGGGAGGACATGTACTGTCAAAGAGAAATCTGGACCTAAAAATGTATTCTTAAAACCAGCACATAAGATGAAAGTGACTATTCTTGTCATTGTGAGAACACACAGCACGGCACGGCACAGCACAGCACACGGTGAACCACAACAAAACTGGATCTCTGCATTTATGAAAGCTGCCTGGGGAGCAGTCAATCATTTTGGGCGCACAATCTTCCGATTCTGCGGCCAACTCCCCTAACCACTAGGCCACCTTTTTCTCGTGTGTTAGCCAAGGTAAACAATTTTAAACAATTTGCTGAAATGCATAAATCCGCTGCACAGTAATGTATCTCATAGATCAAGCTTTTGCTAAGATCAGAGAACTTTGCTCCATTAGTTACATCATCTGGGACTTTTATTCCACCACATACTCTGTCATTGTAAAATTGGGTCAGATGGATTATTTTTCTGGCCTGTGACGCCTTTTGGGAGCTAATGGGAGATTAGCTGGGAAGTTTTTGTTCGGCAAGTCTCTGGAAAGCACAGTGTCTGTTCATCAAAAAGGCCCCTTCAAGAGAAGGTCACATGAGGTAGGGGGTTTGCGAGAGCGGTAACACTCCAGCCCCCTGCTGTTCGTCTAGCTGACCAGGCCAATCAGTCTGTCCTTTTGCTGTTGGAACAATGGCTGATGCCTTGCTGCCGATTTTTACATAATTATTGTGGAAAATATGTCCCCGTAATGTTTTTCCAATATATCATGCAGTCCTAGCAATAAAGATCAGGTTACATCAGTGCTTTAATTCATTCATGAAGGATGTTTCCATTAATAGACCTGTTTCAGTGCATGTAGAGGAAGATCAGCACAGTCCTGGATTTGGATATAAGTACAGTTATTCTGCTGAGATGTCCCCTCCAAATATAAGTTTAGGCATTTCTCATCTTAGAGAAGTGTTGCAGTCAATGGAGGGACTACTTTAGGCCCTAACTGCTCCAAAAGCTGACAACACTGCTGACTGAGGAATTATATCTCATATCCCATAGTCTCACACTGACTTTCCCCAGATCTTTATGGAATCACTGTGGGGGGATGGAGAGTTATGAATGTGATAATTGCTCTGGGCAAAGAACCCATGGGTGTAAATGATGCAATCAGAGGTTAGAAACTCTGTTAATTGTTTCAATTAGAAACTCTGTTAATTGTTTTAGTAATCTCTCACTCGGATGACTGGCTTGTTTAAATGAATTTATTTGTGTGTGTAAATTTGATCAAAATTGATCTCCATCGAGGCATTGAATTTCCATATTCATATTGGCATGGCTTGCCATCTTTGGGGATCTCAGTGTGGTGAAATGAAGTGAAAGGCTTTATTAGAGCCCTTTTGAAGTGTTGCTGCATTCCACAGCTCTGTGTCTTGTCTCCTTGTCTATAATTTCAATACTTAGCAATTGGCCTTTTATATATCATATGGTAGGTATTTGGCTAAATTCACTATTTGTAAGATTTTGTTTTTTGTATGCTTTCATAGGAGCACTTTAAATGATAGAATTATCATGGTCATAAGGCTCTGGTGAGGCTGTCTCTAAATCTGGCAGGGTGGTGAAAAGCTTTGTTATTCTAGGCAGTGAACTCTGTAGGCTGAGGCTTGAAAGACACACAACGTTAGATAAATTTGGCCAGCAAATTTATTTTCAGTGCTGCTTTCCAAGTCAAGTTAGCCAGAAATGCAGTTAAAAAAACTGTTCATAAACTGAAACTGAAAAGCTAAAATCCAGCTTTGACAGCAACAACAGGTCTTGGCAACAAGCAGCATGTGAGAAGATAAACTGTAGGCTGACTGTCCATTCATTGTTGTTGTCTACTGGATATGTTCTGAATGAATATTATTATTTTGATTCAAGTATTCAGAGCTTGTGAAATGTTTTGGCTATCCCTTGAAAGAGGTCATCCATTCCAGCCAGTTCTGTGGGCTTATTAACAATAGTGAAGCTGACCCAGTCGGCTCCCTTGTTTCCTTTCTTACTCAGCTAATGCTCTTTTGACCTTGTTTGACAAGTTGACTAATGCTCCTGTGGCTGCACTGCTTGTTTTGATCCTTGTTTGTTTTTACAGTGTAATGTGGATTTTATAGATAATGTGGACTAAATCAATGTTTTATCTCTGTTTAATTTTCAAGGCATTGGCAAAAACGTCATCTGCGACCGCACAGCTACACCTTTGGATGCTTTCCGCATGATGTCAGCGGCCCAGTACTACCCCAAGCTGCTGAGCATCATGGGTAATGTCCTGCGCTTCCTGCCAGCCTTTGTGCGCATGAAGGAGCTGCTACAGGAGGGTTATGTAGGTGAGCTGCTTGTGTGTGAGGCACAGGTCCATGGCGGTAGCCTCCTGGGCAAGAAGTACAACTGGAGCTGTGATGATCTGATGGGAGGTGGAGGGCTCCACTCGGTGGGCAGCTACATCATTGACTTGCTCACATTTCTAACTGGCCGACGTGCGGCCAAGGTGCACGGATTCCTCAAGACTTTTGTCAAACAGACTGACCACATCAAAGGCATCAGGCAGATTACCAGCGACGACTTTTGCACTTTCCAGATGGTGCTGGAAGGTGGTGCTTGTTGCACCGTGACACTCAACTTCAACGTGCCTGGCGAGTTTCGGCAGGAGGTGGTTGTGGTGGGCACAGACGGCCGGCTCACCGTGAGTGGCACAGACTTATACGGGCAAAAGAACAGTGGTGAGGGAGGCCGTGAGCTACTGCTCAAGGACAGCACACCTTTGGGCAACGCCTCCTTGCCTGACAAGGCTTTCAGTGACATCCCCTCACCTTACCTCACTGGCACCATCTGCATGGTTCAGGCCGTTCGGCAGGCCTTCCAGGACCAGGATGACCGGCGGACCTGGGACGGAAGGCCGCTCACCATGGCCGCCACTTTCGAGGACTGTCTGTATGCCCTGTGTGTGGTGGACACGATCAAGAAGTCTAATGAGTGCGGTGAATGGCAGAACATTGTAGTGATGACAGAAGAGCCTGAGGTCAGTCCAGCCTACCTGATCAGCGAGGCCATGCGGCGCAGCAGGATGTCACTGTACTGCTAGAGTTGATAAATGGCGTTAACATGTTGAATAACGTTAAAGTTTAATGGAAATGATAAAGAAAGATTGTTTCCTTGAAGATGGAAAAAAAAATACTAACTCTGCTCCATTTTAAGTTATGTGTTAACTGGCTTACATAGTCAGGAAAGGAATGCACAGGCTGGCAAGAATACAGCAATATGCTTTCTAGAATTTATCTGAATGACACTGGAATGAAATCACACTGGATTCATGAAGGATGAGTGGAAACTGTTTAATTTATTTTTGCTCACTGGAGAATACCACTCCAGGAACACAATTAGCCATGACAAACGTGGCTCTGTCCTTCCTGCATGGAGATGAATGTCCAAGCCCAATGGGCTTGAGTACTACTGTCCTGTGTATGTGTACCATGTGAGTGTGTGTACTGTTTGTGTGTAGAACAGTGCAAAAAGCCTAAAAATCAATAGTTTGGCTGGTAGGCCTTTTAAAGAGGAACTCCCCTCTGGTCAAATTTGCAATAAATCTGCCTAGACAACCTTGTATGCCTGAAAAACGTGGGAACGGCTTTATCCAGCTGTGTGTCTGAAGTGAACGCACACTGCTCTCTCCAGCTCATATACACAGCTTTGTGTCCGCCAGTTTGCCAGCGAGCCTACTAGATAAAGCGTGATGCAGAAATCGCCTATGCCTGTATGCTCAGCTAAGAATGTAGAGTGCATCTTTGCAAGTCAATCAATCACCAGTGGCCTGTTTAGTTCTGTGTGAGTGTTCCAACATGCATGCAACTTACAATGCTAAAGGAAGAAGTAGATCTGAGTACCTTTATGAATTAAGTGGTCAGTGTGGCAGAGATACAGATTCAACCTGTACATTTCCTATTTGAACTTATTTACTTAAACATTGGTTTCGTAAATCATTGCTTACCTTTGGGCTGTTACGTGGCAAGATAATAGTTATACTATTTGTTTACATGGTAAAAGTACCAGTGATATGACAGTTAATTGAAACAAGCCGTGCTTTCTCTTCTGCATGCTTTGAGCTAGGTTAATGCAACTTTGCTAGGTTGGAGAATGGGCCTTTTGGTATATATGAAAGTTTTGAACAACCTTTCATATTAACAGAGTTGCACATTCTTCAGGGCAAGATATAGACAAGCTGGCTATAAAGCTATAATTCTGTAAACCAAAACCTATTCAAAACACGCAAGTGGTGCTAGACCATGGGGTGAACCAATGTACTGTACTGACCTGAAGATAATCCCAAATGATACTTAATTTTCCACCACATCCGTTATCACCCACTTTTCCAAATGACCTACAAGCCAAAAGATTGATTTTTATTTTTGATCTTTCTTTTTGAGTGTTGTTAAGGTATTATAAAGCTCCAGTATTCCCCAATCGTTAACCATTTTCTGTGTCTTTTCAGTCTGGGTAACATACAGCTGATAAAACTGCTTTATAAAAAAGTCATAAGTGGTGTTAAAAAAATTACAACGATGCAAATGATTTTTGACAGGACAGAATTTATACTGATCACTGTGTCATGCTTGTGTACAATATAAAGTGTCATAACCAATTAGGACTACTGCAAACTGTTACGACAGGTTATTACATTGTTATATTGGCTTCAAAGTTGAGTTAAACTCAGAAATCTATTTGAAGAAAATGATCTTGATGTTTTGATAGATCAAATATGATTTGATAAATCTTTTTTTAACTGCCTGTGAAGAAACACCTGCTGTATATATATATCTTCATACCTTTTTGATACATGCTGTGTGTAATAAGGACATTTATTTTGGTTTTTTGGATGTTTCACATCAAATCAGGAACAGTGTCTATTGTTAGAGAGGAACAGAGAGGCCTTTGAGCATACACTTCTCCAAGAGGAGTGCAGCACTTCCACTGTGACGCTACTGTTAAAGTGTGTGACCAAATCTGCCCCCTCCCCTCGTTCTCTGTTTGAGTAAATGCACCTGTTGCAGTGCTGTTAGTTCACACAGTTAGTGACTGTGCAAGTCTGCCCAATAATGTCACCCATGTCAATCGTCTCTGGAGGCTCCAACATATATGTACATACATGTAAATAATTATAATGATGATGTCAGCGTCAGCAGTCATTTTTAAAAATGATTGACATCATGATAATCTTTTGAATTTGAAAAGTCTAAATTCTAAATGTAAAAACAGTATTATATTCTAGGAGAGTAGAACGTTTAGGCAGGCTTGGGGCTCCGTGCTAAACCATTTTATTCATTTAAATAAATTAACAGTACAGTAATAATTCAGAAGATTATGCCACAGTCTCTATGTTTCCTAAATGACGGTCTACTGGCATCTGCATCAACAATATGAAAAATATCCACCCTGAATTTCCAAATCAGTGCATGCCTATTCACCTTTAAACCACTGAAACAGTTAAAAACGCTTGCTTGTTTATTCTTTGAATAGGTCATTTATTTCAGCTTGCTTATGTGCTGGTCCCTTAATCCTGAGCATCCTAGACTGGACTCTATTCTGACAGCCAAGCTCAGTGACCTTTCACCTTCTTTTTTAAATCCGTCACATTCATTCTCCCTCATGCACAAAAATGAGCAAGTGTAGCAGCCAGGGGAATGTGGACTGTGTCATTTTCTTCATCTGGACTGAATGCTGGTGCAATAACGTTTACCCAAAAATGATTCTGGTTTCTCATTTTGGACCTTGTATATAAAAAGAAGGACACACATAGAGTTACTCTTCTGTGGCCTCCATTAACTCAGCTTTCTGTTTAATTAAATGGCTCCATAGGTCACACTTCATCCTCACTTCTCCTAATTGACTCTACAGAGAGCTGCAGATCTGTAAAAGTTTTGTGCCAACAGGAAAAGTACTTGAGAGCTAATTCAGTTAATGCCTATAACTGAAGCTGGAGACAACTGTTATCAGCACAGTGCAGAGGAGAGTGACTATGCTAACAGCCTTTAAGAAATCCCTCTAGAGATTAGGTTATTTGTCAGAGTTCACCCCCAAATTAGGAAATTAGCCTCTTACAGATGAACGTGTTTCAGGAGGAAGGGGGTTGTATGGCCTGAAACACGCTGCTGATCACATAGTGGGAGCTGAATTAACAGCTGAGATCAACTTCATCGAATCCGTACTGATCCAAAGGGTGTTTGTCAGTGTGTCGCACACTTTCAGATTAGGTTTCAGATATCCAGAGACGATTAATGTATGTGGAGCATTAATACAGTTTAAAAGTGGGACAGATTTTGTCACTGAAAATGGGAAAAAATGAAAAACATGTCACTCCAGTCTGAATATTGTTTCAAACTTAGAAAAATTGTGATAACCTTTTATTTCTAGTCAGTTCCCAGCATGACTAGGAAAGTTCCTTCGACAAATCAATGTTCGTCCACTGTCTGTTTTTCTCCAACTGCTGTATTAATGCAATGCAAGAAGGTGATAAAGTTTGTGTAACTGGATTTTTTTTCTCACCTTCATTCATGTGAGGTTTTACCCTAGACAACTGATGATAAAGCTGTTGTCTGGTTGCTGTTATGCTCTTTCTGAACTTGCTTGCTTCAGAGCAGTACAAAAAAAAAAAAAAAGGACAAAAACTTGAAACCGTGGGGAAAATGTTACAACTAGATCTGTCTGAAGTGTATATGTATGCTAGTACCGCTGTTGTTTGAGTATCTCTTCCCTTCTCTTTAGGCAGCATTTGCAAACATGTTGGGTAAAGAGAGAGTGGGGGTGGTGGTGGTGAGGTGCTTTGAAAAGCTTGGCGAGACTTCAACAGGACACACTCGGCTTTCCAAAATTGTTTCCGGTTAAACACAGCTTTGATGGAAGGGTCTAGGAAGAAGACAGAATCCTTTTAGTCAACGTTGAGCTGCAATTAGAACATAGCCTCTCCGCTTATAAACCAGGCATTATAGATTAGGTAGACTACACAGACTACACGTTTTAGTTTTTTGTTGTTGTTGTTCTAAGTCCAGTTGCCAAATCGAGACCAGGACCTCTGACTCTTTTTCTTGTCCAGTAATATTTTAATACGTTTTAATGGGATGGAAATTATTTCGGTTTATAACAACGTCGAAGAATGTATAAATAAGACTTTGTTCAGTTTAGTGCATTTTCATTTTTAATACTGCATTTAAAAAAATAAAGGAATATTAGTGTAGACACTATAGATCTCTGCACGGCAGCTGGAAAAGCTTAGCATGATCGTATTGGGTTAAGTTAGCACCTCTCATTTTGTCAGAAGGGTGCAGATAGACACACTCCCTCCTTTTCCCCGTTGCAGTGCACAGCTCTTGTTGGGTCGGGGTTGGTGTAGGGGTGCACCAGTGAGAGGGGGGTGGCTGGGGTGTTCATGATGAAAAGGCAAAGCTCAAAGAGGTGCTTTTTTGTGCACCCTCACACAGTATCCTAGCAACCAGCTGCCACAGGGCCAAACTGGGCTCATCTTAAATGTTTACCCTCCCGTCCTGCTGCTTTTCTTTCTCCTCTCTTTTATGTCTCTTCTTTTCTTCTGTCCTGTTTTCTCCCTCTATCTCTTCACTCCTCTTCTCCTAGCCCTCTTAATTAATTCTCTCCATTCCCTGTTCTCGCCCTCACTTTGCAAGATACAAAGCTATAAACTTTGGCTGGGATTCTTAGTTTAGTCTTTTTTAAGGTTGTTGTCATTTTTTAGCAAATGTACTTTCTGTCCCTGGCCGTGCAGATCTATATGTGCATGTTCTTAGCCATGAAGTGATGACCCTGAAGTAAGATCTTTCATAATTATGCTCATTCAGTGTACTAAGTGGACAAAAAAAATTAAAACAGAGCATTTTCAGAACGCAAAAACAGCACCAACAGTAAACTGAGGCTGAGAATTTGATCAACTACAGTCAGAAGCAAAGTACAAGTTCAGCTTTATACCAGATTTTGCCTTTTACCCTTTAACCCCTCACATATAGGGGTGAGCAAAGATGACCATGCTGTTAAGAAAGGTCAATAAAGCTTGTTCAATAAGAGATCATGATTTTGAAGCAATATACCATTTTTATGTAATGTCTTGTTAAAAAAGTGTTAATGGCAGGTTTCTCTCCATAGCCCTGTAGAATAGTCAAAAGTCATCAGTAAAAGCTTTTCTATGCCATGTTCCATGTTAGTATACCTAGCTAACACTTATTTGACTACTCAAATGTTTTCTTGTAAATGTAACACATCCATGTTATATCCCAGCTACGGCAATGAGTCACTTCCAGTCCAAGCTGTGTGTGCAAATTGGCTCCTCTTGTTTATTTCACCTCTGTGGCTCTCCGTCCCAACATTGTTAGTTAATGCTGCCTATTGTCGTTACTCTGCTACTCGTTAACGTCAAAAAGACTGTCCATTTTAATGCTTTATTGATGTTTTGACTATTTATTGTACCATATGTATTTCGTGGACGCATGGATCTTTGTATATATTTTGGCAGACATATATTTATTAGTCTTGAACTAGAGAATGTATTGTATTAGGAGCATTAAAGTCTATATTTTCTATCTGCTGTATGGAAGGGTTGGCAGGCCAGGAAGCAAGACTGTCCACCCATAATATTGACTGCAAGACTGTATGCGAGTGTGTCAGCAAGGCTGCTGCAAGCTCTGTAAACAACTGTCAGTATTCCTCTGTGCTGGCCTGGTATACTACTCTGTGTGTGTGTGTGTGGGCCTGTGTATGTGCTCATTCAAACATGAACACTAGTTTATGCATTTGTGAGGATGTGTGTGGGGGTCTGTGTGTGCTTACAGAATGTTGCCTGTCCTGACCTGACCACCCTGATGTTCTAGAAAGTCTCAGATGCGGTTTGCAGCATCTGGTGAGATGCTGCAGTTTCTAAGGAATTAAAAAATTGTGAATACAAATGCGTGTCTCTTTTTCGAGTCCACTATTTCCACCGATGACCTTTTTTAGTTCATGTTCATGTTGAAACTAACATGAGCCTTTATTTGTGAGTTCATTACTGAGGCCTGCTTATTTGCCCTTCCATCAGGGCAACCTTTATCCCTCTTCAGCTGCAGAGTCCATGGCTGTAACCATGGAAACAGTCGTAGTAAAATGAGCACTACACATTTTCTGTGAATAAAGTTACAGTCATCTCCAAAAGTAATGAAACAGCAAAGCTAGTTAATTAATTTTTGCTATGTCCTTTCCAGACATGGACAACTTTTTTATTTTTTATATGCATATGAAAAAACAGGATTATATTTTATATGTATATAATATATATATAAATATATATATATATATATATATATAAATAAAAGGATTATATTAGGATCTGGTGTTTCCTTGTATGGACATTACTAAAAGCATGCATGTTTCTGAATACTTGTGTGGAAGCACTTTAAAATCACTGCTCACTAAATGGGAAGGGATTTAGATCATGTTTGAAAAGGCAGTGAGTATTTTTATTTCCCTGATATCCTATTGGTGAATCCCGCCCCCTGCTGGTAAGAATTAAATGCAACGTCCAATTCATCATCCAGCCATTCTTCTGAAAGTGAAAAGTGAAAGTGACAACCCTTGTCATTGCGAAGTCACAGCACAGCACACAGTGAACCACAACGAAATTGGACCTCTGCATTTAACCCATGCCTTCAAACCCCATGCAGCACTGGGCAGCTATCAAAAGCACCTGGGGAACGGTGACAGGGACAGTACCTTGCTCAAGGGTACCTCAGGGCAACCTACTGGTAAGGGGTTTGAACCCACAATCTTCCAATCCTGTGGCCAACTCCCTAACCACTAGGCCACCGCTGCCCGGTCTGTTGCTGCTTCCTTTCCTCACAGATTGCAGCAGACTATATTAACACTGACTATATTGACAGTTATGGTTTCCCCATGCATTTGGTCTGGTACAGCCTTTCCCTGTGGTGAACCGAAGTGCACTCAGTTGGGTCTCTACTGGGGTCCTAACCCTACTTTTTCTGGCTTCTTTGTCAAACTGTATTCACATGCAAGCAACATGAATAATAAATTGCTAGCTCTTAATTTCACTGCCTCTCTTCTGGATAGACTTTACTTTTGATGTAAAATTTGCATGTTTCTGTCCTTCTCGCCCCTCTCGAGAAATCATTTTCTGCATAATTAACTCCCATTGATCTCTCTGCATGATTAGAGCTTGTGATTAACCCAGTTTGATGCCATCAGAGTCATTGCTGAGGATGGATGAGAGAAGCTATTTCTGTCTTTTCACATGTTCACATCTTTTCAGCTATTATGTTTCTAATAATTCTAATATAGTAATCTTGATCCATCAGGCCTTATTGAATGTTAAATGTGGATGGAAATATGAAATTGCAAACAATATTGGATCAGTTTTGGAGAGCGATTCATTTGATATACCCCTCTATTTTCCTGTTGATATCAAGCTTTGGGGTTTAATTATGGTAGTACAGGCTGTGCATTTATTTTTTCAAATAGAAACAAACTACCATACTCCTTCAAAAGGCCTTGAATGAAAGATTTACAGTCAAAGTTCAGTTCTGTAAGATCTTATTCTAAAATTCTAAAAAGTCATTTCTGTAAAAGTAAACAGTTAAACAGATAAATATATATTTATATATGGTGTATGGACAAATTTAAAAGATGACGTGCTAGATGAAATGTCTTGGGCATTGGTCCAAAATCTCAAATGTTCAGCTGGATTGAGATCTGGTGACTGTGAGAGCCATTAACATATGATTTACATCATTTTCAAACTCATCAAACCCTTCAGTGATGGGGTCACTGACATCCTGAAAATCGTCCTTCTCCTATTATGATTTCATCAAAATTTCATCAAATGTCATTTTATCAAAGGTGATCAGTCATAAAAAAAGAACATTGCATTGATTTGCATGGACCCAAAATGTCCCCAGAGCATAATGGAGTTTGCAGCAACCTTATTTGAACTGTTGAGTTCAACAGCATTGTGTACTTGGGAATATAATCCACAATATAAAAGATACACAGAGTTGAAGGTTATTTTTTATTATTTATTTTGTAATGCTCCTCAGAAATGCAACAGATATTCAGCATAATGCAAAATAAACTTCAGACCGCTAACATGATTTATACATTATGCATATAAGTTATGGTTAGCAGTTCAAACAATGGATTGAGTAATGGATGGATGTGTAGCTTTCAGAGACCATCTTTTAATTGTTTTTCCTTTAAGTGGTCAGTTGATGGCACAAAACTGAACTGCTTTATAAATCATACCACATAACACTCAGTGACCTGTGTGAGAAAGAAACCAAGAGTCCTAAAATAAGTCATTTTACACATTCCTGTCATTAAACACGTCATTATTACGTTGCTGTGTAGCATACCTGTGACTGGTGAAGAGGCACTTTGGGGTGTGTGTGTTCCACAGCGTGGGGCTGTGTTTTTCCAAGAGGAGCGCCTGCTGTTTGTGCGAGCTCCTGACCTCACACTGTTCACTGAGCATAAATCTAAATGAAAGAAACGCAATCATGACCTGTGTTTTATATATATATGGAAATCAAATGTAACAAAGAACTACTTTAATTTTCTCCACTCATGCACACCATCTTGTGAATTCCAACTATAATGCAATCTTTTCTGCTTGCAGAACTTACAGTACATCTAGAACACAACTTTTTAAATTAATAGGTAATTAAACCAAAACATTATTCCTAATATAATATTCAACAAAGCTATTAGTAAAAAGCAGTATTAAAACAAAATCTCAAAATATTAAATTAAAATGGGGGAAAAAAAAAAAAATCATCACAATTTATATTTTTACATATGCAGTAATTAAATAATTAGTTCATTATCTGAGCTGTTTATCCAAACCAGGGTCGCAGTGGTTGCTGGGTCAGCTGATCATGGTGCAAAAAGCAGAGAAACACCCTGGACAGGTCGATGGTCATATGTTATTTCGTTAATACTTTCACATCTCCCCCCCCCCATGTTGAATTTTTATTACAGCAGCATGAAATCTGCTGTAATAAATGATCTGCAAATAATCTTGTCATTGCGAGGTCACAGCACAGCACAGCACAGCACACAGTGAACCACAACAAAATTGGACCTCTGCATTTAACCCATGCAAACACCGTGCAGCAGTGGGCAGCTATGAAAGCACCCGGGGAGCAGATGGTACCTTGCTCAAGGGTACCTCAGGGCAACCTACTGGTGAGGGGTTTGAACCCACAATCTTCCAATCCTGTGGCCAACTCCCTAACCACTAGGCCACCGCTGCCCCATTAAGGACTGTAGTCAGTTTTCATTGCAACAAAGCAGGAGCAACACATGACCATGATGTGAAGTCATCTGGATAAAACAAATGGAACCCGGCGTGCGTTTGCTTGTATGGAATGAAAACTTTCAGCCTTTTGCAAATAAGATTGGACACCACTGTTCTCTACTTTCTCTCTGCTTGGACTAGTATGAAGTTCTGAAAAAAGTTACAGATTTTATAAAACTCTTACTTAAAATACTGTATAAAAAAACATTCATAATTTTAAACTTTCTGGATTTTTGAAAGGCTACTCCTAAAATATATAAACCATGATACACAAAAACAGCTAATGATGATTCTGAACTTATTGTTCCTCCATGACTGAAAAGTTAAAGCTCTCAAGACAGCATGAACATGAAGTTGTATAGTGGTAAATTAAAGGATCACAGCACAGCTCATTAGGTTAATGGATCAATGATCAAATAGTCATTCATGCCCAGCATACTGTATATATGTGTGTGTGTGTCCAGTTATAATACTTGCACTCTCTTCTCGCAGTGCCTGTGTGTGTATCAGTATCTCTTCTCTCTCTAGACCAGCCAGGTATTTGGAGTAGGACCAGCACCCCTAGTAGGACCACACAAACAAACCTATTTATTTAAGGTCCTAACCCAGAGCTCTACTGAATCAAGTAAAACAATGCTGTTGAAAGCAGTGATTCTATAAATAAACACAATATACTAATCATTCAACTACATTCAAATACAGGTAAAGTCAAAGCAATAACTCTAAAGCTTGGACTGCTTGACCGCTCTAACCTGCTTTCCTGTGGCATTCACTCTCTTATACTCTATGGTTTCTTCATTCTCCATTCCTCCATACATATCAGCCTCCTCTATCAGTCCCTCTATTATACTTTTCCGCTCTCCCTGTGGCACCTATGGCACACATTCATACAATGACACAAAGCATCATCAGTCATTGGTGACATATGATTTATACTAGAGCAGCACATAGAAACACACCACACACGGTTACTTTGTGTTTTAAAAAAGAAACCATAGCAGTAGTGGATGATGCAGGAAGAAGTGAGGAAAGTAAGCCAGCAGTTAGTAAGAAGTGTGTGTGTAGTGTGCTGTTACCGCTGGTGTCTTGTCATCTTGCTGATCCCTCTCTGCTCTCCTCTGTGTCTCCCTCCCTTTGCTTTTTCTTTTCTCCAGCTCCGACACAACCTGCTCCTCACACACCCTACTCCTGAACTCCACAAACGCCGGCCAGTGTTTCAGAAGCTCAGTAAACACAAAAATCTGTACACACATACATATATAGATACATAGTACTTTCTTCAAAGAGACACACTGAATAAGTCCAGTGCCAGTTTAACAGAGGGGGAGACTGACATTCCAAATCAGTTTGGGTGCTGGTGGTCTAGAGGTAGGATGCTCGCCTGCAGACCAAGAGGTTGCAGGTTTGAATCCCATCTCCAGCGCTACTACCATTGGGTTCCTGAGCAAAACCCATAACCCCAAGTTGCTCCAGGGGGACTGTTCCTGTAGCTAGGAACTGTAAGTCACTCTGGGTAAGAGCAGCAGCTAAACACTATAAATGTAAATCGTTCCAATATCTATAACTATAAAAGTTATTTTATTACATGTTTTTATTAATGCTCAACCCAAAAGTAAAAAAAAAAAAAAAGTGTTTTGTAATCTTTTCCATTCCACTGCTTTGTGCTGCTGTGAGTGAACAGTATTATATAACCACTTTATCACACTTTATTTATAGGTTCCTAAAGATAATCCGCAGATTCCATCTTTTGAAACCAAGACAATAATCAACAACATTAATATTAAGTTTAGGATTCAGTTTAGACTTTTGCTTTATGCTAATGCTAACTAATATTTAAAAGATTTTTTGGACCTTCAGCGTAATTTTAACTTGCATTGCATTGTTTTTTTGTATAGTGCTGATTGAAGAAGAGGAGAGCATTTATCAAACGTGACGACGACTAAATCTAAATCAAGATTTACCAACATAAGCCAAATGTACATAATCATGAAAACTTAATTTGATTATGTACCTGAGCCTCTCTGAATATGTAAGGGCCGAGTGTATTCCTCCTCTCCAGGATGTGGTGTGCCTGTTCAGGAGGGAGGTGTATCTGCACGCTGGGGGGGATGCAGGAGTCAATGAAACAGCTAATTATGGTGGAGACTTTTTGCTGCACTGTAGTCTCATCACAATGAGCGTGACACAGATCCTACACACAACATGAAATCGGATTAATAAATGGACAAAAAAAAAATCATGTAGTACATCAAGTAACAACAAGCTTGCCTTAAACCCCATATAAATCCTTTGTGATAAGCTGTATGATAAGTGAATGGCATCAACTACATTTATCTGCAGCAGAGGCACTAATCCAACGAATGGCTCTGGACTTTACAATTTAAAAAATGTATCTACTTTAATGTTTTATTTTATTATAACTTATAACTTTGTTAGATGAAGTCCTGGGTGACAAGAAGTGATGACATACAAATTAACTGATGATGTTTTAATGGTGATAATCACAGTGGGAGTGTGGAGACAATGCCATCAATAACCCTAACAGCAATGTTTTAAAAAAGGCTTCTCAGTATGACTAAAATTTGTGGACAGGGAAGATGGCCTTGTCGTTTTCTTTCAGCATACTTGCACTGGGCCTCCAGCAACCCTAACAACCTTTGTTAGGTTAAATGGTTCTGTTTATGGATGAATGGATGGACGAAAATGACGTTACACAGAATTATTGAGGACTAATTAAGTCCTAAATTGTATTTTCATTATTTTCAGGACTAATGCATAATGCAATTTTTTTAAATGAATAATCAGAAAATAGCCTCTTGTAACAACAAATGTCTACAGACCTTAAAGCACTCTTAATCAAGATCATAGGTAACGTACAGATGGGGTTGGATTTCAGGGCTAGCATTAATGTTTGGTTTATAGTTAAGGTTCAGATTTAGGGGGAGGACTGCTCTCACCTTATACCTCTGTACCTCCATCCAGAAAAGAAGATCATTTTCCAGCAGATCACCTCTCAACGAGAGAAAAAGGCGGAAGTGCAGGCAAGTTATGGGGTTGAGCAGTGCCCTACGTAGAGCCAAGACTTCTTCAGACGAGCTCATCAACACTCCATCCACGTGCTTTATGCCCACAGAGAGAGGAAGGAAAACAGAGAAAAAAAATTAGTTTTGAGCAGTTTGTGAGAAAAGAGCAGTGTTCTGGAGAGGAGATTGGCCCACCTTCCACACCTGCCTCTTCTTTCTGCGGCGGAGAAATAGCTGATCTTCCACAACATCCCCAAACTCAGCCTGGAGGAATACAGGAAGTGGGTAAAGAACTGAATGAATGCATGTGGGAGCAGTCGCTAATAAGTCACTACTGCTCATGTTACATGATAGACTTCTCAACCTCTTTTTTCTTTTTCATTCTCTCACTCTCGCTTTCCATTCTCTCAGTAATACTGCTGTGTGCATTTGCCTCATTAAGAAATCTGAAAGGCTACCTGAGCAGTGGAGAGGCTAATTAGTAGGTGTAATGTTTACACAGATGTACTGTTTAGAGCAGGTGTAATGCCCATACAAAGTGCAAAAACAACCATCAATGTTGTAGAAATGATCCACTAGATGAATCTGAGAGGGATTACTATAAGGTTGCTCAGCACATGGCAAAACTGCTAACAAACTCATGAGCCAACACAACACTAGGATTTGAAAAACTGGTTAATGCAGAAAGAGTTCTGACTGGATCACACTCACCTGCAATTTCTGGCGTGTACTGAACTCTTCGCTGGAGAGGAACAGAGGAAGCCACTTTCTTTCAATACGATTACTAACCACAGACTGAACTTCAGACAGCACAGACATAGAGAGAGGTTCACACTGCAAATGCTTCCAACCTCCAGCCAGACGCAGCAGCTAAACATGTGGACAAACACAGCTTCATTTAATTATTCATACATACTGTAAGGGAAGTATCAATGCAGTATAACATACCAGCAGATTTAACCAGATTTCATAAGGAAATGGTTAGAATTTACTTTTTTTTGGGATTAGGGCAGAAGATGCTAATTTGTTTTGCTGTTCTCTAAGATTATTTTGGTATATTGCTAGTCATCCAGTAGTGAGAAATTATGTATGAAACACACTGCATACAGTAGACATGCAGTTCCCAGTAAGTGACATATTATATATATATATATATGTAAAATATCAGAATACTGGAGGAAATAAAAGTTTGTATAAAGACTGGCACCTCAGTCTGTTGCTGTTTATTTGCGGGGCTGCTGGGGCCAAACAGGTATTTACGGCTGAGGTACTGAGCTCTGATGTTATTGCACTTTTCCTCCCACACTGCTGCATCATGAGGGGTTCTTTTCAACTGTTCAATATCCAGCCAGCACAGCAGGTCCACACTGTACACACACACACACACACACACATATTCTTACAGAACACAAACGTGTTGATGCAGCTAAACTAGCACATCTGTAGAGGTTTATTATTTGGAGAAAGTGTGGCACACAATTGTTGGATATAGACTGCAGGAAAATAGATGATCTGCAGGACCAGGGTTAGTGATTACTAGCTAAATAAAATAAAATGCAAAGGTACCTGGCAAAGTTCTCTTCCAGAAAGGACATGAAGTGCTGGAGTTCTAAGCGATTCCGGAGAAGAGTGTCCAGGTGGTGACGTCGAAACTGATGTGGTACTTGGGCCCATAGGTCTGGCTCCTTAGTGCTTTTTGCAGGTGGTGGTGGGGGCATGCACTGCTGTGCGAACTAAAATGATAATGAAAATTCCTGTCATACAGTGCAGATACAGACACAGGCTGACCTCTGAACTTCACTATCAGTTTGTCAATGCTCTTTAAAGTCAAATTCTCTTTACATGTAAGTCTCTATAGCTCTAAAGTGTCACCTTCTGCGTTCGACACTGTGTCTCTGTGTATAGGCTCTGCAGCGTCTTGTAGAGCTCAGGTTCTACAAAGCGTTTCTGCTCCCACATAGCCACCTACAGTCCCACACATACCCAACAGTGACAGTAAGCAACACATTTAAAGAAGACAGTTATTAGAATATATGATATATATTACAATTTTTTTTGGTATTGGAACAGATATTATCTGGCAAATAGCCGATCAACAGTTGCTGACTTAAATCTAGGTTACAGGAATGAAGTTACAGACATAGACTACAAACAATGAATGTATGTCACTCTGGAAAACAGAGAGTGCTAAATCTCGTAAATATAAATGTTAACATAAATGTAAATCCATCAGCAAAATGGTATTACCATATTCAAAAAGCTTTCAAGGAGTATAAGTGCATTGTGTATTTAATGTGCATCACTATATCCCTTCCAACAGTGCTAATTATTCTCTTATCCACTCCCATTTGCACTTTCATGCAAATTAAGGAAAACCGTAGACACAAGTGAGCCGAGCTAACTCTATTTAAAGTGCAACATGCAGTTGCTTGATGTTCTTTAACATTGGCAGCGGTGGCCTAGTGGTTAGGGAGTTGGCCCCGGATCGGAAGATTGTGGGTTCGAATAAAGCTATTTATTGCAACATTGGCCATTAAAAATACAGTAATTGTGTTAGTGTGTTTCATGTGTTTCAGGCTCATGATGCAACAATAAAAAAATTGTTGGTTTACTGCTCCTTATAATGGCGTACTTGATCATATCGCACACAGAGAAGCATAATATTCTGATTTCATTTTACATGTCACATGAGTTACTGAAACTTTTAAATATATGAATGAAGAAAAGCCCAAAAACTGTAACCTTTTTTAGGTGTATTACTTAATGTTCTGGGTCTTACCTTGTGAAATGTATTTATGTCCTGCTGAGTCAGTAGTGTCCACGGCTCCAGCAGCAAGGAGAGTGTGTGTTCCTCAGTTTGGTCAAACAGTTCCTCAAATGGAGGAGTCAGACAGGTTAGGATGCGTTGCCTGCACTGTTCTCCCACACCAAGACTCTTCAGAGCAGAACTGCACACATATGTGGCATACAGAACCTAAAAAAGAGTGAAATAAAGTCTAACAATCACAAACTAATTGCAGCGGTAGAGTGATACTCGATAATATAAAATCAATTAGTTCTATTAATACCAAAAGAAGTTGCAGTTACAGCAGCAAAAACGAAACTGCACAAGTCACCTAGCTACTTTGGGTTGGATATAATAGTTTTAATGGCAGTGATGAATGGACAGTGTATTTTGGAATGAAGCACCATTAATGGGAAGGGGGGGTTAGAGGTGGGGGTGATAGAGGGAGTAGCATATTACTAAATGTTAGACTAAAAGATAATTTTGCATATGACATGAAATTAGTGAAATGTTAGCATTAGATTAGTACAATGTTAGCATTTAATTAAGATACATTTAGATTATCTCCCTGCGATGGGCTGGCGACCTGTCCAGGGTGTGTCCCCCGTCCTTCGCCCTGTGTGCGCTGGGTTGGACTCCAGCACTCCCCCGCGACCCCGTTTGGGACAAGCGGCAGAAAATGACTGATGACTGACTTAGATTATTAGTATATAAGTGTAAAATTAGGAAAAGGCTAAAATCACATTCAGGTTAAAGTTCCCTTACACTGTTTTAAAGAGTACTGTATTCCTACTTTAAACTAAATATTTCAAAACAGCTACTACAAGTAGATGCCACCTCTTTAGTGTTAAAACACCAAAGGGCTACAAAACAGCCTAGTGGACTCAGGACTGAAATGTTGGCGCTGAAATTGTGATTCCAAACTTAGCATGAAAAGGTCAACATTATTTTTTTGTTTATGTCCTTTTTCAGTACCTGGGCCTTGTGCTGTACTCTGTAGGGATCCAGTGTGGGTTGATAAAACAGCTGTCGATACTCCTGCAGCTCCTTGCAAAACTGAACTGCATTTGCCCATAGCTGGAATGAGGTGCAAACCTTTACTGCTGAGTATTCACTCCTTCAATTGTTGTAATTACTTTGCATTATTTACATGTGGGTGTGGTATCTGTGTGCACCTGCTTCCCAGAGTTTTGACAGAAGCGTGTGAAGAAGAACCCAGCCCTGGACTCTACACACAATGCTTGCTCCATCCTCTCCATCTCACTCCAGCCGTTACCAGTCTGTAAACAAAAGCAAAACACACTATCAACTTTTACATATTTTATCAAAAAAACATGACAACCATACACATAAGACACAGTAGAACCATACAAGCTGTGAAAACACATTCCAGATGACTGTTGTCTCATACCGCACAAGGAGTCTGTGAGGTCTGTGATGGGCAGGCAGAATGTTGGGGCAGTGGGCTGGGATGGTGGGACCATGAATAGAGGCCGGGCAGAGACGGCTGACAATTCCAGCACGACCAAAGAGAAGTTGTGACACTCCCTTCAATTTGTGGGTGGGACATAACAAATCTCCGGCCCCTAGAAGATAACAGAACATGTTGCCATTGCAGGGTAAGAGTAGCAAAGGTGTGGCTCATTTCAAAGTTTGAAACGGAAACCAGAACATTTCGAAACACATTTTAGTCACTGTGACGTAAACACATTCTGAAGAACAGTTAAAAGTGGCCATGCTCTCATTTTTTATATTAGAAATGCTACACATCAGTAAGCATGCAATGTCACCATCCAAATCTGCACATAAACAAAATAGAGAAAAAGATGCTTAGGTATATAGTTGTTATTTAAAGACTTACCAGTAAAGCAGTAGAACTTCAGTGAGGCAGGGCTGAACAAGGCACAATTTGTCCTCTGTCCAGTCCTGGGGGCTGATAAGTTCGAGTCTGGAGAGGAGCTCCACAGTCAACGCTGTGGAGCTGCTGCGCAGCAGGTACTGACTCTTCATCCAAACTAAATGCCTTTAACACACATCAGTCTGAATTTGAGTGGCAGGTGCTCTTAGTTGCTAAATAAAAGCAGACTACATTTCCAGGTATTGTGAGTGATAAATATACAATGGAAAAAGAAAATTACTGGCATGTTTAGTACCTGTTCTTGGACTCCATGTTGTTGAGTGTTTTAAGGCGCTCTATATCCAACCACAGATTTAGTACCTTCTCGCCAGGCCGGCCTTGTAAAAATCTTTTAAAGTCCAGAAAGACTTGCCTGCCATGAACACCTGCAATTTGCTCCAGACCTGTTGAAGTGTGAATTAGGTAAGAGAGGGCAATGTAGTCAAGCAACTGTAGATTTGTTACGTGAGGATCTTGTGCAAGATGAGCCATCCAGAGCTTGTCTACACTCTAGTGAAGGCGTACAGTTTCTGTGATTCAGGGGTGTAGTGTGTGAGACCTTGAGAGATTTCAGTGTGTTCTTGAAACACACTTACATACACATGAAGACATCCATGTTATGAGGAATTGAGAGACTCTGTTCTCTGTAAAGGTTCTGTTCTGTTTAGCTTGTCAGAACTTTTAGATCATGGTCTAAAAATGACAGGACCTTTACTGAAAAACAAATCTGCATGCTAAGCTTGCTTTTCTGTCTAAATTAAAATCTCTAAAACTGAAACAATTGTCAAAATTGACTGGCACCAATAATCACAATTGTAAGCAAGTTTCTCATTGTATGGTTGAAACAAAAAAGTAAAATATGAGATGCAGAGTCTTACCTCTAGGAGCCTTCAAAGGCCAAGAACTGATGGCTGACCCCTCTGTGTGTGGAGAGCTGCGGTCACTGCTGCTGTCTGGGTCACTACACTGGCAAATGGACCCCAAAGAAATTAAGTAATCAACGGAATGAATTAAGTGAAAGTGACATCCCTTGTCATTGCGAGGTCACAGCACAGCAGACAGTGAACCACAACAAAATTGGACCTCTGCATTTAACCCATGCACACTCAAACACCGTGCAGCAGTGGGCAGCTATTGAAAGTGCCCGGGGAGCAGTGACAGGGACAGTACCTTGCTCAAGGGTACCTCAGGGCAACCTATCGGGAAGGGGTTTGAACCCCTGATCCTCCGATCATGCGGCTAACGCCCTAACCACTAGGCCACCGCTGCCTTAGTGCCAATTAATGCACTAATAAGAGCTGTTCAGTATTGTCTTGACGACCCTTTGTTAGTCATTTCAGGACCAGCTCCCTGTTCACTGACGGGGGTGAGCTCTGGTTACCTCTTGCTGAGGAGACGCTGCTGAGGAATAGTTTTCTTGTCTGAAAAGCTTCTGTTTTGAGCTTGCCATCTGGCACAGACATGAAGTCAATCTGTAAGACACAAGATACTTTCCATACAAACTAAAATGTGCTTAAACAGAGAAGATATAATAGAGATAATTAAATATTCTTAAGTGTTGAGACTGTCACAGAACAGTAAAGCATCTTTTAAATGATTAAGAGTATTACAAATGAACTTGTAAAGGTCCTGTTCTTCAAACACCATGACCCTGCATAGATTAGTGATTTCCTGCTCCAACAGATTAGTTTCTTCTCAGGTCGCTCATCTATTGCAGAGCACACATACACCCACACCTAGGGGCCGATTTATCCTCTCTGATCCTCTGGACTGTGGAAGGAAGCTGGAGGATCCAGAGGAAAGCCCACGCAGACAAAGGGAGAACAAGCACACTCCGCACAGACAGGACCTGGACCATCCCGCCTGGGAATCGAACCCAGGACCGCCTTGCTGTGAGGCGACAGTGCTGCCTACTGTGACACCGTGCTGCCCACATTAAAATCAGTGTAACAAAATATACCAACAAATGTGTATTTGCATGTATTTCTTGATGACAGGCAATAGAGGATATTGTTTGTTTCCTATCTATTCTGACCTGTACTCAAAGTAACAGTCACTCTGTAGGAAAAAGGGCAGCCTCTCTCTTCTGATCCACTGCATGGCCTGCGCTTGGTCCAAACACTACAGAAAATAAACAGTGGTGATTCCAGTGATGTCAATGTATTTAACTGATCTAGATCATTTACAAACTGTTCTGGCATTTAAGGGCTGCCACACATGAAGTGTGAACTCACTGAGACGGCGTAGCTGTTGTCCACTAAAGGGTTAGTTGGGAACCACTCCGGATCATTGCTTTTTTCATTTACTTCACTCAGTAGAGCTGTGATGTGCGTGGAGAGAGATTCTGCTTGGTCCATTCCCACCTCAAACACCCCTCTCTCTCTGTTATACCTGACAGGCTCCAGGAACGACTAATGGAGATTAAACACAGAGAGATCAAACAGGGAGTTATTTTCAATATTCTACTGGTTTTCTTTATGTAAGTGTCCTTGTATTGGAAGACAAGGTGGAACTTATTTCTTTAAAAAATATTTTATACAGTATTGTTCATAAACACCTCTACATAGAGCTTTCATGAAATGTTTTTCATGTAAAGATGTCTGTATCAATAACCGTTTTTTTGGATGTTTGGGGGTTTTTTTTTGGTAATAGCACTAACTAGAACCAACCCACACGGTATTCAGGTTAACCGCCACAATCAGTTATCGAGGTTTGACCTTCAGACTTTTCTCTGAATATTAGTAATGTATGTAATATATGTAACAATACATTCAAATCATTATTTAATTTAATATATCTCATGCAATTGGGGACAAACTTTGAGAAAGTAAAACAAAAATGTATTAGTGAGATAAGAAATTTGTGGGCCTGGATTGTTGATTGGAGCTGGCTGTGGCTTTGTGGTTCATCCACCCACAATGCACATTTTCGCAGGGCAACCTCAATTCTGCAGCTCTGTTGGACCCAGAATTTATACCTAATCTTTGTCTCACAGTTTTGCTGTCTAAAATTACTTTTATGGCAACAGGAGTAGATTTGATAAGGTGGAACATGGGGACACAAATGATACGTTATTATAAGTTATATAAGTCACAGGTCTTTTATGAAACAAGGACGTTAAATCATGGGAAAAGTTTGTTGATGTTATGACTAATGCTCAAGGCAGAAATTTTAGTTTTTGGCTGTTTTTGCACACAAAAAAAAAACCCACTTTTGCCTTCCAATAAAACTATTTAGAGATCAGGATTAATATGTGTGAGAAAAGCACAGGGGAATATTGTCTCTCAACAGATCATCAGATGGTGGGACTCAGGGAGGAAGCAGCTCACCTGCAGCTGCAGGAAGTCATTGAGGAACTCCACCAACACCGAGTCTAAACACACCCGCTCCTCCTGAAGCACAAAACCCACCATGAGGACAGAAAAGGAGGACAGACGTGAATCTGCAGACGAATGAGACGTGATGAACTACTCACAAAACTCTCGCTTGTTATTTCAGGAAGATCTGCGAAGAAAAACTCTGATTAACGAGATTTGAAACAATAGCGCCCATCAACGATTTGCAGGTGTCTGAACTCACCTGGGACTGTTTCATTCGGCATTGTGACGATACTGGGCCCAGCACCGAGCTCCAGGTTGATTTAAACTCAGTTTAATGAGTTTCAGCTCCGCGCGCGTCTTCCTGCGCAGCGTCACCATGGAGACAAGTCCGGTTACAACGCAAGTCGCTCCAGAGTCGCGTGTTCACAGGGACGCGCCGCCCGAGCTTCGTTCAGCTCAGCCCTCATTTAGTCGGTTCTTTAGATCGTAAGACTCAGAAGGCCTGATGTGAAGCGCAGTTAAGGCGGAGGGAAAGGTTTAAGGTGATGGATCAGTTCCCAGTGATGTTTTTAATCCGTCTCACAAGTCGCATATCCTAAAATTGTTTGCTTTAAAATTCATAACCTGTTACTATATTTGTATTACAGGGAAAACATAGACTGGACTAAAACAGTAAAGTTAGATGAAACTTCACCCTCTTCAGATTTTGAAAAAATTATTGAAGGACAAACACGTTTACGTCTTCTTGGAACCAGAGGATAGAAAACCATCTCTGCCACACGATGGCGCTGTTACTGAATATTACAGCTGATGAAAGGCTTTAATGTAATAAAAAGGCTTTATTAAAATAGTCTGTAAAAAACAGTAGAATTGTAAAGAATATTTACACACAGGCACAAACAGAATTCCATGCATTCAGATAAAGAGACATAAAACTGCACCGAGGAGAGCAAAGTTCATGTCTGCGTTTGTAAAATCCAAAGCAAACTCCTCCGTGATTCATAATTAAAAAAAAAAAAAAAACAAAAGTCACACATAAAATTACTGACAGTCATAGTCACAATCTCCTCACATTGCGCTTGCTTTGGGCACTGCCAGGCAGAACATCCTTCTTGCTTCTGCGTTTGGTAGAGAGATGAGCACAGTCTTTAGAGCCGTGGTACGAGCACAGGCAGGAGGTGCAGAAATGGAAGAGGCAATCAGACCAGCTGCAGACGCCCTCCCCACGCACTGCATGACAGCGAGCTGGGTGCTGGCAGCGTGGACACTGCTTCAGACACTCATCACTGAACAGGGTTTTGGCCACCTGGTACAAGCAAACGTCATATGCATGAGACATCAAGTATAGCCACATAAATAACTGTTTATTTTAAAATATACCAGTTACAAGTGACTAAAATCAAACTTCAGTTGAGAAGAAAAAGAAAATGCAAGATTTAACATGGAACAATCTAACCATCAACAGTTCCACTGTATCCTGGATTTCTAATCAAACCCACTTACATGTGCACAAATTGAGCATTGAATGCAATACAACAGATTGCTTTTCAGCTCTTTTGCATCCATATCTTAGAACCAAAATAGCAAAAGCAGAGTGTTAAGACAATACATTTGTTTTCTCCCAAACCTGGAGGAACTCCTGACGCTTTGTGCTAGGGTGAGGGGTCAGGTGCTTTAAAGGGGTGCAAGTGCTTCTGCCTGCAGGAGTGCGTGCGTGTGCACTGGGGGTTTTAGCCTGGGCTTGGACACTGCTCAGAGCAGATCGACAGACCAGAGTCAACCTGGTCTCAGCATCAGGGACATGTGCTGCACTTCCCATCTGAAACACATGACAGCCAGATAGACACAGCCAAGGCACACCGAAACCTTCTAAAACCTGAGCTCTTGATCACATGACAGGTGTGACCTCACCTCAAGTGCAATCTTCTTTGCCCTCTCATACAACTTCCTCCTGTGACATGCCTTTTTATCTTGCAGGATTATTTCATCCCAAGCATCGGATACCTGGCCACATCTGGAACGTTAACAGGCATATAATTTTGCATTACGGGTTGCAAGTTTCAGCAACATTTGACTAAATTAGTGTTTAAAAGTTGTGGACAAATACCCAAATGTGATGAACCATTTACAGTAATTGAATACTAACAGGATTTTACACATTTACATGTGGCACCACAAAAAAACAACAACAAAAAAAAAAAAAAACACTTAATTGCATTGGCCAATATGACATCTATTGTTAATGATAACTAAATATAGATAGCTGATTTGATTAAAAAAAAAAAAAAAAAAAAATCATCAGTCCTGGGTAAATGAGTGCAGTGAAGTTCATTTACTCAAGTAAAAGTGAGATCATAAACATTTGTTCAGATCATAATTTCATATTGGGCCCTCCCTTTTTTTTTTTTTATAAAACACCATTATTACATATTGATTATGATCACCCCTTAGCCCATAACTCACACATAAATGTCTCGTGGGGATAGAAGCTTGAGAATGATGGCTAGAACATGGCGCAGGTTCCTCTTGCTGAGCTCAGTAAGGATGTCCAATGTGTCCAGGCCCATCTTCTTGCCAATGAGGCCTGAGAGGGGAAGGGTGGTTCTGATGGGCCCTTCTAGGGTTGAGACCCGAAGCAACTCCTCCAGGCTAGTGTTCTGGGACAGAATACGTTTGCTACAGCAGCTCATGGCATGAACCATCTGAAGGGCAGGAGTAAGAGACAGGTCTTGCAGCTTTACTCTTACAGCTCCTAATGGAGTTGCCTCCAAGAAAACATCTTCAGCTTTCAGAACCTGTGCATCCACCCACTGACCTCTGTGCTCTTCCTCTGACTGGGAGCCACCCTCCCTTAGCGTGGACAATCTGCGCTGTCGTTCCAATCGTGAGCGCCTCTTCTCCCTGCTGTGGCATCCCCACAGTGGAACCGTATCCTGAAAAGAGCTTTCATCTATAGAAGAGTCCTGAGATTTATCTAGACCTAAAGAGCTGAAGCCACTGTCCTCTGAAGCAGAGGCATCTAGCTTAGAGGTTGGGGTGTTAGAGGGTGTGCTTAGGACACTCAGACTCTCTGAAAGATTTGCTGCCAGGCAGTTTATAGGTGTTTGAAAGCTCTCTTTTTCTGAAGGGACCAAGTTACCACTCTGGGGCGTTTCTGGTATTTCTGAAAGGAGCAGACCTGATATGATGCTCTCATTAAGATCAGGTTCAGAGTAAGAACTGCCATCACACAGCACAGGACTAGCCAATCCGCTCCTTCCACCTTCAAGAGTTGAGGTTACCGCTTGAGAGAACATGAGCCTTCGTTTCCTACAAGATAAAGCCATGACCTCGGTTTTTAAAGTGCTGTAGGATATAGGCCCTGTTGGACTCATGTCTGGAGAGTCAAAGCTCATGCTGCCCACATAGGCTTGGGTACGAGAATCCCTACAGCCTGGCGTTTTGGTGCCTCCAGTCTTCCCATCCGTGGCTGATTTGGATAGGAGCAGACGTCTGCGCAGTGAAGCATCCTTTTTAATTAGTTTAGGAGTTTCACACCAACCTGTTTGTAGGGAATGTTCCTTCTTAAAGCTTCTTTCCAAGTCCTTTGGTTTCTCCCATCTGTGCAAATTTAAAGAGAAGCTTAGCTCACGGTTTTCCTTTGGAGTCTCAAGAGCACTATCCAAGTAAATGGACTCCTGGCTGCAGTTTCCCTGTGGCTCACTGCTCCTTGGGGTGTGTAGATCTGCATGTCCATGTCCACTCTTACTCTTCTCACCCCTGGGGGTGTGCAAATGTGTGTGAGTGCTGGGGCAGAGGGGCTTGAGAGGGGGCAAGTGCTTCAACCGTCCAGCGGTCTCCATGATTCAGGCTTCACACCTGTTGTTGTTAAAAAGGTATACAATTTAAATTTGGGTTTTTAAAAAATCCTTGCTTCAAATATTGCTCAGAAAATACAACTCCAAACCAACCCTATGCTCTTATTTAAACGTTTTCAAGTTTATTAAAAGGCATATAAATAATGCCTCAAGTTACATGGCTGGCTAGCAAGCAAGCTAAACATGTTTACTGCCAAGTAAACGAGCTAAAGCTAATTCAGGTAAACTTGAAAATCTGAATTACCCGTGACTCGCACCGCAGAGTGATTAAACGAGTAAGACTGAGGCGTATTTTCAGTTCTTCCTTTAGTATATAGTTTATTTTCAGCAGCACTATCAGTGTGCTTTCAGCAGAGTTGGTCTTTATCCCCGGCTTTCCCTTGGAAGATTTGAGCCCAAACAGCTCCGTCATTAACCGTTACGGTCTCCACGGTAACCGGGCGCGTGCTGCTTTTCGCACGTTTCGAATTTTGCGCCTTTTAAACTCGAGCCTTCCATTCGCGCGCTCAGCGGCACAGGACGCGCCAAACCCCGACCACAGCCCAGCACAGAACCAATAATAAACCACAACCACTGAAACAACCCAATAACAACAGCCCACACGAAACCCGACAAAGAACCAAAAATGCTAAACCACGCAACCTCACAAAACAACAATATAAATAAACCCAGCAAACAAACAGCCGTTCTAACAGCTGCTTTAAGCACACCCAAACTTACAAATAGAAAAATGATGTGGTATTTAATGGGTGCTGCACAGAAAAAAAAAATGCTTCTTCAAACACTGAACATTTAGGTGACACGTGTAAATTAAGCAGTTTATTAAATTCTTAAAAGTCTTAAACTTAATTTCAGGACCAATTGTGAAGTTAATTCAAAGCTAGTAAACATTTTCATTTGCAGGCCTGATAGAGAATGGACTTCAGCCAAGGAAATGCCACCGGTTGAGCAACAATTTCTCCAGCCAATAAAACATTTCTGGTGAAGCGAGCTACTCACGGAGTTAAGTTCCCGGCCGCCGCGGGTCCCGCCGCTCCAGCACTCTGACCCGGAGCTACAAGGGGGAGGGGGAGGGCTGGATGGGCTGGGAGAAGTGAGAGGATGAGAGACCCATGAGGATTTATATGAGCTTTACCAAACGTGTTATTTATTTATTTCCTTTTTATACATGTAATTATTTTCAACAAATATATATTACATATGTTTTAAACAAGTATATTTTACTGGGTACCATTGTTAATTTACAATTATTTCAGACATGTAATACTACTGCTCAGGGTCTTGATATAAACATTATATGGCAAAATTAATGAACCAAATCAAAAAGTCAAACACGAGGGATTCATTTTTTTAATATTATTTAATTTAATATTATGGTTAATATTTATGCATCGTTAGGACCATCCTTCCTGCGTTTTAGGGCTTTAGGGACAACAACAAAAACATCAAATAATGATAATAATAATGATAATGATAATAATAATGATAATAATAATTACTTTATAAATTTTGTATTCGCAAATAATTTTCATTTTATCGTTACTAAATAAATAAATATAAGGGTGTGTCCTGCGTTGCTGTCATTTTTTTGTTTTGCAATGTCTGACTTTTTTAAGTCTATTATTATATATATGATCATAAAAATGTCCTTATGAGTATTCTATTCTGTTCTATTCTATGCACTATTTTTCTTCTTTTTCCCTTTTATGTGTTTTTGCCACTTTTCATCTTCTGCCCTGGATGTATGAAACTGCTTTTGTGCGGTTAATTAAAATAATGTACAGCTTTTAAAGACATCAGTTAAGCTTAAGTCGTTAAACTTAATTAAACACAGAACCAACACAACTGACTGACAATAATGCAGCTGTAGTTTTCTTTTAAATCAGGTTTTATGAGAGTTGAGGCAACGTTAATATGACACTTTCTTCATTATTAACCAAATTATTTACGTTTGTTTATTTTGAATGAATCCGAATGTGAGAATCACGTGACTGCTCGACTCCGCCCATGCGTTACTATGGAAACGCGTCGCGTCCCTGAGGCTTATCGTAGCTTAGTTTCCCAAACTAATTCTTGGATTAGCGAGAAATCCTTTCTCATTAAAAATACCAACTTTTATGGGATTGGGTTTTACCAAAAGATCTGGTAAACGTCTGGTAAGTTCATTTGTGACATATTTATCAGCGTTTGTTTACGTGAAATATCAAAAATTCGTAAGAAATCGATATCCACAATGTTAGCAAGGCTGCTAAGAGGGATTTATACTGCTGTTTGCGGGTTTCCGGGTGTAGTGTTGTACGTGTGTAATGATATGTGGTGTGGTTTGAGCTTCTCTCTCTGTATTTTTACAGAGATAATTTGAGTTGCCCAGAACCGTTTTAACCTCCAGACGGGCTGCAGATCTCCTTTGCCCTGCCGCCATGAGTGCAGAGTGTGTGTCCTCTCTCCTGAACACACACCCAGCTTCCAGCAGCAAACACTCCGTCCCAGTGGAGCACCTGGACTACAGCTACATCGAAAAATGTTCAGACCTTAAGTATCTGGAGAAGATTGTAGGAATCCTCAGGTAACATGTTTCCCTCATTCTCTCTTCTGCTATACTTTAATATAAATGCTTCTTGTGCTTCTGGGTCTTACTGCTTAACCCCCATCAGGTCAGGTAAAGAGGGTGTTTACCCACACCTTACTGAATTCTGTGAGAAGCGCATTGAGAAGCTGGATCCCAGGAGCCGTGCCCTATGGAAAGACAATTCTCCAGCCACGGTTGCCAGTTTCTCTGAGAACGAGTGGGGCCAGATTACTAATGACATACAGGTATGAGGAAAGTCTCCTAACACCTGCAAAACTCAATTTCTTTCTTTAGGTGAGTTAGTTGTTTAGGTGTGTCTTTTAGAGCAACAGCTACAGAGATTTTTATGAGCTATAACGTGCCATGATTGTGTTTAAAAGTGTCATGAAAGGCTTAAATGTGGCATGTTTTTCCATGATTAATAAAACACACCATTGCTGTTAAATTGTTCCTTTCATAGACGTGGGAGAAAGAGATAAAAGTAAATGAACTGGAGCTCAAGCAACTGCCTTTATTCGGCAATGAAAACATTCCACCTGTGCGAGGCTCCAACTGCTCAGTTCAGGTAAATATGATAAATTTGATATTTAACAGAATATATTTATATGCATAAAAAAAATTTAAAAAAAAACTTTTGGCTCATATCAGCAGCAGCTGAGTGAATTAGAATATAATTTATTCTTACAGAACACAGTTCAAAAGGCACTGAAAAATAATTCAAAGAAGTCTCCTCTTCCCCAAGACTATCGAGACTGGGACAAGTGAGTGTGAAGTGTCTTGTAAATATTTATTAGTTTCTGATAATGTAATATTAAGAAGGTTTTATTTTTGTTTCATGCTTCTTTTGGCAGGTTTGATGTTGAAAAAGAATGTGCGAAGATTGATGGAAGCGTGATAACAAATGATTCCCCTGCCATTATCAATTGCAACCTTCCAAACATCCAAAGAAATATAGATGCAACAGGTATAATACCCTGTATGATTTGTGCTTGTACTTAGTACTAAGAAGTAGTTATATCCTTCTTCTGACATTTAAAATATTTTATCAGACTATGTCATGTTTTGTCCACATATTTATAGCTCTTACAGATCAGGAGAAAGTTGTTTTGGCTAATCGAGAGAAGGAAAAAGGTAATGAGGCTTTCAGAGCCAGTGATTATGAGGAAGCTGTTGCTTACTACACAAGGTGAGCTTCAGGCATAGGTCTCCTGTTCTGTCTTTCCTATCGTGTTTCTGTATTTGTTGCATTATTTCAGTAATGTACTGGATTAAGAGCTACCTGTTTGGTGTGTCTGCAGGAGTATATGCATCATGCCAACGGCTGCAGCCTATAATAACCGGGCACAGGCTGAGATCAAACTACAGCACTGGCATGATGCACTGAGTGACTGTGAGTTGGTGCTGCAAATGGAGCCACAAAATATCAAAGGTAACATGTAATCTATTATCTAATAAGAGCTAAGAGTATGGTCAAGTGATGTAATCTAAAATCTGTTAAGAGCAAAGAGAAGGGTTGGGGCAGCAGAGGCCTAGTGGTTAGAGTATGCTTTTCATTGTGGTTTGCGGACTGCTGTGCTTTGTTTGATAATGACAAATAGTCACTTTCACTTTGCTTTCAGTTTGCATTTGAATGTGACAGAAACAAAGAGTGACTTAAAAGAATTTAGTTAATTAGTTAACATTAATCTCTTTTTAATGCAGCGGTGGCCTAGTGGTTAGGGAGTTGCCCCTGATCGGAAGATTGTGGGTTCGATTCCCTCACCAGTAGGTTGCCCTGAGGTACCCTTGAGCGAGGTACCGTCCCCGTCACTGCTCCCCGGGCGCTTTCAATAGCTGCCCCCTGCTGCATGTGTGTATGGGTGAAACGTAGGGACTGAATTTCGTTGTGTTGTGCTGTGCTGCTTTTCACTTTTTTCATTTTCACTTTTGTCTTCTTTGAAATTAAAACTGAAAGTGAAGGCCCTTTTGGAGCTGTTTTACTTAACATGTACCAACTGGCTGGTTTTAAATGTGTTATGTGTTATGTGTTAAAAGCTCTGTTACGTAGTGCCACTGTGCACAAAAGGCTGGGGAACCTAATGATGGCCCATGAAGACATTGGTGCTGTTCTTCACTTAGAGCCTCACAACATGACTGCACAGGTGCAAATCCTCTCAGATCACTGTCTACATCAGTATTGCTTTTATCAGAGGAAGAATGAATGTGAAACTCATGATGACATAACAGTTTATCTGACTGCTTTACAGAAACTGCTGGAGGAAATTAATAAGAAAATGAATGGAAACATGCAGGACAAACCAACTAAGGGCAAGAAGCTTCTCATTCAGGAAATAGAAGAGGATGATGAAGATGAAGATGAAGTGAAGTCTGGTAAGTGACACTCTAGAAAATTGATGATCAACATCAAGTTGCTTCCCATAGAGTCAAAATTCAGCAGACCCATGTAGGTTCGTTGCTTAGATAACACATTTCTCTATTTACATTGTATTGTGATAAAATTAAATTCCGATTAAATCTTGGTTATTAAGTTTTTTTCAGTACAATTTTCATCAGACCAGTCTAAATTACTTTGTTCACATTTATGTGATTGAATTATAGAAAAACTGATAGACACAGTAAAATATATTGAGAGAGTTTTTTTTGTGCTAGATTTTCACTACCTACATTTGTGTTGTGCCCTTTGTAGACCCTTTTGACAATGAACAGGTCATCATGGGCACCTTAACTCCTCTGAGGCCTCATATGCAGTAAGCTATGGTGTACGAAGTGTTCTGGCTCGTAACCTTTTCAGTTTTTTTGTAAAAAGGTAGCTCTACTGTGAGATTGGACCAGATGGGAAAACCCTTTTCCTTCTAACACAATGCTTGAAAGATGTCATGTATGTAACCAGTGTAATTCACCTTATGTGTCATTAGTTTGAATGTTTTGGCTGAGCAATGTGGCTGAGTAATTATTTAGTTATTAGTTAACATGGTACGTCTCTTATCAATAAAGTGTTATAGTGTTTATTGAGTAAAACTGTTTAGTATACCTAAAATAGAATTTATAAGAAGTAGAGAAGAAATCTGCTTCTTCAGGTAAAAGTCTGGAGGGATTATGCTACACCATGTGATTTTCCCTGACTGAAAGCTTTCCTGGAACACTCTGCAAAAAGCTTCAGTGTCTCCACCTCTTCCTGCTGTGATGTAATTGCTGCAGCAACTCCCCCTTCTCCACCTCCCTGCACTTGACTCACTGTCACTGTCTCTCTCTCTCTCTCTCTCTCTCTCTCTCTCTCTCTCTCTCTCTCGCTCACTCACTCACTCTCACACAGACAGTGTTCAGAGAGTAGGAGAGGAAAGGCAGACTGCAGTGAGAAAAGGAATGGGCAATACGCAGAAGAAGCCTCACGGTGGGGGAGCTCGAGGGGGAGCCGCTGACAAATACAAGGTAAATGCAGAGGGAGGGTCAGCTACTGAGAGTGGGAAGAACCTGGCCAATGGCAGCGACAGCACAGCTCAGCTGCGAAACGGTAGATGGGACAGTTCAGAGGGGAAAAAGACAGAGTCAGTATCCACATCTGGAGCACTGCCCCCACCACTAGCCCAGCTAAAGATGGAAGGAAACCAGTTCTTCAAGAATGGACAGTTTGGAGACGCTCTGAAGAAGTACACACAGGCTATTACAGGCTTCACGGAAGCAGGTACATATCTATACACACAGGCACACACACACATCCAGATCCATCCCTGGATCTGCTAATATCCACTTCAGAGTCTTTTACTTGTGTGCTTACATTTTAAAATGTTAATAACACCCTGTTTTACCCTCGTGATTTTCTTTCATTCATTCATTCATTCATTCATTTAGGCTTTGTCACATTCACAACTCTATGGAGCAATCTATGGGTATGCAGTATATGCCAAGTTTCCTTCATTCCTAGTGCCAAGCGCGTGTGTGTGTGTGTAGTCTTTAATCAGACTCTGAGCATGTGTGTGTGGGTTTGTTTCATCTCTAATCTGACCCAGTGTGTGTGTGTGTGTGGTTTGTCTCTAATCTGACTCTGAGTGTGTGTTGGCTGAAAGCTGCTTGGCAAAGCAGTGCTCTGTGGTCATGTGACTTACATTTACAGCATCTCAAACCCATAACCTCAGGTCTGGTACAGAAGCACAGAAGAGCTAAAAATGCTGACTATGATAGAAACGTGTCAGTATCACATCTTTCTGTGTAGCTACAGACTGGTCACAATACACAATATGTTGACTCTAATCCAATACAGGAAACACCTACAATGTGGGAATCAGAACTTGACCATGAAGCAATGGAAAAAGTTGTCCTTTTCCAGATGAATCACTTTTTCTTTTATATAGTTTATTTTTATTTAACTTTGGGAAACTACTCTGGACTCATTAGAAGAAGACATGGCAGGCAGTCTGATGCTCTGGGCAATGTTCTGCTGGGAAATCTTGGTCATGGCATTTATATATTAGGCTACCTTATCTTACCTACCTAATTTACCTCACCTACCTTAACACCATGGCTGATCAAGTACACCTTCATGACAAGTGAATTGAAGTGAAAGTGACTATTATTGTGAACACACAGCATAGCATTTTTCATAACATTTGACTCATAAACACAATGCAGCTGTGGGCAGCCATACATCTGGTGCCTGGCAATCTGTGGTTTGGACGGTACCTTGCTTCACAACCTTCCAATTATGGGACCTAGTGGACCCTAGGCCACCACTGCCCCATTGGTAGATCAGATCACAGTTCCATTTTTGGAGGGCTTACCATGTAACTTTCAGAACTTCAAATTTCTGTTGCTAACAATTTGCAATATAACACTAAAAAAGTTCAGAGGTCTTTTGGCCTGAATACGTAATGTTCTGTTCTAGTTGCAGGCACCCTTTTGGGCTAATTGTAGCAGAATGGCTGTGAGATTAAAGTGGAAGAGGCAGAACATTATAGTGTTGACTGTAATGTGGATGAACTGGTTTAACCACATTGTTATGGTTTACTCTGAGAGAACTTTGCAGAAACAGCATTAAGCTTTCATATTGATGGCTTAGAATTCGTAACTCTAACAGACGTTCTTCAGCTCCAGACCTTGGATTCAGTTTCTGGTCTTGGTCTTGTAATTACTGGTACATTTGGCACTAGGTGGCCAATCAGTTCAGTAAACCCCGTAAACAGTCAGTAAACTCTTCTTGGATGTGTAATCAACATGTCAGTGAATTATTCTTGGACCTCAACTCTGGTTTTAAGTTACAGATGAAGAGTTGAAGGGACTTAAAGGTAAGAGACATAAAAGCCAACAAGTAGACGCCTGCAATAGTGGTTAAGGTTGGAAGAGTCTTGGAAGAAATCTGTGCCTTTTTTAGTTAGCCAAAGCAACCATTCAGATTTCCATACATAAAGATGGTCATTTGCTGTACGCAAAAACTCTGAAATACATATTGATTAGCGTTAATGCACTTGCAGCTTGGAAATGTTCTCAAAACAGATGGGCTAAACGTCTGTGCTAAAGGAGGACATTTGTAAATACAGTGTACATGAAATTTATACATTACTTTTTTTCTCTATCTGTAGGCATTGACAGCCCAGAAGACCTAAGTATACTTTACTCAAACAGAGCAGCCTGCTACCTGAAAGATGGCAACAGCTCTGACTGTATAGTCGACTGCAGCAGGTGAACACTCAACCATGCTGCACTGAACCATTTCAGTTACCCCAAATGCCAATATCTAACCCTTTAACATAAATGTTATGGTAAATCCTTGGTATGGTAAAGCCCCCCATAACACTGACCTGAACAGCTTTAGACTTAAGGGTGATGTTTGAGCCTTTAATTTTGCTTCAGAGGGAAGGTGAAAGCATATTATGGGCCCATTCACCAGCCCAAAATCTTCCCCATGGGTCTCACACCCGATAGGTATCCTTTAGCATTATGGAAACTGCATGTCTGAATCATCAAACTTTGTCTCTAGTTGGTTGTTAATGTGAGAAACCAATAGATTACATTTAGGAGGATTGGGCAAACTGTATAAAGTAATGAAACACATACACATGCAGTCTTGGAATGAATTAGAATTATATGATGTGGTTGTTGTTGATGTTAGAGCACTGGAGCTGCAGCCATTCTCTCTGAAACCGCTGCTGCGCAGAGCAATGGCATACGAGTCTCTAGAGCGTTACCGCAAAGCCTATGTGGACTACAAAACCGCACTCCAGATTGACAGCAGGATCCATGTCGCCCATGAAAGCGTCAATAGGTAACAGCTCCCTTCAGCATATCTCCACTAATGACACTCACACACCATATACACAGCATTTAGTGCCGCTGACCACAACGCTACTTAAAGGAAGGGTCTCTCAGAACATTTTCCTTTTTAGGTGTAGAATGTGTTGAAGGCAACCTCAAAAGTAAAAATTTGCAAATATTTTACATGAGATTGTCTTGAAATATCTTTTGCAAATCCAGTGCATCAAGACATTGTTTACAGGCGCAACCGTGCCCCTTTTTCAAATTCCTACATTTGCCTAAAGTGATAATTGCAAAAGATGTAATATATAATGACTAGGGCCAAGATCAGGCCATGTAGTTGTCCTTGGATTGTTAAACTGGACAGTAGCACAGTAATCCTGTTCCTTAGGAGAAGCAGTGTTTTTTGTCAAACAAATTTTGATCTATTTAGAAATAATGCCGTGACAAACTGACCCAGACCAACCAAGTTATATAGTATTGTGAAGCTATATTGAATTACCTGATACAGACCAAGGCAATCAAACTATATGTCTGAAAACAGACTATATGTGTGTTACATGAAGGATCACACGATTGCTGATAGAGCAGGATGGTCCTGACTGGAGGCAGAATTTGCCAGAGATTCCAGTGGTTCCACTTTCTGCCCGACAACACAACCCAGAGCCTCAAAAACACACACAAAGAGATGTGCAGGAGCCTAGTAAGTAGACATATGTTTTGTCGACTTTGCCAAATTTCTTGAATGTTTATGGTTAACACATTACATACTACGCAGGCATTTTCCTGCAAGTGTTCTTGCAAGGCTTTAACCAAATGCACAATAAAAAGTTAAAAAAGCCATTCCATCCATCCAAAGAGAGTGAAGCAAGTTATCCTGTCTTGAATTCTAATGGCTATGGATTTGACCTAAATCAAACATACAGAAATCACAGAAGCTCTTATCTGGCATCATGCATTTAATATGCACTTAAATATCTAAAAAAAAAATCTGTAATGTGCACAATGAGCAATGTGGTAGGCCAACGCATAAAGACTATAGCTTATGTGGCATGGCTTAGAACTTTATACCTTTACTAGCTGAATATTTCATCAGCACAAAGTACAGCTCAATTGTCCTTAAATGTAACCTCAGATGTGACAGTGAGCTTTAATGATACCTGGGCTTTTTCTTAAAATACTGGTCCAGGAGCACTTTTATTTTAAACCAGCTTAAACTGAGCTTGATATTATTTTACTGGAACAACAAAAACAATTATACAAGCAGGAATTAAACGTCTTTGTCATTTAGCTAAAGAAATTCCAACAACATGGCTTCCTTAATGTTAAACGGTGCCATATAATCAGCACAAACAATTGCTTTCTACGTGGCAATATCAAGCGGTTTGGTGGAAATTTCAACAATGCTTCCTGAATGTTAATATACTTGGTAACATATAATCTAAAGGTGGCTAAATTGTTTTTTTGTAATGAGGGTGGCGGTGGTCTAATGGTTGGATACTTGCCCTGTGGACCTATGGCTCAGACGGGCCCATGTTCGAATCCCACCTCTGGCATTACCACCACTGGGTCCCTGAGCAAGACCCTTTACCCAGAATTGCTCCAGGGGGACTGTCCCTGTAATTAGGACATGGAAGTAGCTCTGGATAAGAGCGTCTGCCAAGTGCCGCAAATGTAAATGTAATGGCCTGATTATGCACATGCATTCAGTGCCACTTCTCTTATGAAACTGTAGCTCTGAAACTGTGTGTGCAGTCAGACCCTTCTTATACGTCACACTTCTTCAACTTCAGTATTAATTAGGGGAAGTAAAGTGCTGAAGGATGGCAACGTTGATATACGTGTAAATGCACTGGAAACGCATTTTTGCTACACTGTAATACACATTATATATTCAGTATAAAAGGCAGCAGATGCTGGAACAGTTTCTTAATTTGGATGTGTTGCCTTTCAGCCAGGAGTGCAGACTCAAGTTTCATTTCCCTAAAGACAACAGGAAATGAGTTAGTGAAGAAAGGCCAGTACCATGAGGCAGTTGGGAAATACACTGAATGTCTTAAAGTCAAAACAGATGAATGTACAATTTATACCAACAGGTAAGATGTAATTAACCCACTGAATATTTAAGTGGAACACTTTCTTTGAAAGCACAGATTATTTTTATTTTTATTTCTATTAATTCCTTAGCGTTTAAGAATTTCAGCAGTTTTTCTATTATCATATTTGTATTTTTAAAGCAGTATGTAATTTATTCAGTCACAAGTAAAAATCAAGCTCTTCTGTACTCTTCTGACTATTTCACTACTGTAATGCAATCGTAAAATAAAACAGAAAAAAAAAAGTTTATTTTACTATGTCATAAAGGTGTAATGATTTCAGAATATTTAAATGTGTGCAGACTGTCTTTTAACCTAGTCAATATCTTTTTGCTCACAGTTTTCACATAGCAGAGTTTTATTCAAACATCTATCCACAAAGCTCTTAGTGTACTGCAATGAACTGACAAAAAGTGAAATAAATAGCAGACACACAAAAGCACAGCATAGTGCTACTGGAAGGTCTATAAGCTGAAAGGACTATAACTCTTCGCTCTCTGTCTCAGAGCTCTCTGCTATATTAAATTGGAGCAGTTTGCTGAGGCCAAACAAGATTGTGACTCCACCCTACAACTTGAGCCCACCAATAAGAAGGCCTTCTACAGACGTGCTTTGGCTAATAAGGGCTTGAAGGTAAGAGAACATTACCACTGGTAGCTCAAATCTGACTTAATTTCTGGCAGATTCAGATTCTGTTCCTTCTCTACACTGAGTTAGCTCGTTAAAGAGAAGGGGCTTGATTAACCAAAAAAACATTTTTTTTTTCATTATATTGTTTTTGGTGGATTGCTAAGGAACTCCCTCTCTGCTTTGCAACCTGTAGACCATAAATTCAACTTGTTGAACAAGTGTTTTTCAAGTAAATAGTAAAAAGAGCTAAGAGATCAGCAGCCACTTTTACGTTTTTATTATTAACTGGATTGCCAAAATTGGAAGCCACAAACATATTAGGTGAGCTTTTTCTGTATGATAGAGAAACTACTTTTATCAAAAAGAACTAACATGTTGAGGGTTAAACCTCTATATAGCAGACTGTGGATAAATTGATATAGACTTACTTTGGAGCTTGCAATAAGAAAATATGTTGTTATAATATTACTTCCTTCTTTCATTATTAGACACAAAATTCTTTCACTTGAAAAAAATGTGTGTGACAAAACCTATATGATGAAGGAAAGTTAAAAATTTGTGATGTGAAAATCTATAATGTGTGTGTGTGTGTGTGTGTGTGTGTGTGTGTGTGTGTGCAGGATTATGTGGCTTGTATTTCAGATTTGCAGGAGGTTCTTCGTTTGGATGCAAGTGTGCAGGAAGCTCAGCAGGAGCTGGCAGAGGTAACAACTCTGCTGAAGCAGCATCAAGCCACAGCATCACCCAGCCAGCCACGCAGAAGAATTACCATCACTGAGGTGGGTGGACATCTCTCACAATTCACACACACAAACACACGACTAGGCCAACAAGGTTGTATTTTTATTTGGTTTTATGGTGCAGCTAATAGAAGCCATATTGCCCCATACTTCTCCTGTAATTAATTGGCATCTCTTAAAATGTCATATAAACAATATAGATCACACCTATTTTCCACAAATCCCCCATCTTGCTTATAAAATCTATTAACTTAACATAATGTAACTATACGTTTAGTTTGGTATAAACCCCTGTAGGATAACTAACCATGAGCTTGCTTGCCTTAACGTTAGCTTTCATTAGTTTAATTAATTAACCCATTCATCCATCCATCCATCCATCATGCCATTAAGCTGGAGAAACACCCTGGACAGGTTGCCAGTCCGTCCCTGTAAACTTTCTTTCTTACTCACTCATTTTCATAGCCGTTTGTCCTAATTAGGGTAGCGGGGGTGCTGGCGCCTATCCCAGCTCTCACAGGGCAAAAGGGAAGGAAACACCCTGGACAGGTCGCCAGTCCATCGTAGGGCAGAAACACGGACGAACACACACACACACCTACAGGCAATTTAGCATCTCCAATCTGCCTGACGTGCACTTTGGACAGGAAAAGTTTGTTTTTAACATAATTTCTGTATAGAGGTCACCCCCATGTCCTGTCTTCTCGAACACTGATTTTGCAGGAGGATGAGGAAGATGAGGAAGAAGATTATGCAGTGAGTAACTCAAACAGAGAGAAGAGTGTTGATCAGAGCATCAACCTACAGCCCTCGAACGCATATGAGTTTGGTCAGGCTTTGAAAGCAGCTTGTTCCCATAACAATACAGCAGCTTGTGCTCAGCTTCTTCGAAGTTTGCCACCGGCCAGTCTTCCACAGTATGTGAGCACACAGCTGGATGGACACACTCTTAGCTTTATCATGCAGACGCTGGACACACATATGCTGATGTCTGAGCCTGGTCTGGTTTATCAGCTCCTCAACCATCTCCACACTGCAGAACGATTCTCGGTAAGGAACATTTTCTTCTGCCCTCTCTTTTTTAACCTGAAAACGTATCCAATATTTTCTCTGTTCATCTCAGTAGCATTATCTTTCTGAATTGCTATAATATATAAAAGGATGGGTCTACGTGAGCAATTTTATGTCCGGAGCATAAATCTTGTGTGAGTGAATCTGTGTATGTGTGTAGGTGGTTCTCATGCTGCTGAACTCGGATGAGAGAAGTCAGATGTCGCAGCTGTTTGAGCATCTGTGTTCAGTGGACAGTGATGAGCTCTCTCAGAATGACGTAAAAAATCTGGCCAATAAATACATCTGACCCTCCTAAACCTCTGCATGTGCTCGGATGCACTGGGATCTATGCAACAATCCCTTTTTCTTAGGCCTGCATCATTTGGAAGCTATATCAAGACACACAACTTCACAAACCTCAGCCAAGATATCCGTCCTCTCTGAAACTGCTGCAAATGGAGTCACCCTGGATGCTCCGTTCTGATGTCACTTAAAATGTGAGAAAAATGCATGGTCTGTTGGAAATACTAAGAATTTCCATAAAAGAGCCAATCCTGTAAAAAGTGCCCTCAAGCTTTCTGATGCAAAGTGGTGTTCTGCCTAATTTTATTACATCTTATCCAATGTATAGGTTTAAAAATGTATTTCTCTTAGAAATGTATTTATCTTTCAGTTTTAAAGAGAGAATGTACATTTTGATGCAGAAAGATCCATTGCTGTTATGTCTAGGTGATATTCAAATGTAATGATATTTGTGTGACACGAGGAGACTTTTTGATTAAAAGTTGGACAAAAAAAGCAAAATGCTATGCACACAAAATGAGGATGTGTAGAATGTGTGTGTGCCTTTGAATGTCAGATGTTGTGCTCAGGTTATACTCACACGCATTAGACAGGTTTAACAAGAAGTGAATAAAACTGAACTGACCCAAATTGAATGCTTTATTTTATTGTAAACTAAAATTGAGAAACTGTACTATGCTTTATCTCCTGAGCTCTATTTGGCTAGATTTAACATGAATTTTTTTATTGTACCTGTTAATAAGAATATGCATGTGTTAGGATAGTAATTTAATAATCTGGTTAATTATAGATTGTTCATAAATGTTTATTTCTGTATGTATTTAATTATTATTTTGTTTACCAAAGGTTTACACTTGATGACAAAGGTAATGTTTTAATATATGAATTAACCTTTGTCATAAACTATTGAAAATCTGTTTCTAGTCTAAAGTGCATTTAGCCATTTTCCTTCTAATTTTTTCTTACTTTCCATTATTATTAACTAGGACCATGTCAGGGTTGTCAACTTTTATTTTTATTGGAGAATGGTGAATATAGATTTTTAAGGGTCTAAAGTGTCCCTTTCTTCTTACTTTGAGTTGAAAAATTGATCTTGAGCCTATACCTTCTGAATTAAAGCCAGCTGGTTAGGGACAAGGCCCAACTTCCCAGACCAGTCGGTTACGCAGAGGCTACCCAAAACTGCGCCGCAGGCACTGACTTGACAAAAGTTCACTTTCACGTCACTTGTATCTACACATACGGTCTGTCCAGTGAGCAGGCATTATTTGTGTGGTGTATGATTGTCACAATAATTCACAGCATTAATAAAGAGGGTAAACCGGACTATCGGATGATTCAGAGAAACGGATCAGCCAGAGTGTATTTCTAAACTGATGAGATGTAAATTGTATGTTCCATCGCGCAAAACGTTTTATTTTACTGCATGAAGGAGCAAGTCTCCTCAAATGTCTCGTTAGCTATCAAGATGAGCATCACCCGTTACTGTCTCAATGTTTTTAAGGATCTTGGCAGTTATTAAAACATCTGGAGAAATCTAAAACATCTGGATCATTTTTGAGTTAGCCTCAACCTGCTCTGATCTTAAATTCAACCTTATATACCTTATTATTTATTCTGCTTTATTCTGCTCTCTGTCTCCAAAATAACACTCATTGGTCAGTGATATTATTATTATTATTATTATTATCATAACAGCAATAATAATAATGACAATATTGTTAACATTACTATTAGTAGTAGCATTATCATCACCATCATTATTATAGTTAATAATATCATCCTTGTTATTATTAACAATAATATTGATGATGATAATAAAGATGGTATTATTAACGTCATGTTTTTTAGTAATATTATATAGCGATTCCCCTCCGCGCCGCTGGGGGCGGTAATGAGGTGTCTGTGTGTCTGTGACTCGGGAGAATCGCGCTTTCTCCTTGAGCTGGGCTGGTTGATTTTGTGGAGTAAGAAAGTGGAGTGAGCTCTTGTGATCGGACTGAAAGATGAACACTCTCCGCCGCTCGAGCTGCACGCTGTATCAGCTCCTGAGAGGAGAAGTGCGCAGGCGCGGCTCTGTGTGTTACAGAGGGAAGGAAAGGAGAGGAGCTGGATCTACAGCATGTTTACTCCAGAACAGAGAAACCCGCGGACTTTCACACTTCACAGAGCTTCACTCACAAACTCACACCAACACTGGAGACAGAGGAGGAGAGGAGAACAGCCCAGGAAGGAAAACACCCACCAAAGATCATCAGCATCAGCATCAGCAGCAGCAGGGTGAGGAGCTCCACCTTCATTCAGCGTTTCTTACTGCAAAGCTTCAGGTTAAAGTTCAGAGTTCTCGATTGTATCACTTCACTTTGAGAAAAACGTTTCTGTCAAAAATAAAACGAGAACTTGTTCAAATTTGCCTTGAGCTTGTAAGATCTGCGCTCCCGTTCTCATTAGTTTCCATTAATTTAATTTTTAACGTGAATTAAAATTGTATTAGAATGAACACCTTTTAAAAAATAGACTAAAAATAAAGTTGCATGTTTTTCACATTAAATACATTATTTCTGATTTTTCCTCTGTCCAGAGGCTGGGTCATTATATTTAGTCATTTTAAAGGAAAATTAAAATTGCATGCAATGTTTTAAATAAATGTGTTACACTGGTACTTTTGCCCGCATAAATTGTGGATAATGAATGAACAGCAGTCTGCTTTTGTTTCTGACTGCATTTCCACTGCCCAGCAGGCCCTGTGGGTTTTAACCTGGACGTCATGGTGTCGCTCCTCCGGCAGGAAAACGCTGAAGACATCTGTGTGATCAAAGTACCAGAGGAGCTCAAATACACAGAGTTCTTCATCGTAGTCAGCGGATCATCCACCAGGCACCTGAAGGCCATGGCGCTCTACGCCATCAAAGTGGTAACACGAGATGTTTACTGATGAGTTTTGTCTGATTGGCTGAAATTGATACTTGAGCAGTGTTTTCATCATGTACATTATGAATGTTCTTACTTTCCCAGTACAAGTTTTTGAAGAGAGACTGTGACCCACATGTGCACTTAGAGGGTAAAGATGCTGAGGATTGGATGTGCATTGACTTTGGTAAGTATGACATCAGTCCTAACCCTCATAGTAACTATGAGCCGAGCGTTGTCTCTCATACTGTCCACGTCTCTTTCAGGATCTATGGTGGTGCACTTCATGCTACCAGAGACAAGAGCAACATATGAGCTTGAGAAACTTTGGACATTACGCTCTTTTGATGAGCAGTTAAGTAAGATCCCAGCCCAAAACCTCCCCGCAGACTTCATTTATGACGCTGAAACCCCGTGACCGAGACTAAAGAAGTCTGCACTGACTGTACTGTTTATAAAGCTCTGAGTTTTACTCGCTCGCGCTCAGATATGAGACTGTAAACTGATGTCTGACTTTAATTAAAGCATCTCAGTTGAATGTCATTGTTTGGAGAAAGGCAAATGAAATGTTCTCACATACATGAGCATTGGATCACCTGAATTTGATGCTCAGTATGACTCCACTGTAGCTGCAATGTGAGATTTTTTTTCATACCCTGCAGAAGACCCATGGGAATATCTAAAAGCTATACTTTAATTTTTTTTTAACTGCTTTATGTTGCTTTTTTTTATTCATTCAGAAACACCATCATTTTGTGCAGCATAGATTTTTAAGAAGTCCATTGGCTCTCCGAAAACGCATCCGACCCAAATGTTTTTGCCTCCCCCCGAAACATCCACATCTTCATATTGAAGCATCACCTACAAAGACAACACATTTCCGTGGCAGCCAGGCAGACAACAGCATGTATAAGAAGTGTCTGCAGTCACTGTCTATACAATCAACTGTTACCCGTCCTGAAGAATATCGTTTCCTTAATCTTGCCATTTGTCCTTCCCTACATCTTTATATATTGAATACAAATGGACTCTTTGAATTAAATTAAGCATAATGACTAATTCTTGAGTGAAGACTGCAAAGGCCATTCAGGAATATTGTCCTAGTGATGGAAACCAATAAACTGTTGTCTTAACTTGACTAAAATCTAAATTGTCAAGTGTAAAGTATTTAGTACCAAAATTACAAAACAACAATTAAGGGAAAAAGTACAACTAATTCCAAATACATTGACAATAATAAAAAGAAACCATCACCAAGTACAAATGACTTTTATTCTAAGAGTCTCAGAAGTTTTTTTTTTTTGTTTTTTTGTTTGTTTTTGTTTTTTTTTTTACATGACAGTAAAGCAGTCAAGTCCATCAAGAAAAACTACAATATGCAATGTTGCCTGTACAGATGCAGGGGTGCAGTCTGAAGAATAGACATGTCCTTCTTTGTTCCAGACATTTTCAGGAGGAAGATGCACCACTTAGCTTATTTAATCAGTTCTTCTTCCTCTCTGAGAGAACATCACTCTTTCAGGCTGTTTTGGACCAGCTGAAAATTGAAAATGAACAGGTGGAACAACAGTCTGTGTGCTTGTTGGACTTCAGACCGAGCCATACCCTGGACTCTGCAAGAATAGTCTCTCGAGTTACCCAGTTTGCAGAATGACAAAGTTCATTTCTGCAGGTCAGACCTACTGATTTAGCACACAACCGCTTACAGCTTCACTTCAAACATGGGGAATAGGGGCAAAAGTGTTTGTGCATGTGTGTGTGGGGGGCACCTTCATCTCATGGTGCCATCCAGAATGGCATGGGTTGTGATGTCTGTGTTTTGGGCCGTGGTGGAGGAGGTGTGGGGCAGCGGTATGCTCCCGCAGGCCATCCAGGTGGGGAGGAACCTGGACCCATGTTACCTGAGCTGCCTACTTTCTGTGAACTGTGATCTTCCTCTTCATCTGATGAATCACCAGAATATGCTACCAAACCAGTCTTCATACGCTTCACCTGCGGCTCTGGGGGAGACAGGGAAGAAGGGGAAAAAAAAAGGACAAGAGACAGACAGAGAGAGAAGGACAGAAACAACACAACACCAAAGCATTCAAAGCATCAATTTTGCCCCATTTGGGGAAAACAGGCACACAATGGATTTTTTGCGAGACCATCATCATCATGAGGGAAGGGTGTGGCGAAGATTGGAGAGCGCCATTGGTCGGTTGGTGGGGGAATCATTTGAGCCATCCAATCAGGAAGGAAACCGAAACGTGGCCACACCCCCCACCAAAACCGAACCCGAATGTCCAGCATCCCCCAGAGGGTCATGAAAAAGAGAAAACACAGAAAGAGAGAGAAAACACAAAAAGAAGAGAGTCCTGTTAGCAAAATCGTTAAAAAAGCAAACAGATGTTCCGTCATTCTGACGATGTCATCAGCGAGGGAGGGACTGACTCTTGCCACCAGCCAATCAAAGATGCAGAAGAGGAGGGGCCTCAGTGACTCCACAATGTTCCGATCAGATAAATTTATTCTAACTGGACTTGGTCAGCACATCCTTTTGAAAACCATCAAAAAATATAAAATAATAAAAGCATGCAAAAAGAGCATTTGAATTAAACCTGCTTGATTAAGAGGCATGTGCCACATAAGGATCCCATCCCAGAAAGAGAAAGTGTAAAGTTCCTTAAATGGTGAAACAGAGGTTGTGTGTGTTTTTGTGTTCGTGTGTCTTACCCAGTGAGGGTGTCAGAATTCTCCTCTCCTCAGTCTTCTGTACTCTCACCACAGGATTTCCCGGCAGTGGTGGGGGGGGCATCAGCTGCCTACTGGAAAAGATGAGAGAAAAAATATGTTTTACAAAATATAAAAACTCATACATAGTTACCTATAGCCATCTAATTAATTAAGGTGGAGATTCAGTGAAAAATCTGCTTTGCACAGTGTTCATACTGCCTCAAATATATGTGATCGTCCCAGACGTGTTCGGGGTCAGATAAGAATGTTCATTTTGCACTGAAGTTGATTAGATTAATGTAGCTAAAGCAAGGGATGTGTTTGAGTAAGAAAACTTTGCTAGATACCGGCCCTCCAGGAATGGAATTGAGCAGCGTTGAATGTTATACCCAAACAATGAGCACAGTGTAAACATTGCCTTTATAATCGCACAGCTGTGTTTTTGGGAAAGCTCAAACACAGGTGCTCATGTTTAATCAAACATGATGACCTGCTATTTTTATTACTAACTATCAGCAAAAGAACACACAGCACAGCTAAATACTCAATATAAGCCTTCTGCGATGTGCACAGGTTTTCAAAAATCACTCTGACAGTCCATTATACATGTAAAATTTGAAAAGATTTTTTTTACATTTATGAAATTAAATGTACAATAACATCTTGTTTACATTTGCGGCTTTTAGCAGACGCTCTTATCCAGAGCGACTTCCATGTCCTGATTACAGGGACAGTCCCCCTGGAGACACTCAGGGTTAAGGGTCTTGCTCAGGGACCCAGTGGTGGTAGTGCCAGAGGTGGGATTTGAACCTCAAGTCAAGTCAAGTAGGATTTTATTGTCATTTCAGCCATATACACAGTACACAGTGAAACGAAATAACGTTCCTCCAGGACCCTGGTGCTACACACAAGACACGACACAAGACAACACGGGGCAACAAGTGCAGACAAGACAGACAACAACAGACAGCACGATAGACAGTACATTCATCCATGGAGGGCTGCAGTGTTGTGGAACAAAGCAGCCCAGGTATATCACAGTGTAGTAGTGTGGTGGAGCAGCGTTACTGAACCTGGGACCTCTTGAGCCATAGGTCCATAGGCAGGTACCTTACCACTAGACCACTACCACCACCATCCTGTAATGATGCTGCAACATTTTATGGGGGCAGGTTCACTTCATGTGAACAGGTTTCCAAGACAAGCTAATCGTATACCTGTTTTAAATGTTTCAGTTTTAGGCATGTCTGTACTTTTGTCCAGTTGTTGAGGTATATATAATCCTTAAAGCTACATTGGTCAGAGAACTGCAAACTTCGAACCCCTAACTGGTCACAAAATGTCCTGGCTGAACATGTCTTGACTACATTTGCGGTTTCTTTTTTGACCATCTCTATCTCTGTGGTTCTCAACACAAATTTGGAGAATTCCCTTGAAACAACAACCAGTGTGGATAAGCATGGACTGGCATAATCATGTCCTACCTGTCCCTCTCCTGGGGAGGCGCACAGGGACCTGCAGGTTGGGGTCCTGAAGCCTCGGGGCTGCCCACAGCGAAGCCTGCACCTAAATTAGTCATATGAATGGGTCCATGCTATGAGCAGAAAAACACATAATACCATTAACACACATCCTCACTGATATACCCCCCCTCCCTCCCCATAACAAAAGCATTTCCATTTCCTGCAGTGAAAACACATTCCCCAAAATCCCCATGAGGTGGAATCTTTTTGTTGTCTTTTTTTTTTTTTTATCTTTTGTTTGTCTTTTAGTCTTCAGCGTTGTTCTGCAGCACTGCTGTGGTAGGAAAGCAGTCAGAGGGGGCGTTCCCTTACACATGACTCACACAGGAAACCACCATTTCTGCGTCTTCATTATTCAATTAAAGGTGAGGCCGATGGCTATAATAAAATGCAGCTAGCTAATCTTTTTACCTTCTTAAAGCAGATCCTTAAAAACATTTGAATCCCTTTTTTAATGCATTATGGGTGTTTCTGAAATTTAAAGCAAATAAAAAAATAAAAAGAAAAGTACAGAATCAGGAGGGAACCAACAAGAACATTAACTCACCTGATACCCCAGCAGGCCGGTGTCTGTTTCCTCGGGCACTTCTTCAGTGAAGCGACGTTTCTGAGTTGTGGGAGTCGGAGCAGTGGGAGCCGCAGGTTTAGACGCAACAGGTGGAAAAGCTGCAGGTGGAAGGGTCTGGCAAAGAGTAGCGATTGCCATCAATTAACGCAAAGATCAATGCCAACTGCTCAGCTCACCAGTATACTGTTTATCATTCCCTAAATGTTACTGACTTTTTTTTTAAATAGAAACATCTGCATGTTATAAACAAGGTACTGATTCAGCATACAAAAACCCCAAAACAGCAAAAGTCATTTAGGTGCAGTAAAACAAAAAGGTATCTCTCCATGTCAAACAGTCCAGCTAACAAATACTTCAGTAGTATTGTCTTTGCTTTTTGGTTGAAACAACCAGTCTGGAATATGCAATAAATTTGGCAAAAGTAAACACTGGTGGTTTAGGAAATGTTTAGTTGTGGACATGAGACTTGAAATGGCAGGGTAAAGTAAATAAAGCAATTATTCTAAAGGACAATATGTTCTAAATGAAAAGGACGTTAAAGTTGAACAGATATCTGTATAGTGCTGTGTAGGGGCAGTGTTACGTTGTAATTGCAAGAGTGGAGTCCAATCCCAGACCTGCATAGCCCGTGTCTAGCACAATTTTCTTGCTCAAACAGTTTTTATGAACATATATCTTTATTGCCTGATTTAGTGGACGTGTTTAAGCAGTGGATCTCTGAGTTATGAACCCCTGCTGCAGTTTTGACAGCAAAACAAAGGATATAGCTGCACGAGCTACCAGCAGTTCATGCCTTACTCGGTTTCAGATATGGGACATAGTCATATAAAATATCTAATATACAAACCCAAGTTAAACAGTAAAAACGTGTGTGAGGGAGAATCAGCGAGAGAGGCTGTATTACCTGTGGTGGCAAATTTGCTGGAGTAGGTGCGATGGGGTACTGAGCATTAGGGGGCGGTATTGGAGCCGGTGTTCCTGGTGGCACAGTTGGGGGAGGCAGTGAGTAGGAAGCAGGGACAGGTTGTGGAGGAGGCACAGAAGGAGGGTATGAGGATTGGAAACCTGTAGAGGGGTAATAGGGGGGCTGAGGGGAAATCCCGTTCACAGCAGGTGGCTGAATGAAACCTATCACACAAGAACAGAGGCACGTTATGGACGTAAAGCACATTCTATCCCTGTTTAATTTTCTTATGGTCTGCTATAATCACAACAGTAGTCACTCCTACAGTCCCAGTGATTTGTGAGCCCATTATTCTACCAACACGGCTGTTCTGGAGAATGCTACACATGCATGCAAAATATTTTAGTTATATACAACTAGTTATACGTCCTCAAAACTAGAAAACGTAGTTTTCTTATATGTTTCTGATAAGAAAAATTATTCTGATATGTTAGAAGCACTAAAAATAGATTATGAACTCAGAAATATGTATAAATACTTCTGAGAACAAAGAAGGAGTTAAAGGGAGAAGGAGGAACAAAAAATGTTATTTTGGCTCACCTTGTGTGGGCATCACTGCGCTCATCTGGCTCAGGTAACGAGAGTACTCTGCATGCACCTGAAAGCAGAGGGTGAAAGCCAGAATGAGAACAGCACTACAAAATCAGAAAAAAAAAATAAAAAAAAAAATTATGAAGTAGTGTGTATATTTATTCTTAGGTCACTGCATGTTCTTACTGTCTGCAGTAGATTTTCACACAACGTTTTGGCCGCAGCAAGTCCCTCTGGTTTGGGGTGACTGAAAGAGAAAACTTTGTAAGTCAAAATAGTAAACACTTGTTCACCTTCATTAAAAACACATTTTAATCCTGTAAGATTCAGCTGCTGCACTGAAGGCTGTGTCCTGACCTGATGTAAATGTACATGGGCTCAAAAGCCTCTCTCCCAGAAGCGGGTTCCAGGCAGCCAGAACCCCTCCCCCTCAAAAACACTTTCGCTCCTGTCTCTGCCTGAATGTGCTGCAGGTAAGAGCAGCCAGGACCCTCCACACGCTCCTTCACTGAGAAACCCTGGATCGCGTGTTCCAAGCCCACAAATACTTTGTCCTGGACATAGTGCATCTGAGAAAGACAGAAAGGGAGAGCATGTTCAAACAGCAGAGGCAGCCCAGACCAACAACGTCAGATCTCTCATTCTCATGCCCACTAAAACAAATCAAGTGAAAGTGGGGAGGAAAAAAAAAAAATATATAAATACCTTAAAGTACCATCTCAATGACAAATGAGCCATACGAACATAAACAGTCTCACCAAGTGACTGAGTGAAAGTCATGATTATATCAAACAAACTTAAAATATATTGGCAATTTAAGTAAAATCCAGCAAGGAGAATTAAAGAACAATGTAAATACTAATATCCAACTTATGATTATTTCTACAACTGATTCATCCATGAGTTACCTTTTTATTGATTGGTCAAACAATTATACCTTCCATTGTTTTTCACTTCCTTTCCCTTGTCAGAATCTCTGTCTGGATTGTTTTGCAATTTGTCAGCATCACTTAAATATTTGAGTACCTACACCCAGCTGATACAGTAGTCAGGTTTATTGCGTGCTGATGTTTATTCCAAACTATAATTGTTATCTGCATTAAACTGTCAGATGGTTGCAATGTTTAATCACATTCATTAATTTCTGGATAAATTTTGTATTCAGAACTTGACACTGCTGTAAACGACACACTGTCCCTGTGATTCCCTGGCTAAGCATAGCTTTAGACAGTTTCTGCAATTTTGAGATCACAACAAAGTGTCAGATCTAACAGATATGTTTAAAAATATACTCTGACAGTGACATTTATCACAGTTTTGTAAAGACCCTGTAATGCCCCAGAAAAGACCCCTTACCCCTGTAATGGGTCGGCAAACCTTTGGTTGAGAAACCCTGCGACTGACAATGAGAAACCTTTTAAGTTTCATCATTACTGCTACTTAAATCATCTTCCAGAATGCATTATGTTGTAAGGTCCTTTAAGACACTGCTCATTTTGGGAGTGGGTGCATGAAATTGAAATTCTGCATTTGTCTGCGTGTGCACTTACTCCACCACCGAAATGGGGTTTGTGCCCTGCAGTGGGTAGTGTTGGGGGAGGTGGGCCAGGTGGGTGGTAGACGGTCACTGTAGCTCCGTTGTATGAAGGGCTGGAGCTGGTAGCAGCTTTCACAACCCCATTAGTGATGAGTTCTTTTATCCTGTTCACTGCCTCTACAGAAATCAACACACACACACACACACACACAATTTCAGTTCTGTACAGAAGCACTCAGACAGCCTATTTTAAAGGTCGGTAGGGAGAAGCACTTACTGTCAACAAGTTCTCTAGTTTGCCCTTGTACATGTAGATAGAGAGGACGATCACTGAGGAAACAGAATAAAGTGTTATTTTTTTCCCATTCTGAGCAGATACCAGGATCATCAAATATTAACCTTTTCTCATCGACCAGTCTTTATTAACTCATCATTAAACCACATGATTTAATTTTTGACCACTTAGCTTTAATCAATAGAGAGTCACTGTGGGAAACACTGTCTTTATAAAAGCAGTTACCCATCACTGCTCAAAATCACCCTCATTTAAACAGTACATTTACTCTTAGTCACTCTGGCCAAGAACAGTATTTTTGCTTTAAGACAATAACTAATGAGCAGCATCTCCTAGTTCCACAAAAAAACTTTCCCTTTAGTGCATCCGAGAAAATTAAAAGCTAAGTCTGCATTAAAACACACAAACACAAGATTACTCAGAAATAGGGCAGCACCTGATGCACACCACAGCCATAACCAATCAACCAACAAACATAAAAATAAACATCCATAACCAACCAACCTCTCTCTTGCGGTTTAAAGATTTTTTAAGAACAATGATCTAAAAACAAAACAAAACAACGGAAGGCAGCGGTCTTGCTCTAGATTCTTTTCTAGTTCATTTAGCCAAAATCAAAAGCTTTCTGGAAGTACCTGGGCAAGGCTTTGGCCTTTTCTTCTGCTGTCATGTATCGCCCCCTAGTGGAAACAGCAGCACCACTCACTCTACTGATCTGAACAAGGATGAGAAAGCAGTTAAAAATAGTGCCCCTCCAAGGGTCCTTGCACAAGTCAGTGTTTATAAACAGAATTGTATAATAAAAGAACCATTTATGCATGGTTATTAGTTTTGTTTTTTTGTGTGTGTGTTTTCAATAAAAAAGTCAATAAATTAGCCATGCATTAGTCATGGTCACCTCATCCTGAGTCTGGCCACGGGTCAGAAGGTTCCTGCAGGTGAGCGGTACGTCATTTATCTCCACCTCTGCAACCACAAGATCATCTTTTGCTTTAGTTACTGGAGCAGGCTTCCCACCAGCACCTAGGGTCTACAAGAGGAGAGGCAAATAGGTATTTTAATTTGCCTGCATATGTTTGGTTACACACTCCAGGAAAGATGACTCAGAGCTGACCTTCTCAACTGGCCCAAGGGCACCAATCTGCGAGGGCTTTAGCTTGCCCTTGGCCACCAGCATGGCATTGATTTTGGCAGCCACAGCAGCAGCAGCGTCCAAAGCACCGGTGGGCGCTGCATCAGCGTCGCCCCCTGTGCCTGGGCCCGGCTGGTCCCATTTACTTCGTCGCCTGACAGGAGGAAGGCAGAGTCCAATTACAGGTTGTAGGTTACAGCAAATATAATCAGCATTGACCAGGCCTCCACAGAAGAATAAATAGAATCGAAACTCTCACATAGAGGAAATTTAGGTACAGCTGAGAAAGTAATACAAATATATTCTTTTAAAAAATATAGAAAATCTATATAATAATAAAACAATATATAATGCATTGTATTGTGAGCTAAAAGAGCAGTATTACACAATATATGTAAAAAAAAAAAATGTATTTTTCAAAAAAAATATTGATAACATTGTTAGAGACATTGCTTCACATAAAATCTTACAGACTTAAGACCATTACTTCATTGTATGCATGAAAAAATAAAGAGAAAATCTATTGCAGTCAATTTGGTATTTCGCAAATTGTTAATTTAAAGTGTGAACATCAATGTAAAATTGAGAGGCTGCAACTTTATATTAAAAAACATTTTTAAAAACCCAGAAAGAGTAGCTTAAGGAACTGTGGTGTTTACAGTCTATCAGCAGATGGGATGAAAGACCTGCTGAAGGGCCTTTCTACCTGCATGATGGGTGCAGCCATCTGATAATAAAGGAGCAGCGTGGACATGGGTTATTTTCACACAAATGAGGACATAATTACAGAATAAGCCATGAGGCTGTATAAGAATATTAAAGCCATAATAAAGATATTAGATATAAAATATAATGCAGAGTTTAACACACTAAAATAGTGAGCCCTGTCACATAATCTCTGTAGGCTGTAGGTGACTTTCTATTTCAAGCACATACTCGCCTGTGTATGTTGTGCTGTGTAAGTGCAGAGAACACATTGACAGACCAGTATTGAAGTAATAAAAGGTTAATTTTGTAATTATTGATCTGTTAAAGACCAAAGCCTCTGACACTGTCCAGAACTACAGGCCACACAGCTTAACTGAAACGAGCTACATGACCCATCCCGCTGCTGGTTGATTTATATGGGGCTTGTGTTGATGTGTACATAAAATATGTTGTATTGAGTATGAGTTGTGTATATTTTGTGGACGCTGACAGCCCCTTTTCACTGTAACTAAAATACCTCCGTTAAAAACAGTAAGCACTAGTTTAACACAGGGCGGCTAATTTCGATGCTAACGCTACTCTAAGACTCCATTGCAAATTTAACCCCCGTTTACTACTCAGCGATGATTCGTGTTAATAATGAGAGATTTTCTGTGCCTTACCCGCCGTTTTGATTCGCATGAAACGACATTGACGAGTTCGTTTCTGGATTTGTTTTGAAATTCAGTTCAGAATAAAATGGCCAACACGGCGCTGACGCACTTCCGCTTCCTGTACGGATAACGTCAACATGGGGCTCGTTTCACCAACGTTAATATTTCAGTAACACTCAACAAACAGGCACTATTTTTCAAATAACAACGACAATAACACTAATTATGAGAGTACAATAAAACTACTACCAATAAAACAGTTACATAAAAGACTAGTTAATGATACAAATTGTATAAATACATTAATTAAAAAAGCACAGCTAACATTAGTGAAGTGAAAGTGACTAATTGTCATTGTGAAACAGCACAGCACACAGTGAAACACCACGAAATCCTCTGCATTTCCGCCGTATACATAGTGCAGCAGGGGGCAGCTACTGAACGCGCCCAGGGAGCAGTGATGGGCGCACTACCTTGCTCAAGGGTACCTTAGGACAACCTACTGGATAGCATTAACTGTACTTTAACAAATGTTTTATAAAAAATTTCCTATTTATATGTCTATTCTTAAATGTAAATGAACTAGCTTTAATCCGTTATTTTTATTTTTATACCGTCAAGCGTCTTCTCAACATCAAGACTGATACAAACCTTAAAGAACAAAGGAAAAATAGACCTTGGTGTATCTTTTTGTGCAGATAACACACATAAGCAATGAAACAAAGAAGAAAAGGGAGGAGAACGAGTAGAGACATGAAGGAATGTGAAGCAGTGAAGCAGATCATGTTCAGTAGATTGTTTTTATTTGAGTAAAAATGATTTCCTGTACTTTAAATGATCTTAATATGGTGTGAGGTTATATCCTTCCTATCCCTCCTAGAAAATATCCTTCAAAGGATTACTTTTTTACTTTTACACTGACCCTGTGTTTTCACTTTAGTAAAAGTTTAAATCAATACTTCTGCTTTTAACAGGTTCATTTTTACTGAAGTATCTACACTTCTAACTTAGTAAAAACAAGTGTGTCCTTTTGCTACATCTGGATTTTAATGAATTACAATAACCACTTGATTACCTGTTCATCTCAAATCTTGAATTTTGCTGTCAAGAGTTGTTCAAGTTTCTGAGTAAATCTTAAGTAGTGTTTCTCCTGCAGGATTTATACAATTAGCAAACAGAGAAATCTTAACAGCACTGACAAGTCACCAGCAAAAATTATAAGGCCATAATCCATGGCTCACTAATAGGATTCAGTAGTTCCAGAAGTTTTAGGCCAGATTTATTACTTAAACCAGAACACATTTAAAAAAGTATTGAAGCTCAAAAGGCTATAAGCATGAAACAATGTACAAATGTTCTAATTTTGAATAGATTATTCTGTAAATTACAGCATTAGATAAGTCTAGGTGTCCTCCATCAATAGAGCGCCACAGATTGTGAGACATCTTTGGGTTTTCTACATGAAAAGGAAATCTAGAGTCTCAACAACAGGGGACAAATGGGAAAAAGCAGTTTCTTCAAAATTTCAAATTAACAGTAAATAAACAGTACTCTGAACATAGGAATTTATTTGACTTCCACATATATTTTTTTAGCATCTAGGTGACCTCTCTTCTCTTTTCAGCTTCCTTAGGATTTGTCCTCTTGAACCCAGAGATGCGTTGTTCCATCACGGGCCGGAAGTGACGAATCAAACCCTATATGGCATATAGACATGGGCATGAGAATGTTAGTTTTGCTATCAATTCTTGTTATTTTTTCTTTTTTTGGAAGGCCCCCTCTGTTGATATGAAGCACCATTGAGGGTTCCTTGCCTCCCCACTTCCACCTTTACTACCTTCTTCAGAAGCATTTCCATTTTTCTAGCTTTTTCTGCCTCAAACGTCATTGATCGGTTCCATGAAATAATGATCACTGAATGAATGGAACATATATTGAACTGTTAAACAGGTACCATACCTTTGATCGCACCAGCCTTATCAAACTTATGAAATAAAGAATTCTAATTCTAAAAAAAAAAAAAAAACCCTGATTATCTTTTGGCTGAATACAAATTTTCACAGTTCTAAAATGAAATGCAAAGCCATGGAGAATTTCCATTCCAATGTTGTGTACCTAGGCCTAGAATTAATACCTCACACTGTATGCTGCCACTAAACTACTGTGGAAAGTAATAGGATCACTGAGATTAGCATCTGGAACATAGAATTTACAAACTGTTTTTGCTCTTTCGTCTGACATGTAATGCTCTTGCTTACTTGAACAGGCCAAGCAGCCCCATCTCCCAGCGCACAAATAGTGTGACCTTCTATCTGTTTGCTGAGCTCCCATATCATGTCTATCTCTGATGTGCGAGCATCTCCATTCACAAAGCGCCACATCATTGAGTTCATCCAGTCCACCCCTGTAGAGCAGAGAGGATCAAGGCCACTGTGTTAACACAGCATCCATTTATTGTCTGATCCATCCATCATACAGTCATTATACACTCCACACTGTATAATTATTGTATGAAATTTTAATGTCAGCGTTTAGAGTATGAATGAATACATGCAAAATTGTTTAAGGATAATAAAGAGAGGCCTGATTAATTTCGCTGGCTCAGTCATAAACAGAAAGGCAATCCACTGAAACAACTTTGGTTAATAAGAGCCTGCTGGACATAGTGCATCTTTCCCAGCTAACATAAGTAAAGGTTTTGCTGTGGTGATATCATTACAGTAAAGCTGTGTCAGAAGTTGCCCCTTACCCTCTCTGCAAGGTGTGCACTGGCCACAGCTCTCATGTTTGTAAAACTCCACCAGCCGAGCAATGGCCCTGATCACATCAGTCTGAGAGGTTTAAACAGTTGTAATGAAAAAAAGCTCCTGAAAACAATGAAGTTAGTCAAACAGAAAAATAATGTGCTCACCGATTTATCCATGACGATGACTGCAGCGGTGCCCAGAGCGGATTCAGCCCTGACAAGATCGTCAAAGTCCATCATCACATCATCACAGACAGACTGGGGGATGATAGGAGTGGATGAGCCACCAGGAATGACACCAAGCAGGTTATCCCAACCACCCCTCACACCACCTGAACTAAGCACAAGGAAAAGCATTAATATGTAGGAAGGATCAACTGGGTTTGCACAATGTAATAATAGCTGATACATCACAGACCATTTTGAAAATGTTTTACTGTCATGGTCTTGATGTATCACAAACTATATTTTCAAGTAATAACATTATACCCTACATAAATACACACAAACTGAGCCATATGCAACCAATTAGAATACCAAACTGTGATGGGCATCAGGACCAGAGCTGAAGAACGATGGCATAATGGATACCAACACCATGAGTGTAGTATTGTATATCTAAAAATATGGTTGTTTAGGAAGCCCTTTAGGTGCTCTGTTTTTTTAGCTATGACTCTGATGTTTCTCAGTTTGACCTGCGTGTCTCTCGAGGAGTTCTCTCAGAGGGATGGACATCTCCTCCTCCACTGTGCATGGTGTGTTCACATGCCCAGAGATATTGAATAGTTTTGTTCCTGAGTTTCTCTCTCGCCCAAAACTGGCAAACCATGCGCCTCCTCGACGACATATGGCTGGTGCCACGGCAACAGTCTCAACGTTAGCAACAGTCGTTGGACACCCAAATACACCTTGAAAAAAAGAATGTTACAATTTTAAACCAATGGCCAGGATCAACACTAGCAAAGTTTAAGAACTAGCATCATCCTGAAAGTCCTACTACTATAGAGCAGGGTTATCTTGCCTAAATCATTATGTACTTGGGTGTTAAATAAACTCAAAAATGGTGACTGAACACCGCTAGGGTAAAGGTAAATGTGTGTACATTTTCTCAACTCCGTTAATCCAACCAGTCTCAATTAATTCATCATACATCTAAGACAATTATCCTATTTAGGGAGCCTATTTCAGCTCTCACAGGGCAAAGGTTGGAGAAACATCCTGGACAGGTTGCCAGTTCATTTCAGGAGAGACACACAGATGAATACATTCACAAACCGTCACACGTAAGGGAAGCTCTCAGCATCTCTAATCTACCTGACTTGCATGTCTTTGGACTGGGAGAGGAAACCGGAGCACATGTGGGAAACCCACGCCACGTGCAAACTCGACACAAAAAGGAGCAAACTTTCTCTTTCATAGGGAAATTTCATACAAGACCGAGCTTCAGAATCTACAGTCTGGAAGGCTGGAAGTTAAAGCAAAAAGAGAGCAGCACCTATATCTGCAGGGAATGGTGGCTTCAGACGTGGTTTGCCCTGTTTGCCTTCAATGGACTCGATAAGAGCTGTCTCCTCTCCACAGATGTACGCTCCTGCACCTCGCATCACAAACACATCAAAGTCATATCCAGAGCCACATGCGTTCTTCCCAATCAGCCCTGCAGTGTAGGCCTCCTTAATCGCCACCTGGGAGAGCAAAAGTGGAGGTGTAGTGTATCATTCATACACCAGATGCTACAATGTATATGCTGAGCATTACAATTTTGATGTGGTGAACAGTGTACTTGTAAGTTGGAGGACTCGTTGTAAAACTCTCCTCGGATGTAGATGTAGGCAGCACGTGCTCCCATCGCTCTGCCTGCCACCACACAGCCCTCCACCAGTTTATGAGGGTCATGACGCATGATCTCCCGGTCTTTACATGTACCTGGCTCTCCTTCATCGGCATTAACCACCAAGTACTTAGGCCTGAAAAGAGAACAAAATAGAGCAAGGACTGAACATGATGGAACCGATGTTATAATCCTGCCATTACAGTATGAAAGGTGTTACAGTAGGACAGGTTTATAATATGGAAGCAGATGGAAGCTTGTCACAGGTGAAACATAGACATATTACATGTACATATTAATGTAGTAGTGGTACAGTAGTAGGTAGCTCTTACCGCTAAACAGGTAAAAGTGAGACAGGTGTTACAGTAGGCAATTACTGCTAGACAGTGGAAATTATACATGTTTTAGACAGGATATTAGACTGAGACAGATGTAACAGTAAGCCAGAGGTTACGTTAAGACATAAGGCGGGTGTAATAGTTTTAAAATATATGACATAAGTGACAGGTTAAGCCTAGGTAAGACAGGTGTTTTGATATAGAGTATCACAGATATAAGTCAGATATAAGGTTACAAGTGTTGCAGTATGAATGGTAGAATTGAATGGTAGTATGTTAGTGTAAGGCTACAGGTGTTACAGTAAGGCCGGTTTACAGTAAACCAGGACTAAGGTAAATAGGTATTTGCAATCAGAGAAGTGTTACACTATTCCCATGTCAAGGGTATTCGCGGTAACAAGCAAATAAAAAAAAAAGAAAAAGCTGACCTGCCATCACTGGGTTTGTTCATGAAGCTCCATTTCATCCCAGTGGGAAAGCCTGCGCCCCCTCTTCCCCTCAATCCTGAAACTTTCACCTCATTCAGGATCCACTCAGGCCCTTTCAGCAAAATTTCTTTGGTCTTATACCAGTCCCCTCGCTTCAGTGCCCCTTTCAGTCTAAAAAAAGGGAGACTCCACTTGAATATGATAAAATGTAATCAGTTATTGAGAGATGAACAGTGCAAGGAAACCTGCTGTGTTTAAAAAGGAGCCATGATTACTTGATCATGATCAATTACCCAATTTAAAGACAATTACAGTTTACATTTTCAGTGAATTGACTAAATGATTACTTTTAGTCAATTCAAACGTTAATTAAAACGTTTAACATGGCCGTTGAAAAACATCTGTTTTCTAAACATTCAACAGGTCACAAATAACCCACAAATTCTTTCCAAATTTGTGTCTGAATTGCTTTAAATGCATAAATGTTGATACCTCCAGTCATGGCGACCATATAGGTTTGTAAAAATTCTGTCTTGATCTTTCAGTGGCCCAAATTTACTTTTCCTCAGTTTTTCCTGGAGGTGTACACACACGCACGCGCACACACACACACACACACACACACACACACACACACACACACAAACAAAATAACATGTGGAACTAAAGGAATGACTGAAGTCTCTTCTAATGAAACATTTTTCTTTGTGAAAACTGGAATAAAAGCTTCTTGCCACTTAGAAATGCCTGGATGAGTGTGTGCTTGTGTGTTAACATGAAGAGTTAAAATGTGTTCTGCGTGTGCAATGATCAGTTAACATGAGGCAACACCTGTTGCTTGACAGCGTTGCTCATGGCTCGTCCTGCAGATTTGGGATTGTACAGAATCACTGCACCAGACTGCACCCTTGTCCAGGGGAGTGATCGTCCCAGCGACAGCATCACTGTAAAACCAGCAACAAATAGTAACAAAAAAGCAACTTACATTTTTTTCTTTTTCTACTTTCACAATGAACCTATACAAGGCACTGCTGCAGCCTGTAAATAAATGCTACATAAAAAATGCACTTTTCAGAGTAAGATTTGAGTAGCAATACATATTTTGTTTGTGATTGTGTTTTATCTTGCAAATGCTGAATAAATATGTGGGATGGAACAGAGAGGGATCCAGCATAGTGAAACTGTATAATGTATAATACATATATATATATACACACACATATATATATTATTACTGTATAATGTATATTATTCACTGCCTCCACTCTCTGCTAATAATGTAATATTTAATATGGAAGAACACTGACCACAGACACGCAGGGAGAGGAAACATATAGCTTCATAAATGACCCAAAATTCCAGATTTAACATAAGTAATTAGCTTTTTCTTTCAAATATTAAAGATCAGTATTACATATTAAAGCAACACTACTTAGGCCAAATTTCTACAAAAAAAGAAAAAAAAAATTCTACTTTGTCCTTTTGCCTACAACACAACAGAATATTTTAGCACCTGCATAATTCCTCACAGGGATTTAGGCCCTAATTAGAAAATGGTTTTGGGTTGTAAGTGCCGAATGCTCCCTGCAGAAAACCCCTTTTGATGAAATGTCATAAGAAGGTGGAAGTCAGGAAGGTCATCTGGCTGCTCTGACAGCCGGGGTGCGTCTCTGAGGTGAGCAGGGATATGTGGAGACGTTAGCGAGCACTACTTAGTGCTACTTAGGCCGATCCTTTTAATCCCTTTTTAGCTTCCTGCATGAAAAGAAGCATGGATTTATAAAACATGAAGTGACCAAACTCACTGAGCAGTTGTGTTTGATCCTGATTGTTTCCAGAGGGTCAGAAATATCCAGCAGAGTGGTCCATCCAGGCGAAGACGAAGCTAAAGCAGATGATGCCCAGTGGCAGTAGTTGGATGGGTAGAGCTCAGCTGTGACGTGGCATTAATACGACAGCAGGTGTAGAGGAATCTGGGTGATTTAGTCAGGTGAAGTATAAAGCCAAAACAGACAGTGTAAGTATGCTGGCTCCATACACGCCTTCTTAATCTGATTTTATTTTACTTTATTGAAACATTAACATATAAAATGGGAAAGTTTGCCTTTTTGTCTTGGCATGGGGAAAAGGGAATGAAATATTACTGGAAAATCATTTGAAGTACACAGTTGAACCTTAATAAACATGTCGTTAACATCGGAATAACTGGTACCTTTCACCTACACTCACCTCTTAGCTTCAGTATAAAAAACAGAGGAGGAAAAAAAGGAGCAAAAAAAGCTGTGTCTGACTTTAGTGATTAAAATAATAATGCCTACAGTAGTGAGTTTGGCAAAAATACTTTAAATCACTTTAAAAGACATTAAAACTTTATTTAATCTCCAAGAAAAAAATGACCTTTTTTAATGTTTTAAAAGAATAATACATAACAATGGTTTCTGGTTTTCATTATCACGTTATGGTTGCCAACTTCATCCGTATCAGTAAAATTATTTTATATCAAATTCAGGCCAAACTGAATTAAGAAGTGTCCCATTTGAAAGCTCCAATTTTGCTTAACATCCTTGGTTTTAAAGAAAACCTGATTTCAGAAGTACTTCCAGAGAAAAAGCATTAAAAAAAGGATATTTAAATAAAGACATAATAAATCATTAGCACTTTTTAAAGCTATTTTTTTATCTTATGACTTAAATAACTGTATATGTTCAGATTTAGGGCAGCGGTGGCCTAGTAGTGGTTAGGGTGTTGGCCCTCCATCGGAAGATTGTGGGTTCGATTCCCTCCACAGTGGGTTGCCCTGAGGTACCCCTGAGCAAGGTACCGTCCCAGTCACTGCTCCCCGGGTGCTTTCAATAGCTGCCCACTGCTGCACGGTGTTTGTGTGCATGGGTTAAATGCAGAGGTCCAATTTTGTTGTGGTTCATGGTGTGCAGTGCTGTGACCTCGCAATGACAAGGGTTGTCACTTTCACTTTCTTTTCTTTTTTTTATTTCACTGCATTAAAACACAAAGACAACAGCGCTCTGAGAATGAATTCTGGTCAACAGCCTCTCTTTATTTACTCTTCATCTATACAACAGAGGAAATGAAAGCCAGGCAAAAATAATCATTTACTAATCAGTGAAAAAGATCCCTGATGCAGAGGCTCTCCAGCCTCAGGCCTTCATCCCATTCAGAGCAACACACACACGCACACACACGCTCACATGCATAAATATTAACACCCCATCTCTTTTTAAAAGTATGAAACAAAAACATAAACTTTGAAACAAACTTTTTCTGGACATGGAAATGGATATCAGCGCGTGATTCATTGTGTACCTCAAATATTGAAACAAAACAACTTTCAGAATCCATAATGGACGGTCAGAAATGTATTATTTTTCTCCAAGAAAACTCAAGGCTGTTGTAGGACATGGGGTGTTAATATTTCTGTACACAGAAATATATAATGATCCCTCCACAAATTTGCATAATCATTTTAGTGCATCGCTCATTATTTCCTGAGAACAGTTGCAAAAACACAAGGCAGCTTCACCCTTAAAAAAGCAAAAAAAAAAAAAAAAAAAAAAAAAACGATTTATCTTGAGATAAAAGTTGTACACCTACGCTGTAGAAACACTTCAAGAAGATTCATGTTTAAAAGCACTGAAGGTAAAGAAGCGCTGGGTGTCTACTGTGCATCCTGGAATGTGTAAAGAGGTTCCTCATTAAGTTCTCACTTAAGTGCAAATAAAGCTGACAAACTATGTCTTAGTTAATCTCTTCTTATGATATATTTTGCTTTAATTTCTGCCATTTCCTGATTTTTTTAGGAACTGAATGAAGAAAAACAGGTTTTGGAAGACTGTAGGGATTTCATGTTATTTAAAATAATCCAAAAGCAATTTTGGTGGATTTCTACTTGTCAAAAAAACAGCAGTGTATACTTAATATACATTATGGCAGTGCACATTATGCCATATTTGTTTAATCTATTACTTTCAAATAAAGCTTTTAAATCATCTTTGTCAATGAAAGGCAAAATTTCAGCCCTTCTCAATGCTAAGAGAAAGAAACAACCCCCCCCACCCCACCTTCCTAGCCGGGGAAAGGAGAGGGTATTGTCTGTTGTGTGCTTTAGAAGCTCACAGGCCAAAAGAGAAAGTATAGCCTAACAAACCATGTGACATTTAGTTTCAACCCTGCAGACTTTACCCCATGCTGGGCCTAGATAGCATCAGCCTTCTTTCAGGATGTTATTCAGGATGTTATTCAGATTATACAGTACAGCAAATGTAGATAGGTTAAGAATTGGTGAGGTATGTTAAACTAAAATGATGTGAATGTCTGCAAACTCTATTGTTTTCAAAGAAACTGTGGTTAGATAATGTTTTTAATTTCATAGTGGAAACCTGTTTAAGTGACTTTTGGCATTTTATGGATCTACCATGGTTTGAAGATCTAAGGCATCTAATTTTACACCGTAACCCTACACTTATCCTTTGCAGGAGAAAGTAATATGCATTCAGCTTGGGGCTTCATCATGCCTGCAGCTAGGTGCCCCTTAACAGACCAACCAGTGAAACCCTTGTTTGTCACTATTAACTTTGTCACCTTACAGAGGTGATTAGAGCACCAAGGCCTGTAGAATCTAGAGCACAAGATCTAAACTCTAAACTCCAGTTTCTGAGCCTGAATTAGTTAATCGAGCTGTTGATGTAACTGCTGCCTAGTGTCACACCCACCAGTACAAAATCCAGATTTGGAGACTGCATTCAAGGTCTGGAGGTGAATACTTCTCTTAAAGCCAGAGTAGTGATTCACTAAACCAGTCCTGAAGGACAGGTGACATTTTGCTCTTTCCCAATGTGTTGCATATTATGTCAGGGTAAAAATCTGGACTACATTGCTTAAGCACCAGTGGTCTAGAGCAGTGTTTCCTGAGGTTAGGAACCAATGGTCTAGAGCAACCATGCCTCCCGTTGGAGAAAAGCTCCCAATATATTTATGCAATGGAGAAAGAAAAGAAGGCATACAAACGAGTGTTTGCGCATCAAGCATTTAAATAACACCAAATGCTACACTCAAGGTCACTTTCCATGCGAGAGCCATGGCAGCCCGCCACTGCAGTAATGAACTCAAAACCAAGAGAAGCTGGAAATACAGCAGAGGCTTTAGAGCAGAGGGACAATGTGCAGACACATCAAACTAGGAATAGTCACAATAAATATCAAACAAATAAATAAATAAATACACATACAGCTCCCTGACTCATTCTTCTGTCTTCCCTTTATTTTCTGCTATCAAGCTCCTGTTCTGGAGCAGTGAGGAAGACCACAGCATCACCAAGCCTACTCACAAATAAGCCACCACTCCCACAAAAAACATGTAATAAGTAAACAAAAGCAACAGAATCCCAAACCCCAATTTTTTATATATCTTGTCATAGTTGTGTATAAAATATGTTCAAGTAAAAGATCAGGGGTTATATACGGCTGAGGACGGCACTCTAAAAGCCTTTTTATGATGGGGAGTTTTAGAAATTGACTCAAAGCTCAGCAAATCAACCAGTCAAATAAGGTAGATAGTAAGAATATTTCCTTATTGTCAAAACAGCTACATGTGTGTTCAGGTTCTACACGCTGTCTACACAATAAATAAGGCTAATCAAAGTAATTAATTCTAATTCATTCTTATAAATTCTTTGGTATACAGATATAAATTTACTTTAGATAAATTCAAATATTTGCTATTTATGCTTTAAATCTGCCTTATTTTAAATAATCAGCAGCATTAATCAGACACATTTTTTCAGAGTATGAAGTATACACATATTCTAAGAAGGATTTACAACAGTTCGGCCTGAACATGTGCACTTCCATTCTCTACCAATAGATGACAGCTTTGTACTAAAAGAGAAAACAAAAGGGAAAAGCTACACTCGTTTTCTTCTGGCTACTGTCTTGTGTTCCAGCTGGACATTATATTGCATAGCATTAGCAACAATCGTCGACCCCCTGCCTGCAGAATATATTAACAAAATAAATCTATATTACATTATTTTCATTACGAAAAGCAATAAGATTAAATTTGAAATAAAACAATAAAATTAAAACATAGAAGGATGTGAAATTGAAAAACATATTGGAGGTCTTTGAAAGAAAAAAGAACAGTCAGAAACCCGTTTCTCCATAAGTTTGTTTATATATATATATATATATATAT